>NC_069455.1:26931348-27014104 GCF_026875155.1 Cherax quadricarinatus | reverse complement strand
TTAATTCTAAATTCCCCTTAAAGAAATTCCATAAATTTTGACTAAATTTAAAAGTCTTCTAGAATCACTCGTTATTGTGCCTTGTGGCCCTTTAACTTTCCCCCTATGTATTTCCCTTGGTCCCTTTAATTTTGGGGGGGGTATATTACACAAAAATAAAATTTTTTCTTGTCCCCTAAAAAATTCTACCCAAACAGACTCAGTAGGGTTTCAGACTTTATATCAGTTTTTATGAAAAACAGTTCAAGCATCTCGGACATACGTGCCCCCCACACCCTTCCCGATAATTCTGTTATGGAACAATTTTAAAAACCCCCTGTATGTGACATTCAGCAGGCATGTCCCGATTTTTCGTATTGAACCACGTCTCATTTAAAGGTAAATACATCAATGTTACCTGCATTAACAACTAGTCAACTCGTCCATTTTATTCCTAGCACTACGATATTTGTGTAATATATATTTAAGGACCCTCCCTTCTCATTTTTCTTCCTGCTGATTTCTGTTCCTCTACTATGCCTGTTACTCTCCTTATCACCTAATGCCATTGGCTTTTCTATGTTCATCAATAACTCTTCCTCATTCTGCACTTAACTGGTTTCCTTAAAACTCACACTATCGCTACACTCAGAATTCATCGATTTTCCAAAAAACCCATACCACTATCAGTTTCTAGTTTAAAGTCCTAACAGCTCCCTCCACTGCCGTTGCCAGTGCTCCCACCCGAGACCTAGATAAGTGAACCCCATCCCTGGCATACATGTCGTTTCTGCTATAGAAGAGGTCCCAGTTGTCAAGAATGTTACTGCATTTTCCTTACAGTATTTGTCCAGCCAACAATTGACACCAATTGCTCTGGACAACCATTCATTTCCAACTCCTCCCCTTTGGGCAAAATACCACATATGACAGGGTTTCCACCCTTCCTCCTAATTATCTCTATTGCTAACCTATACCTGCTAATCAGGCCCTCACTCCTACGTCTGCCAACATCGTTGCCCCCAGCACTGAGACAGATAATAGGATTGCTCCCATTACCTCTCATGATGTCATCCAGCGGCTAACAATATCCTTCATCCCACCCCCAGGAAAACACACTCTCTGCCTTCTACTCCTACCTTCAAGCAGAATGCCCTATCCATGTACCTAATCTGGCTTCCCCAACAACACAATTTTTTTTACCTTCCTTGGCGTCGTCCGTCGTGATGCTCCCAGTAGTCGACTCAAATGCTCTCAGTAATGTCGTACACAGTGCGTCTCCTCCCTCTCAAAGGACCCAAAGAGATATGTTATGTGCTTCCACTGCCTTCGAGGTATTAGTTCATCTAGCATTTTCTTTACATCGTCCTCGGTTGTGTGAAGTGTGTCCGCATTTTCCTGGTTCACCCTTCCACCTCGGTTTTACTGGAAGCCTCTATGTCTCCACTGTGCATTCCTCCCTAAATCTTGTGCTTAGTCTTCACATACTCCTGGTCGCTCCCTATGAGTTCCCCTCCTTGCTTACCTAGTCCTTAACAGTTTTCCTGCTGATTTGGCTGTATAACAACTTTAGATCAGAGTTTAGCTTTAAGAAATAAGAAGAACATAAGAAAGGAGGAACACTGCAGCAGGCCTGTTGGCCCATACTAGGCAGGTCCTTTACAATTCATCCCCCCAACAAAATTTTGCCCAACCCAACTTTCAATGCCACCCAAGAAATAAGCTCTGATGTGCAAGTCCACTCAAATCCAACCCTTCCACTCATGCACTTATCCAACCAAAATTTGAAACTACCCAAAGTCCAGCCTCAATAACCCAACTAGGTGGGACTGTTCAAATCATCAACTACCCTATTTCCAAACCAATACTTTCCTATGTCCTTTCTAAATCTAAACTTATCTAATTTAAATCCATTACTGCGGGTTCTCTCTTGGAGAGATATCCTCAAGACCTTGTTAATATCCCCTTTATTAATACCTATCTTCCACTTATACACTTCGATCAGGTCTCCCCTCATTCTTCGTCTAACAGGGGAATGTAACTTAAGAGTCTTAAATCTTTCTTCAAAGGAAGATTTTTAATGCTATGTATTAATTTAGTCATCCTACGCTGAATTGTTTTCTAACGATTTATGTCCATTCTGTAATATGGAGACCAGAATTGAGCTGCATAATCTTGGTGAGGCCTTACTAATAAATGTATAAAGCTGCAGTATGACCTGTGACTTCTGTTGCTTACACTTCTTGATATAAATCCCAGTAATCTATTTGCCTTATTACGTACGCTTGGGCATTGCTGTCTTGGTTTAAGGTTGCTGTTACCATAACCCCCAAGTCCTTTTCGCAATCTGTATGGTAAGTTCTACATTTTTAACTTTAAGTGCTAGGGTTATGGACACTCCCGAGCTTCAGAACCTTGCATTTATCTACATTGAACTGCCTCTGCCCCTTTTCTGACCCCGAATAGAGTTTGTCTAAATCCTCCTGAAGTTCCCTAACATCTACGTTTGGAATCAATTATCCTACCTATCTTCGGTCATCGGCGAATTTGCTCATATCATAGTAATTGCTTCATCAAGATTCATTGATATTATTATAAACAACAACGGGCCAAGACTGTCCCTGTGGAACGCCACTTGTTTACTGATCCCCACTGGATTTAACCCCATTTATGGACACTCTCTGCTTCCTGTCTGTGAGCCATGATTCGATCCACGAGAGCCCCCCTTCCCCCAATGCCATGAGCTGCTAACTTTCTTCAACAGTCTTTGGTGGGAACTCTATCAAATGCCTTACTAAAATCCAAGTAAATAATATCAAATTCTTTATCGTGGTCAACAGCCTCAAAAGGCTTTACTGAAGAAAGTTAATAAATTAGTTAGACAAGACCGGCCTCTTGTGAATCCATGTGAGTATCATTAATCAAGCTATGCTTATCGAGATGGCTTCTTATAATTTGAGCTATAATTACTCTAGTAATTTGCCTACAATTGAGGTCAGGCTTATTGGGGGGTAATTTGACGGTTTAAAGATTGTCCCCTGTTTTAAAAATAGGAATTACATTAGCCATCTTTTACATATCAGACACTACACCTGTTTGAAGAGATAAATTAAAAATATTAGTTAATGGTTCACAGACTTCCATTTTGCATTCCTTTAGAACCCCTTTAAAAAACCTCATCAGGACCCGGTGACTTATTTGCTTCAGTCGGTGTATCTGCTTTACAACCATTTCACTAGTGACTGTGATGTTACATAATTTATCTTCTACTGGCCCCCTATAAAAATTAATTACCGGAATATTATTAGTGTTTTTCCTGTGTAAAACCGAGAGAAAATAATTATTTAAAATCGAGCACATTTCATTCTCTTTGTCAGTAAGATGCCCATAGTTATTTTTAAGGGGACCTATCTTATCTCTGACTTTTGTTCTATAATACCCGGAAAAAACTTTTTGGGTTAGTTTTAGAATCCCCAGTAACTTTAATTTCATGTTTCCCCTTTTTTCTTTTCTTATCCCCTTTTTAATGTCCTCTTAATGTCAATATACTGATTATAAGATGACCCTACCTGGTCCTATCTAAAATTTGGGGGACGGTATATCACACCTAAAATTAATTTTTCTGCCCCTCTGAAAATTCTATCCAAACAAGACTCTGTATGTGTTACTTCAGACTTAATACCCGTTTTTATGCAACAGTTCAAGCGATCTCGGACATCAATGCCACCCCACCCCCCTTTCTGATACTTCTATCTACTTGGAAAAAATTTAAAAACCCCGAATGTGAATTCTGCAGGCATGTCCCGAATTTTCGAATTAAACCACGTCTCAGTAATGGCGAATACATCTATGTTACCTGCACTAGCAACTAGTCTCAACTCGTCCATCTTATTCCTAGCACTGCGACTATTTTTGTAATAAATACTTAAAGACCCTCCTCTCTCTTTTACCCTTTTCCCGCTCCTTTCTGTTATTCCACTGAAAACCCATTATTGTCCTTGTCAATTAGTGCCATTTTGGGTTTTCAATATCCACCTCATTTTGCCTTTTATAGTTCTCCTAGTACTCATATTACTACCCTGAGGGCTTCACAGTTTTCCCGCAAAAACCCATACCACTAACTATTCCTAGTTTAAAGACCTAACAGCTCCCTCCACTGCGTTGGCCAGTGCTCCCACCCCACACCTAGATAAGTGAACCCCAAACCCTGGCATACATGTCATTTCTGCCATAGAAGAGGGCCCAGTTGTCAATGAATGTTACCGCATTTTCCTTACGTATTTGTCCAGCCAGCAATTGACACCAATTGCTCTAGACAACCATTCATTTCCAACTCCTCTCCTTGGCAAAATCCACATATGACGGGTTTTCCCACCCTTCCTCCTAATTGTCTCTATTGCTGACCTATACCTGCTAATTAGGTCCTCACTCTACGTCTGCCAACATCGTTGCCCCCAGCACTGAGACAGAAAATAGGATTGCTCCCATTACCTCTCATGATGTCATCCAGATGGCTAACAATATCCTTCATCCCACCCCCCAGGAAAACACACTCTCTGCCCTACTTTTATCCTTCAAGCAGAATGCCCTATCCATGTACCTAATTGGCTATCCCAACAACAACAATGTTTTTACCTTCCTTGGCGTCGTCCGTCGTGATGCTCCGAGTAGTCGACTCACATTCGCCAGGTAGCATTACACCACTTGTTAGAATTCGTCAAGGACGTTCTCGATGGTCTTCGTTGGGGTTTCTAGGGATGTCTCACTCACGTCTGCCAATGTTTTTTTGGTGCTCGTTGTGGCATCCCCCAGTAGAACACTCAATTCGTCAGGTAGCACCGAGAATGGGTTGGAAGTTTCCACGTTAGTCTTCTGGTTTCTCGTTGTTTCCGCCTCTCCAACCGTTTTCTTGATCTTCAGCTTGGTTCCATGTTGCCCGGCCACTGACCAAGCTCCCCTCTTAACCTGGGGACTCACAACAGGAGGATTACTTCGAATCCTCTTGTTCTCCTCCGTTAATTGCCGTATCTCCATCTTAGTAACTCTGAGCTCTTCTCTCAGCTGCTGGTAAAGTTGCTCAAGAGAGGGCATCCTGGTTCAGATTCACAGAGAGCACACAAACAGGTCTTCACAGAGCTAAGTACACGTCACCACTTTCGATGCTATGTCATTCTCGTATTGACTCTGGCCCTTGCTCCTTATTCATGAATATTCATTTCTGGCTCATCAGCTAATCTCCTTGTTTTCCTGAGTCTTTTAATTACTATATATCATCCATGCTCTAGCACAATTGGCTGTGGCCTCTCCACATCACCAGGTAAACCATAGGCTCACTCTAGTCTTCCCATTGGGTGTGGGTGGGTGTGAGTTGGACCTGACTAGCTTGTGCTACTAGGTCTGATGAGGTGCTCCTTCCTTAAGTGGAAGTGACCTGATTAGGTGGGCCATTGGGCTAATCCTGGGGGGGGGGACATGGACCTGCTTCGCATGGGTCAGTAGGCCTGCTGCAGTGTTCCTTCTTTCTTATGTTCTTAACTTCTCTTGCTCCTTGGTAAGAACTCCTCTGCCTCCCTGCACTGTGTAGCCACGTGTTTCATTTTATCATTTAATGTTTCTCCCTCTTGTTCTCGTCCCTACTGCACCTCTTGCAAGAATTGCCTCATACTTGCGTGGTCCTCTTCTTTAAAGTTTGGCTTATCCCGTCTTACTCACTCTCCCCTGTTAATTCTATGAGTTCGAAACTCAGGACCATGTGATACCTATCGCCGACGGGCTTTTCATGTACAATATCACCAATGCATGAATTGTTCAAGGTGAATACGAGGCCCAGTCCTGCTGGTTTAACTTCTGGTTTCTCTCGGGTTGTGTTCCTAACATGCTGGTGCATGAAGTTTTTCAGCACCGCCTCCAACATCTTAACCGTCCACATCTCGGTCCTCCATGTGGCTCCAGATGAGTGTATGTGTATGTGTATGTGTGTGTGTGTGTGTGTGTGTGTGTGTGTGTGTATGTGTGTGTGTATGTGTGTGTGTGTGTATGTGTGTGTGTATGTGTGTGTGTGTGTGTGTGTGTGTATGTGTGTGTGTGTGTGTGTATGTGTGTGTGTATGTGTGTGTGCATGTGTGTATGTGTGTGTGTGTGTGTATGTGTGTGTGTATGTGTGTGTGTGTGTGTGTATGTGTGTGTGAGTGTGTGTGTGTGTGTATGTGTGCATGTGTGTGTGTGTGTGTGTATGTGTGTGTGTGTGTGTGTGTGTGTGTGTGTGTGTACTCACCTAGTTGTACTCACCTAGTTGAGGTTGCAGGGGGTCGAGTTCCGAGCTCCTGGCCCCGCCTCTTCACTAGTCGCTACTAGGTCACTCTCCCTGAACCGTGAGCTTTATCATACCTCTGCTTAAAGCTATGTATGGATCCTGCTCCACTACATCGCTTCCCAAACTATTCCACTTCCTGACTACTCTGTGGCTGAAGAAATACTTCCTAACATCCTTGTGATTCATCTGTGTCTTCAACTTCCAACTGTGTCCTCTTGTTACTGTGTCCAATTTCTGGAACATCCTGTCTTTGTCCACCTTGGCAATTTCTCTCAGTATTTTGTATGTCGATATCATGTCCCCCCTATCTCTCCTGTCCTCCAGTATCGTCAGGTTGATTTTCCTTAACCTTTCCTTGTAGGACATACCTCTTAGCTCTGGGACTAGTCTTGTTGCAAACCTTTGCACTTTCTCTAGTTTCTTTACGTGCTTGGCTAGGTGTGGGTTCCAAACTGGTGCTGCATACTCCAAAATGGGCCTAACGTACACGGTGTACAGGGTCCTGAACGATTCCTTATTAAGATGTCGGAATGGTGTTCTGAGGTTTGCTAGGCGCCCATATGCTGCAGCCGTTTTTGGTTGATGTGCGCTTGTGTGTGTGTGTACTCACCTATTTGTACTCACCTATTTGTGGTTGCAGGGGTCGAGTCTTAGCTCCTGGCCCCGCCTCTTCACCGGTTGCTACTGGGCCCTCTCTCTCCCCGCTCCATGAGCTTTATCAAACCTCGTCTTAAAACTGTGTATGGCTGCTGCCTCCACTACGTCATTTTCTAGGCTATTCCACTGCCTTACAACTCTATGACTGAAGAAATACGGGGTCTAGTCTTGCTGGTTGATACTCACCTCTCTCTCTCTGGTATGTCCTAACATGTTGATGCTGGGTATTTTGCCGTCCACATTCATCATCTGGGCTCTCCATGTTTCAGGACCCCCATGTAGCTCCAGGTTTTCCCAGTCAATCTCCTTGTGATTGGAATCACCCATAACTAAAAACTTTGCTCTACTTGTGTTAACTCTTCTGGCCACATCAGTGTGTCTACCATTGTTGTTGTTCTTTCAAATTCTCTGTCTTGGCCTCCTGCATTTCTGTGGCGGTTGTGCCTCATGAAAATGACTACCTTATGCCCCAGACTGATTTGTACCTTCTATGTAGTCCGTTTGGCCTATTTCGCGCGCGCTGCGTGTGTGTGAGATGAGATGATGATAGATAGTTAGAGTGAGAGTGGAGAGTGAGAGAGAGAGAGGAGGAGAGAGGAGAGAAAGGAGAGAAGAGAGACGGAGGAGTGAGAGAGAGAGAGACGAGAGAGAGAGAGAAAAGAAGAGAGAGAAGGAGGAGATGAGAGAGAAGTGAGAGAGAGAGAGAGAGGAGAGAGAGAGGAGGAGAAGAGGAAGAGAGAGAGAGACTGAGAGAGAAGAGAGAGAGAGAGAGAAGGAGGAGAGAGAGAAGAGAGCGTGAGTTGCTTCTTGATCTATGAGCTTTCAATAAAATTTATAGAGGTGCAGGATGAAGGGACAAATTCAAAACTCGCAATCGCCTTATTACGGAATGTAATGAAAAATGTTAGAGGCAAGATGTTCAAGATGTTGTAAATGATTCACATCCACTCCGACAGAGACTAATATTGGTGTGGAAAGACAAATCACAATGTCAACAGACCTCTGAAGTCCCATGTTGATCAGTGTGGAAACGAATAATCTTCAAAGTTTTTTCATTAGGAATAGATTAAAAAAGTTGAGATAGAAAAAGTGAGAACAATAAGGCAATGGTTAAAACTACTAATGGCGCCATCTTTAATCAAAACACGCTAGTCAACGCGTGGTTCCGTGTAGACGGAGATATTTCAGAACTAAGACTAGAGAGTAAGTCAGAAAATACTGGTAGGGAAAAGTTAGAATATAAACGAACGCTATGAACTGTAAATATAAATAAGAATCCATAAGAAAAGTTACTTATTAATTTTATTAAAAAGAAATTGAATATTACCTGATCTAAAACAGTCCCAATTACAAAATTAAATTTAGACATATATCTTTATCTGTCTACATTTATATATATATATATATATATATATATATTATATATATTATATTATATATATTATATAGTATATATATATATATGCAATGTTGCAAGGGAGCAACCAAAGCAGGCAGAGAATCTCAGAGTTGGTAGTTTGTCACGTCCACGGTTACCCTCGACTGGGTTAGCGGTCGGTGCCAACCCCACCCTTACCATCATACCTCCTTCCCTCCCTATGGCGTAGGTGGGGTTTTTTTAAAAAATGGGGGGGGGAAGATGACAGTATGATAAATATAAGACATTAAAAAGGCCCAGCCCTAAGCTTTATTCTAACGTTTGATAACAGGTCATGTGCGTTTGAGAAAATTGATTTCTCGTTAGATACTGTAGACATGAATTGCTATTATTCTGTGTGGCCTTTTCAAATAATGAAAGAAAGGAATACAATGTCCTCTTTGTCCGTTTAAATGTCCTGCTCTGAGGTACTCGAATGTTCTACCCACGTACTCAGAAGTATCTCTTCCTAAACATTGTCTACTATTTTCTCAGTGGCTGTTAATATGCCAAACACGGGGACTTCTATGCCTATCCGATAATATTTCTATGATCCAAATTATACTAATACAATTTAACCTTTCCTTACGTTATCTTGTGTGCTTGTCACTGTATGGTACATTAACAGCTACACGCGTTATGTAACCATCAAACTGAAGAGGTTAAAAGTTTTGGTGCTTAGACACTGGTCGGGTAACCGTGGCCGGTGACACCTACGCTACTCTGAGAGCTATCTCCCTGCTTTGGTTGCTCCCTTACAACATTGCACAGCTCCTGATGACGCACTGAGAAGTGTGAAAGTGCTTGAGCTAAAGATTTCCACTCCACCCCCCGTTCCATTAACTGAATATATATATATATATATTTATATATATTTATATTATATTTATATATATATATTATATATATATATGTTCTGATATATATATATATATATATTTATATATATATTATATATGTCGTGCCGAATAGGCAAGAACTTGCGATCTTGGCTCTTAAAATAGCAACGCTCATCTTGCTATATAGGACAAGTGAAAATTTCGGTGGAATGCAATAATTTCGCAAATTCATTCTGAACCTTAATGAAAAAAAAAATATATTTCACTGGGTTTTGTTTAGTATTAAATTATGTAAACAAATCTTAAATGTATTTGGTTGGGGTTTGGCTAAAATAAATTGCTCTTGTTATAATAAGGTTAGGTAAGTTTTCTAAGATTCTTTTGGTGGCAAAAATTAAAAAAATTTACATTAACATTAATGAAAAAAATAATATCTTTAAACGTATAAGAGAAAATTTTCAGAAAGGGCTTAATTTTAAAAGGAGTCTGCTATTGACCAGTTTTACATATTCGGCACGACACAAACACCACACACACACACACACCACACACACATATATATATATATATTATTATATATATATATATATATATTATATATATATTTATATATACACCTCGGGTGTAAAATTGTGGGACCCATAGCCTCTCGGAGAAAGTGGATAAAAAGGCTTTCAAGGAAAAATATTTGGATTTCATTCCTGAAGCGTTTTTGAATATTCCACTTTCCCACTACACCCATCTTTTCATATTTATTTTATTTTTTACTAATAGGATTATGTTATTACATAATATGGTACAGAAGATTAAGAGATACATTATTGATATAATGGTGCATATACGGTATGTTGTACGTGTGTATCACCGATTATAAAGGCGAAAATCTCATCCAGCTCCTCAGGCTGGGGCGTGTTCCAAAATTTCAGGAGGCATTACCCCTTTGAACAGCCGCTCTGAGCCGCTGGAACAGAAAACTAGCTGCCCTGGGATCCCTAGTTACCCTGATGAGTCTTTTTCCAGCTCCTTAAGGAATTTAGATGACACTTTTTCCCCATGAGTTTAAGGGTCTCTGAAGCCTTTGGGAAATAACAAACATATAATGATGGGCAGTTATCCATATTTTCTAGACTTTTGGACTGCCTGGCTGGCGCTTGCCCCTCCTTCCTCCCTGGTGTATTGGAGATTAGGTATCAGCCAAGGTAGCATGCACATGTATAGTCCCGCACCACCAGCTTCCAAATCTCGTCCAGGCTTGAAGGGGTGATACCATCTGGACGCTTCTGGCTGCCATCAGATCTGCTTAGTTGAGGTGGCTCCCTTACTGCTGGGCATCCAGGCTGTTGTGAGGCTCTCCTATTGATAATGTTATTAACCTCCTCATGTCTTGCAATCTTTCCCTCGGATTTACGGCACACAAGACCATGGTACCCGATCGGTCTGCTGCTTCACTGCCACAAATACACTGTGTTCGGCGAGAATTTTTTTTTTTAAAAAAGGGCGGCAGTCGAAGGACAAAACCGATGCGGATGGGTTCTGTGGGGTCGAGATCGTGTGCAAGGCTGGACGTTGGGAAGGAACAGCCAACAGAAAGTCTCCAGCATGAGGGGCTCTCACTGCCAGGTGGCGGGCTCTATCCTTCCTGACACCACTCTGAAGCATTGTTGAGGCAATATTTTCCACTATTGTGACCATCTCCAGCCGCGATTGTTTGTAGTTTGTTTGGGGGAGCAGGTCTGGCTCCAGAGCCGGTTAGAATTATCCCAGATCATTGCTCCGTCAAATGAATTTTTGGTCCTGGAACTCCTATCTTGTCCCTAGATGTTCAGGGAGAATCGCTTGCTACAAGCTCTTTGGATCGCAATACACGAAGGACAGAAAAGCAGGGTAACGCAATCTGTGATGACTTGCGGACACATGCCTCCTTGTCTGACATGGAAGGTAGCTTGGTTCCACCTGCCGTCTTCTAGAGTAAGGTTAAGTACTTCGTAAAATCCTGACTCAGATACTGTCATATTCGTTGCAGTATAGGGTTATCATATGAAGGTGCACATCTTTAGGAATATGTTCAACTGGTGCAGACTCGAGCCTTTGTGTGAGAAGGTACAAGGCATCGTGGCGTGTCCAGATTGCCTATCGTTGTTCCATTCTCCTTAACTCTTCCAATTTCTTCCTGAGAATTGTGTGACAATGGGTGCATTGCTTCCCAGAGGTGTCCTAGCAAGACACAATTTGTGGTGGCATGACTGACCTGCTCCTGGTAGTTTTGATCTCACTGCATTTATCACTTGTTGACTGACTGAGATGATTTTCACATTTGGATGGAAGTCAGGATTAGACCCTTTCCTGTCCCCGTGTCATTACTTGTGTAAAGGTCATGTAGGAGGGACTCTTTGTACTGGCTAGTTTGTGCCATCATCTAGGAACGCAGATGTTAGTCTTCGCTGGCTTTCAGTCTGACTGTGATTTCCCTAACTGCTATACAGAAGAGAAATGGTGCAGTGCTGCCCAAGAGGATCTCCATGTTGGCACACCCTCCGATGATGTAATTTCATGCTCTACAAGAGAAGACATTGATTCCTTGCTATACCCGGCTGAAACAAAGGGAGAGACCAGGGAATGTTCTTGTACTGCTGGCTAATACCACGTCTATTTTCAGGAGATGAAAGCATTCTTGAAATCTAATTTTTACCACTGCATGTCCTGAGCAGGTGTTGATATACGCCCCTTGTTCTTGAAACGCTGCCTTCACTTCCTTGGAGGAGACCCTCCAAAGCCAAACTGCGTTTGGTTGAAGCATACATGGCTGCCTGTGCAACGAGGAATACTTCGGAAAGCAGATTTGGATTATATATTATATAATTATGTATATATTATATATAGATATATATGTTTTTTTTATTTATTTATATATATTTATATTTTTTTATATATAATATATATAGAAATTATATATATTATATAATATATATATATATATTTATATTATATATATTAAACCCCGCTAGATATATATATATATATATATATATATATATATAATTAAAATATAATATTATATATATATATATATAAGTATATATATATATATATATATATATATGTATGTATGTATATGCAATAAGATCACAGTAAAACAGGATGAGTTTAAAATATGCAAACAAACCACTGTGAAAGGAAGTAGTTGAAATTCAAAAGCGCTCTTCATATTGTTCTTGACAATTGTGAGTAGTCACGAAAGCGCTTGGAATTTCATTTACGCTTTCACAGTGGTTGCTTTGCATATTTTAAAATCACCTGTTTACTGTGATTTAATGCCTGTCCTATATACACTATATATAATTATATATATACTATTATGAATATATATATATATATATATATATATATTTATATTTATATATATAGTATAATATATATATATATATGTATATATAATATATATATAATATATATATATATTATATATATATATATATATATATTATGTATATTGTGTATATATCTAATTATATTATATACGTTCGTGCCGAATATGTAAAACTAGGTCATTAGCAGAAATCATTTAAAATTAAGTCCTTTCTAAAAATTTTCTCTTATTGTTTAAAGATATATTTTTTTCATTAATGTTTAATGATAAAATTTTTTAATTTTTGCTCCGCCAAAAAATCTTAGGAGAAAACTTACCTAACCATTATCATAAGAAGAAGGAATTTATTTTAGCCTAACCCAACTAAATATATTTAGATTTTGTTTACCAGTAATTTTATACTAAACAAACACAGTGAAAATACATTTTTTTCGTTAGGTTCAGAATGATTTTCGCGAAATTATTGCATACAAAAAATTTTCGCTTGTCTGATATGGCAAAAGTTGTGCGTTGCTATTTAAGCACCAAGATGGCAAGTTCTGCTATTCGGCACACGACTATATATATATATATATATATATATATATATATATATATATATATATATATATATATATATATTTATATATATTCATAATATATAGGGAAGTACCATCTCTATAGCTGGAAATGGGGGACCCTCATCTCAGAGAAGACAGATATAAAACGTACCTCAGGGGAAAACTCAAGTTACTTCACGGAGCTGTTTGTTATTTTTTCTCCTACCACCCCCATATATAATTTATATATATATATATATATATATATATATATATATATATATATATATATATATATATATATATGTATGTATTTAATATATGTATTATATATATATATATATATATATGTCGCTGCCGTATAGGCAGAATCTTGCGATCTTGGCTTAAATATGCAACGCTCATTTGCTCCTATATGTGTGACAAGTGAAAGATTGTATATAGATGCAATAATTTCGGCAAAAATTTCATTCTGAACTAACGAAAAAAATATATTTTGATTGTGTTTGTTTAGTACTAAATTATTGTAAACGTATCTAAAATATATTTAATTGGGTTAGGCTAAATAAATGTTCTTGTTTATAATAAGGTTAGGTAAGTTTTCTAAGATTCTTTTGGTGCAAAAATTATAAAATTTTTATTACATTGAACCATTAATGAAAAATGTGTCTTTAAACTTATAAGAGAAAAACTTAGAAAGAGGACTTAATTTTAAAATTGTTCTTGCTAAATTGAACAGTTTTACATATCGGTAGCGACATTATATATATATATTATATATATTATATTTATATATATATATATATATATATATATATATATATATATAAATATATATTAATATAATCACGAGCAAGTGGTATTTAATCAATAACAACACTGCAAAGCTTTTTTTAGCCGGAGGATCGTACCCGCGTTGTTTTAAACGCCTCATTGGACGAAGCGAAAGAATTCCGTGTACCCTCTAAGCCACTGGAACATACAATCCTGCAAACAACTTGAGCCTAGCGAGCGAGTCTTGCTTCAAGTTGGATTGTTGTATTGCATGGTCCAGTGGTTTAGATTGTCGTGAATTTTCGCTTTTTGCTCATGCGTCATATGTTGGCCAACCTTGCACTAGAGGATGAGAGCGATAGGTAGGACATAGTAACAAAGTATAAAATACTAAGAGAGGAATTGGCAAGGTGGGCAGGGCTAGAAATTTTCAGAGACGGGGCACAGAAACAAGCGGACATGAATTGAATTTGAAGACTCAGATGAGTCATTAGCGTGTTAGGAGGTAATTATTTGGCTTTGGAATTGTGAGGAGATGGAACCATCTGGAGAGTGAAGAGCAGAGGCCAGGAGCTGTAACTCGACCCCTGTAACCAATTATAAGTGCACACACACACGTGGGGCGAGTATAATACCGAACACATCTCCGGAAGCACACATCAACCAGATAACTGCTGCAGCATATGGGCGCCTGGCAAACCTGAGAATAGCGTTCCGATACCTTAGTAAGGAATCGTTCAAGACTCTGTACACCATGTACGTCAGAGCCGTACTAGAGTATGCAGCACCAGTTTGGAACCCACGCCTGGTCAAGCAAGTCATGAAATTAGAGAAAGTGCAAAGGTTTGCAACAAGGCTAATTCCAGAGCTAATGAAAATGTCCTACGAAGAAAGGTTAAGGGAAATCGGCCTGACGACACTGGAGGACAGGAGGGACAGGGAAGACATGATAAAACGCTAATAATAATTTACTTGTGGAGGCAAAGAAAAGGTGGACAGAGACAGGATTGTTCCAGAGATGGGACACAGATAGGTAACAAACGGTTCACAATTGGTGTGTTGAGACTCATGATGAGTCAAAAACATGTTAGGAAGCATTTCTTCAGTATAGAAGTGTCAGGAAGTGGAAAAAATTGGCAAGTGATGTAGTGGTGGCAGGAACCATTACCTAGTTTTTGAGACGAGTATCATAAGCTCATGGAGCAGTGAGAGAGGACCTAGCAGCGACCAGTGAAGAGGCTGGACCAGGAGCTGAGTCTCGATCCCTGCAAACCAAACAGGGTGAGTTCCAATAGGTGACTACACATCCACTCACGACCGTCACAGTTTACACTGCCAGGTCTCCAACCTCACAGTGTTGGAAGAAAACTGAAGGTTAATTTATGGTACACAAACGCTGATGGAATAACAAATAAAGTGGGAGTGAGGTGGCACGAAGGAGTCAAAGAGGCATTAACCGGACATATAGCCCGCACAGAAAACCAAGGTACAGGTTATATAAACAGATACCATCTTTTCCAAACAGGGTAAACAGTTCCAGAGGAAGAAGAGGAACGGGGGTGGAGGAGTGTCACTGCTGTCAAGAAAACACGATGGAATTTTGATGAGCTGGAGAGACAGGAGACAGCGGAAGAAGCATGCGGATTACATAGCGGGGACGCTTCACTCTGTGAGGTCCCATGTGGTAATGCAGTTGATGTATAAACCATCACGGAACAGCAGGAGGCCAAAGCAAGAGTATGTGAGAGCAAATAGAGTGTTGGTTGACACCATGGCATGCAGTTGGCCAGAGAGGCTCATGCATGCACGCATAGCCTCTTGATCATGGGTGACTTTATCCACAAGGAAATCGATTGGGAGAACTTGGAGCCATATTGAAGCCAAGATACTGGAGGGAAGATGTATGGAGGTTTGGGTACTGGAAAACTTCATGAGCAACACGTAAGGGGACACTACAAAGAGACAGAGGAGGGAATGAAACAGCGAGACTGGACCTAGTTATTTCACCTTGAGGAGACATTTCATATATGAAAGACCCCTTGGGGGCCAGCGATCATGTGGTTTTATGCTTCGAATAACAGATAGAGCTCACAAGTGGAGGGGGAAGCAGGAAGGCCAGAGCGAATTGAAAGCAAATCTTCAAGAAGGGGCTCTGTTGGCCTGGTGGTTAACGCTCTCGCTTACACGGTGAGGGCCTGGGTTCGATTTGCCTGCCAGAGCAGAAACATTGGACGTTGTTTTCTTTCCACCTGTTGTTCTATGAGTTCCCCATCAGTAAAAATGGGTGTAACTGGGTGTTAGTCGATGGTTGTGGGTCGCATCTGGGACACTGACCTAGGAGGCCTGGTCACAGCCGGCCGCGGGGGCGTTGATCCGGAAACTCTCTCCAGATAAACTCCAGAAACACGGTGGAAATGTGGAACTTTCCTGAACGAGGTTCAAGGGACAGAGAAAACTGGCAGGGAAGCCAGTTAATGAGATGATGGAATATGTCTAACAACAATGTGCAAGGAGGATGAGGAGAGGTTTGTACCAAGGGTAACAGAATATGAAAAGCCGGGATGAGCCCATGGTTCCCCAAAGGTTCCTAGCCCCCAAAGTGTGCTGGGGAATGAAAGAAATACAGAAGGAAAAGGCCCCGGGAGAAAAAAGAAGAGCAGTCGTAGTCCCAAAATGAGTTGCCCAGATAAAAAGGGGAGGCCCAACGACAATATGAAAACGACATAGAGCAAAGCCAAATTGCCCCGAGGCTGTTTACAGCCACATCGGGAGAAAAACAAAGTCAAGGCCCAGGTAATAGAAAAAGGGAAGGGAAGGAGGAGAGACAACAAGAAATGAGTAAAAGTAGTGAGGAACTCAAAAGAGATTAAAGAAGTTTTCACAGAGGAGACAAAAGGGACTCCAGAAAGACGGAGAGGTGGGGTAAAACCCCAAGTGTGGACCAGTACCCCAAACGGGGAAGAAGTGAAGAGGCTTTGAGTGAGCTAGATACCTCAAAGGCGGGGGGCCGGTAAACATTCCCAATGGGCCCCCGGGAGGGGGAGCAGAGGCGTATGTGACCTCTAACAAAATATTCAATATATCTATCGAACAGGGAGATTCTTGAGGGTGGAAAAACAGCAAATGTAGCCCAATCTTTAAAAAGGGGGGACAGACTGAAGACTAAACTACAGGCCATGTCATGAATGTTTGTATGCAAAGTATGAAGAAGATTTCAGGAGAAAAGTGGTGGAACACCTAGAAAAAATGATTCATCCCGAGCCCAAAATGGTTTCCGGATGGGGAAAAACCCGTGTCACAAACCCACTGGAGTTCTTTGGACATTGGCGCAGTAAAAGGGCAAGAGAGAGGGATGGGTGGACTGCATTTTCTTGGACTGCAAAAAGGCGTTTGAACAGTTCCCCACAAGAGATTAGTGCAAAAAATGGAGGACCCAGCAGGGAAACAGGGAAGGCACTACAAAGATCAAGGGAAACTGTCAGGAAGACAGCAGCGAGCAGGGAGGTGACGAGGTTCAGAGGGGCCTGTGACCCGGGGGGGGGGCCACAGTGGTCGCCTAGGACCGTGCTGTTTCTGGTATTTTGGACGACATGAGGAAGGAAAGTCCCAAGTGTCCCCTTTTTCAATGACTTGAAATTGATGAGAAGAATTCACTCGATCGAAGACCCGGCGAACTACAAAGGGATCTGGGCAGGTTTCTACCTGGTCCCGCAATTGGCTCCCGAAGTTCAACCCCCCCAAGTGCAAAGTCATGAAGATTGGGGAAGGGCAAAGAAGACCGCAGACGGAGTACAGTCTAAGGGGCCAGAGACTACAAACCTCACTCAAGGATAAAGATCTTGGGGTGAGTATAACACCAGGCACATCTCCTGAAGCGCACATCAACCAAATAACTGCTGCAGCATATGGACGCCTAGCAAACCTCAGAACACCATTCCGACATCTTAATAAGGAATCGTTCAGGACATTGTACACCGTGTACGTTAGGCCCATATTGGAGTATGCGGCACCAGATTGGAACCCACACCTAGCCAAGCACGTAAAGAAACTAGAGAAAGTGCAAAGGTTTGCAACAAGACTAGTCCCAGAGCTAAGGGGTATGTCCTACGAGGAGAGGTTAAGGGAAATCTACCTGACGACACTGGAGGACAGAAGAGATAGGGGGGACATGATAACGACATACAAAATACTGAGAGAAATTGACAAGGTAGACAAAGACAGGATGTTCCAGAGATTGGACACAGTAACAAGAGGACACAGTTGGAAGTTGAAGACACAGATGAATCACAGGGATGTTAGGAAGTATTTCTTCAGCCACAGAGTAGTCAGGAAGTGGAATAGTTTGGGAAGCGATGTAGTGGAGGCAGGATCCATACATAGCATTAAGCAGAGGTATGAAAAAGCTCACGGTTCAGGGAGAGTGGCCTATTAGCGACCAGTGAAGAGGCGGGGCCAGAAGCTAGAACTCGATCCCTGCAACCTCAACTAGGTGAATACAACTAGGTGAGTACACACACACACACACACACACACACACACACACACACATAGATCTGTGTGTCTGCCCAGAGACTAAGCAAACAAGAGCTACACGTATTGAACAAAATGGTGCAGAATATTGTCACATAGATTGTTAACGTCAAATATTTAACAGCAGTGATACTATATATTAATGTGGTCATGTTGGACAATAAGTTATATTTCTTTGTGAGTGTGCATTTGTAGGTGTGGAACAATGGCAACTATTCAGTACTCAACAGTAATGATTGAGGACTGATGTTCTGCCAGAATAATGGTGTTTATATTATTTGGAAGGTATACACATATATACTGTGAGATCAACGCTGGAACACTGAAGGTCACCAGTCAAACTCGTTTTTTTTTCTTTCTAGGGTGTAGAGAGTTTTGTGAGTGTTGTCTCTGAAAACAGAAGGAAATTAATAATATGGATTTTTTTTCGAGGGTGAGAATAACATGTTTCATATATTAAAGAGAAATTGAAAGCATAACAGCACTCTGGTGTTTTTGCTGACACCTGGGCAGAGAGTAGGGGAGGGGGGGTCTAAGCATACCTACAGTACTGTGCAAATTAATTGGGAAAGGACTACGTGTTTATAATATATTATAATATACATTATTCTCCGGCTTAATTAAAGTAGATTGGGTTCTTTTCTTTTCAGAAGAGTTTCCTACCGACTTCTGGAAACCATCCAGCTGTGTTTTTACTCTGTGACTCTCGTCAGTGTCAGAACAATAGCTGTGCTTTGTGAGTGTATGTGTTTTCGCCAAATTCTCCACCTCAATTCATGATTATTGCCGAAATTAATGATGGATGTGTCACATAGGAAGCCTGAAAAATATGGCAGCTCTTAGAAAAACATATTAGTCGGATATCCGAAAAGTTATCCCTTGGTACGATTCTGAAGAGAGCTGACGACACTGGTGACTGTGGAGCTTTGTTGAGGAAGATGTGGAAGAAAACACAAGAGAACACCTTATGATGACAAGGTTATTATAAGAAATACTGTTAAGGATCCCAAGAAAACCAGCTAAGATCTAGAGAGATTTGACTTCAGCTGACGTTAATGTTGATTCTTTAACATTTCGATAAATTATTATTATTATTATTAGTATAATCAAGGGCGAAGCGCTAAACCCGGAGGATTATACAGCGCCTAGGGGGGGATGTGGAAGGCAATCAGGCTTAATTCGGGGAACTGGAGCACAAATCCAATTCCCTAAATCAAGAGCCCCTCACAAACATCAAGGAACCTTCCTTAAGGGGAATATTTCGATAAAGACTTCTTGAATTTTTCAGAACTGCTAGAAAGCCGATAAAGAAACAATTGTTAACTTCTGTGGTGGGCACTCGATCATCAAGGACGACAGATGAATGGAGAAATGTTATAATATCGTATACTATATTTTCATTTTTAAAGTACATGGATACAGATCAGTGGTAGTGAGACGGAGCAAAGACGAACCAATTCGGAATGGACGCATTCAACAAGTGCCAAAATACCCACCAGAGAAGATGGTTCGGGGTGGGTTAAGTGATAAAGGCTCTGCAGGGCTTGTTATTATTAAGGAAGCAATAGAGACTTTCCTGATGGAGAAGACATTTTCCAGCCGGATCTTTCCACGCCACACTTCCAGAAGAAAAATGCTGACACTCTTCGAAGAGAGTTGGTTAAGCGTTATAGAGCGTTATCTAATGGTTTTACTCTTCTTGTTTTACCACATTCCTGGGCTAGTGATTAGAAGTAAGATTTTATTATAAAACCCTGACATAGCTTGGCTTCAACTAGTCCTGCCTTGGTGACTGAAGCAATAATTTATCAGAGTAAAATTAAGAGTGACAATAAGGTTAAGAATATGGGAATCACTAAGGACAACACAAAGGACAAGAAAAGTTAAAGATTTGGAGGCAATAATAAGAGTCGCAAAAATAGAGAACATTAAGAACAATAGAAATCACTCCCTACGAAAGTAAAAGACTGGGCAGGCGATGCAAAATGCCGCCAATAAAAAGTAGGGGCGCCATTGGTACACTAAGAGAAAACACCATAAGTGTCCGGGGCCCAAAACTGTTCAACAGCCTCCCATCAAGCATTAGGGGAATTGCCAATAAACCCCTGGCTGCCTTCAAGAGAGAGCTGGACAGATACCTAAAGTCAGTGCCGGATCAGCCGGGCTGTGGCTCGTACGTCGGACTGCGTGCGGCCAGCAGTAACAGCCTAGTTGATCAGGTCCTGATCCATCGGGAGGCCTGGTCGTGGACCGGGCCACGGGGGCGTTGATCCCCGGAATAACCTCCAGGTAACCTCCAGGTAAGCAACAGTAGGATGAGTGGAACAAACTCCCGAGTACCGTCATAGAAGCTAAGACATTGTGTAGTTTTAAAAACAGGTTGGATAAATACATGAGTGGGTGTGGGTGGGTGTGGGTTGGACCTGACTAGCTCGTGCTACTAGGTCGGATGCCGTGCTCCTCCCTTAAGTGACGTGTCTGATCTCCATAGGTCAAGGCATTGGCTTAAGCCGGTGGGAGAATTGGGCCTGCCTTGCATGGGACAGTAGGCCTGTTGCAATGTTCCTTCGTATGTTCTTAACAAAACGGTAGTAAGATAAGGCATAAAAGTGGACGTAATAAATGCTGCAAGAAGACTACTAACAATACTCGTAATACTGATGGTAGGAATAAATTTACTACCATCACAGCAATAAAACTAATAGAAAAATAACGAGAATAACATTAGAAGCAACAACGTGAGTACAACTACAGGCAGCAGCAGTAAAGATACATAGAGATGCCTTTCATTAACTCATGCTGCTGACGGTGTCTGCAATCTGTCTAAAATATATAATAAAATGTACTTTATTAACTTAAATTGAAGAGAGTCGCCGTATGCAACACACCACACTGAAACTGACAGACACCAAGATGCAAAGCAGTATGAATACTAAACTGGAAAACTGGAAGAAGGCTGGTATTGCAGAGCTGAGCTGGTGTTGCTCATAGAACACAAATTAAACTCCCAAGGCTTCTCTTCCTGCATGACGGTACTCACACGAAGTTTTGAAAGCTGTTTTAGGCATCTATATGAGGTAGCTTTCCCGGTATCTTTTCGCCAGGTTCAGAATGGGAAATTGGTACAAGATGTCTTCCCTCTCCTTTCCGCAGAACGATTAGGAGAAAATTACAAGCTTCTCTGCTAATAGCAGTCTAAAACCTGTAACTCAGTGACTGGCAGGATCGATGGAAATTAAGGCAATAGTTACTGTGAGAGGGTGTTACTGTGAGTGGTGAGTCTATGTGTGGTGTGTCCGTATGTGGTGAGTTGCTGTGGATTTTGTGATGCTGTGAGTGGTGCGATGCTGTGAGTGGTGTGATGCTGTGTGTTGTCTGTTTGTAGTGTATTCTTGTGTTGTGGTGTCGTAGTGGGGGGGGGGGGAGTTGTGTTGCATTTGTGTGGTGTAAATTCTGTGGGGTGTGATTGTGTGTGTGGTGTGCTGTGTTTGGCGTGTGGTGTGTGTGTGTGGTGTTTGTATGTGTGTGTAGTGGAGAGTGTGTGTGTGTTTTGGGTGTGTGTGTGTGTGTGTGGATGTCTGTTGAATTGCTATTAGGTGGTTTGGTGGTAGGTTGAGTGTTCTATAGTGTGTGAATGGACAAACTCAACCCGGCCCGGGGACTGCTTACCTCAAAATCCTTTATCTTCTCAATTTCTTGATATGGATGATGAAGCCACTGCGGGCGAATGTTTCCTCGAAAAGTACCAAGTGTTAACATGTGTCTAATTTATCAATTTTGGCTTCTTAAACCCATTTACACACAGTGAGTCTGTGCCGTGTGTGTTGGTGGTACGAAAGTGGGTGTTTCGTATTGATTTTTTTTATGTGATTTTGTTGTGAGGTGTTGTGATTGGGTGCCTGTGGGGGAGTGTCTGTGAAAGGCGGTTCTTTGTGTTGTGTGACTGGAAAAGGTGTGTCCTGTGTGGGTCTGTGTTGGTGTGTTTTTGTGATGGTTTTGTGTGGGTGTCTTTGTGTCGTGTGACTGTGTTGGTTCTTTGTTTTGTGTGACTGGTGTGGTGTTTTTGTTTGTGTGACAGTGAAGGGTGTGTCTTTGTGTTGTGGATGTGTATGGTTTTCTTTGTGTTGTGTGATGTCAAGGTGTATTTTTGTGTGTGTGTCTTTGCGTGATGTGTCTTTGTGGGGTGGTCTTTGTGTGATGTGCTTTTTTCCGTGTGCTGTTTTGGGTTTGTTTGGTTGTGTGATGTGTATGGGTGTCGTTATGTTGTGTGACTGTGCTGGTGTTTTTTTGGGGGTATCCCTTTGTATGGTGTGATTGTTTTGGGATTTGTGGGGTGTGCTATGTCGGTATCTTTGTGTGGTGTAAAAATGGTGGGATTCTTGGTGTTTGATTCATTAAGAACTGAACAGCGTCACTAGAAAGTTACAAAATGTCCAGAAGTAAATAAATAGTAAGAATTTTTTCACCCCATCATGAAAATGTTTTAAATAAACACCCCTGAAAGTATTCCAAGGAAAAGATCTTAAACCCAATCCTTTCTTTAAACCATTGCAAATCTGAGACCCCCATCGCCCCCGTTCGGTAGTTTTAGGTTCCCCCCATGATTTCGATCCCTACCCAGTCTGTGTTTTTATTTGCAATATGTTTTATTTTGTGAGTCATTACTGACGTTGTGAAAGGGGTTGACGTTTGTTAGAATACTTTGGAGTTTGCTAGATACGCAGATAAATTTTAAATGCAAGCATGTGGAAATTTTTTGGTCAAATTCTTAAAACCTAAATTTCTTATGTGCCCACTTATTGGGGAAATTAGAGTAAGTAGAAATAAAACCCCCATGGAATATGACAAGGTATCTTTTTAAATAATCTTAAAAAAAAAAATCTTTTAATTTTTTTTTTTGAATTGTAAGTCAATTAAAAATTTATACAGAGTGGTTGCACTGTTCCATCATGAAGGGGCCCGTGGTTTTGGGGGGGCAAAAGCTTCGCTTCACACGCTGGGGTTCGGGTTTGATTCCGGCAAAGGGTGGAAAAGTTGGGGTGTTTTCTTACACCTGTTGTCTATGTTCCCCCAAAAAGTAAAATGGGTATTTGGGAATCGATGGGGGGGTGATCCGGGGGAAAACGGGCTTAAATTTCCCCGAAATACTCTGCAAAAAAAAAGTCTTTTTTTTAGTGTATGTCATTTTGTCAGTGGGCTGTATACCCTTATAATGTTTTTAAAAAATAAAAATATTATTTTTTAATGTCAGTTTTTTCGCAATCGTATGTCGAAGATACTGTCTCGCCTGGGACCTCTTGTCAAGGTGTGCCCGGACCTCTTTGAAGGTGTGTCCGGACCCTTGGAAGGTGTCGTCCTGGACCTTTGTGCAAGGTGTCGTCCTGGCCCCTTGTGCAAGGTGTCGTCCTGGACCCCTTTTTGCAAAGGGGTCGTCCTGGACCTTTGTGCAAGGTGTCGTCCTGGCCTTTGTGCAAGGTGTGTCCTGGACCCCTTGTGCAAGGTGTGTCGGACTCTTGTGCAAGGGTTTTGTCCTGGACCCTTGTGCAAAAGGGGTCGTCCGGACCTCTTGTGAAGGTGTCGTCCTGGGCCTTTGTGCAGGTTTTTGTCCCGGACCCTTGTGAAGGGGGTCGTCCCGGACCTCTGTGCAAGGTGTCTCCTGGACCTCTTGTGCAAGGTGTCGTCCCGGACCTCTTGGCGTTTGTCGGGACCTTTGTGAAAGGTGTGTCCTGGACCTCTTGTGCAAGGTGTCGTCCCGGACCTCTTGTGATTGATTGGAGGAATTCTTGACTTTGTTGTTTTTGCACCGTTCTTCCGGTCCTCAAATACCCTTAATTTAAAAGTTACACTTCCTGTTTCCCATTAACTCAAATGAACTTTTCCATCAAGTGTTAAATTATTCAGAGACTAAAAACTAAGAACATAAGAACGAAAGGGAAACGCAGAAGGCCCCCTGGCCCCTGCGGGGCAGGTCAAGTCCCCCCGGCTTAAGCCAAAGCACCCCAAACCCAGTCGGTAGGTCAATTTTTAAGGGGGGAAACCCGGGAAAACCCACCCGTTGCACAAGCTATCGGGCCAACTCACACCCACCCCCAAACTATCATGATTTATCCAAAATATTTTTAAAGGGACACAACGTTTGGCCTCTAAACGGTTTGGAGTTTGTTCCATCATCCACAACTCATTACCAAACCAGTACTTTCCTATATCCCTCTGAATCTGATTTTTTTAACTTAAAACCCTTGTGGAGTCCGTTGGGTGATTTTTTCAGCACCTATTTACTCCCCCTTTTTTTTTCCTGTCTTCCACTTTTAAACCTCAATCAATCCCCCCCAATTTAGTCTTCTAAAGTGCAGTTTCAGGGCCCTTAGTCTATCCTCATGGGAAGTTTTGTACATGGGATCATCTTTGTCATCCTCCTTTGTACATTTTCCAGGAATTTTTATCTTCTTAAAACGGGACCAAAAACTGTGCAGCTAATCTAAAAGAGGCTAACAAAGGGTGTATGGTTGAAGAAACAACCCGAGGCTCCTATTTTTTGTTCTTGATATGAAGCAAGGTTTATTAGCTTTATGCGAACACTTTTTTGACTGTTGTCTTGGTTTTGTTTCTGCTAACCCGAACTCCTAAAACTTTTTCGCAATCCGTAATATTAAGATCTACATTTTTGTTTTTTGGGATGGTATTGTCTGTCCCTTTTAGAACTTTGTTTGTTATATTTAAATGCTCTGCCACTTTCCCACCACTGCATCAGTCTATTTAATCTTCCGGGTGCTCGATGTCCTCGTAGAATGAATTCGACGGCTATTTTGGGGTTTTTCATCGGCAACTTGCCCTGTCGCTCTTTTTGCCCCCATTTTGTCGTTTTGTGATTGTTTAACGCGGGGGCCCAAACTGACCCCCCGTGGAACACCCCTCGTGCGCTTCCCCACTTGATTTTCCCCATTTATGCAAAACCCCTTGCTGCCTTTTCAACCTGCCCTATCCCGGAAAAAATTTCTCCTCTATTATGTGCTTTAATTTTCCCCAAAAAGTCTCTGATGGGGGACCTTCAAAAGCCTTTGAAGTCCTATAACAATTCTATTCTTTCCATGATCTTTCCTCCTCAAAACCTTTGGAAAAAAGTTAATAAATTCGTAAGGCGGAACGCCCCCTTTTTTAAAACCATGCTGAGTTTGTTTATTAATTTTTGTTTTCAGGTGGTACGAAATGCTCCCCCCCAATTTTTGATTCCATAAAATTTTCCCCCTTGGAGGTTTGGCTTATTGGTCTATAGTTGAAACTAAGGACCTGTACCCGTTTTGAAAATTTAGGTATCACATTTGCCATTTTTCCACTTATTGGCACATGCCAGTTTTTTTAGTGATTGTTGAAAAAAGATTAGCCAAAGGTTTTGCTAAGTCCCCTTTACATTCCTTTAGAACCCTTGCTTTCAGTTCTCGGGCCTGGGGGGTTTGTTAGGTTTTAATTTTTCTATTTGCTAAGGGGCCCCTGTCACTTGGCCCTAATAGTGACAGTTTATTATCGTCTGTTCTACATAATTTTCATTACTGGGGAATATCGGGTATCCCCTGTGTAAAACTGAGGGAAGATGTGTTAAAAAATTTTAACATTTCCCCTTTCATGTCAGTAGCTGCCGAGGAAAATTTTGAGTGGGCCTATCTTGTCCCTGATCTTACTTCTGTATACCTGAAAGAATCCTTTTGGGTTAGTCTTCGATTCTCTTGCAACTTTAACCTCATAATCTCTATTTGCTTTTCTAATTCCCTTTTTTATTTCTCTCTTTAACTGAATATATCGATTTCTTAATTGCCCCTCTCCTCTTTTGATTTGCCTATATATGCCTCTCTTTTGACCAATCAGATATTTTAATCTATTGTTCATCCATTTAGGATTCATTTTTGTTTGATCTGATTTCCCTATTTGGAACATAATTTGACTGAGCAGCTAGAACTATGCCCTGGAAGCATCATATCGGCAACCATCACCACCTACCTGACCCCTAGTCAGGTCATTCCAGTTCAGCCCACCTAAGTAATTTTTCAGTCCTATGAAATCAGCAAGCGAAAGTCGGGACGGAGACTTGATTGCCATTATTAGGGGAATTCCATGATATGTTTAAACTGAGTGATTTGTGATCACTCTCCCCAAGCTCATCATTAACCTCAAGATTATTAATTAGTGTTTTCCTACTGGCAAGAACCAAGTCAAGGAGGTTATTTCCCCTAGTTGGCTCTGTCACAAACTGTTTTAAAAAACAATCCTGGATCGTATCAAGAAAGTCACCCGACTCTAAATTTCTGTCAAATTGCTCCAGTCAATCTGTCTATAGTTGAAATCTCCCATTAGCACAACATTTTCGTATGTAGATGCCTTACGAATTTCGTCCCATAGAAGTTTACTGCACTCCCTATCAAGATTTGGGGCCCTGTAAATCACACCCAAAATTAGTTTTTCTCGGCCCTCGAGAAGCTGTAACCAAACAGATTCAGTGGCTGACGCTTCTAATTTAATATCTTGTCTAACACAACAATTTAAATTGTCTCTGACATACATCGCTACTCCACCACCTTTCCTGTTGACCTGTCAGTGTGGAATAATTTATAGCCTTGTATGTGACATTCAGAGGGCATTCTCTCTATCTTTCAGATTGAGCCAGGTCTCTGTTATAGCAATAATATCTTGTTTCCTGCACTTGCAATTAATCTTAGCTCATCTATCTTATTTCTAACACTCCTGCTATTAGTATAGTAAACCTTAAGGGAGCTAGTCCCTTGCTGCCTCTGCTGTCCCCTTTGTTTGCTGACCTGTTCTATTGTCTTTATTTATAACTTCATGCTGAATGCCTTTTATACATTTACTGTTTCCAACCCTAGTGTTGCAACCTGCTTGTTTCCCACACACACCCATACCTCTATCTTCCATCAGTTTAAAATCATAGGCATTTCACCAATGGCCTTCTCAATCGAGTCTGCAAGTGCTACCACCCCTGCCCAGAGAGATGAACCCCATCCCTTGCTACATATCATGTTTGCCATAAAAGTTGTTCCAGTTGTCAATGAATGGGATTGCAAGTTCCTTGCAGTATCTGTCTAGCCAGCAATTTACACCAATTGCCCTAGACAACCATTCATTTCCTACTCCCCTTCTAGGCAAGATGCTACATATGATTGGGATCCTCCCTTAGACTTAATGAATCTATAGCTGACCTGTACTTATCTAGCAGCTCTTCTCTCCTACCCTTCCCAATATCATTTCCACCAGCACTGAGACAGATAATGGGCTTGTTCCCATTACCTGACATGATATTATCCAGTCTGTTGACAATGTCCCCAACACCGCTCCAGGGAAGCACACTCTATCTCTCATCTTCTTATTCCTATTACAAAAAGCACGATCAACATATCTTACCTGAGAGTCACCAACACAAGAATGCGCTTACCTTCATTAGCAGGGCAGGTAGTACCCTTACCTTCACTGGCCACTGAAGTACATTCATCCTGGAGAAAAGAGATGCGATTCCTACCTTCAGATCTGCACTCTTAACTTTCCTTACTTGATGCGCCTCCCATTACTGTGAACAACTCGCCACTTGTAGCAGGTGCTGGGCTGCACCTCACTGCTGGTAGCCGTTGCTACCACCCCACCTACAGCCTCCTCACAGTGAGAGACAGACTGCACCTCACTGCTAGAAGCCTCATTCCCCACATCTCCAACCACCTCACACTCTCTCCCAGGCCCATTGAGGTGGACCTTCAGCCTCCTAATCTCCTCCTGGAGAAGCAAGACCTCCTCCTTCAACTCTCCAACCTCAGCTTTTAAAACACTGTAGAAGCAAGCCATGCTTTGTAACCGTCCACGCTAATCCCCAGTGCATCATTCTCTCTAAATGCTAAGTTACCGTCTTTCATTTACAGAGGAAATACCTTTCAATTGCTGTATTGAGCATAATTGAATTGTGCAAAATCAGTTTCACCAACGACCTTCTGCCAGGCAGTTGTTACGTCCTCAAAACACCAAAAGGATAAACCTTGTGTAAAATATTGAAATTTTTTCAGGTTATTTTCCATTAATAACTAAAATTGAAGTGTACTGACATTGAAAACCATTTAATACCTCTTAATTTATATAGGATAATATATCACTTTTTGCATCATATAATGTCATATTTATGTCACCACTTAATGAATATCAACAAATTGGAAAACTTATCCATGTGTTGTATATAGCACAGAGTGACAAGTTATGTCCATATGTGTTGATTAAAGTATATTTTAAGTATATTCTGATTTAATTTTAGTTTCCAGTTTTCTTAAAAGGAATCGAGAAGCAGATGGACTTGGGAACAAGATTGTAATTAATAACTACTCATCATTTTAATACTGTGTGGGCAAGTTATACAATGAGACGGATAGTTTATATAACGTCGATCTACCAAAACACAAGCGCCAGTAGATAACTCGATGAAATTTTCATCAAACGCCATATTGGATTTCATGTTTCAGGATCCTATCCGTCTATATTTCCAGTGAAGCTTTCCTAAACACAGAGAAAATGGGGAAAACATGGGAAGAAATCTAGACATAACATCGCCAACGAGAGGTGAGCCTAGACACCAATGAGAGTACATCCTACAATAATTATCTATGTACATAGGTGAGCCTAGACACCAATGAGAGTACATCCTACAATAATTATCTATGCACATAGGTGAGCCTAGACACCAATGAGAGTACATCCTACAATAATTATCTATGTACATAGGTGAGCCTAGATACCAATGAGCGTACATCCTACAATAATTATCTATGCACAGAGGTGAGCCTAGAAACCAATGAGAGTACATCCTACAATAATTATCTATGTACATAGGTGAGCCTAGACACCAATGAGAGTACATCCTACAATAATTATCTATGCACATAGGTGAGCCTAGACACCAATGAGAGTACATCCTACAATAATTATCTATGTACATAGGTGAGCCTAGACACCAATGAGAGTACATCCTACAATAATTATCTTTGTACATAGGTAAGCCTAGACACCAATGAGAGTACATCTTACAATAATTATCTATGCACATAGGTGAGCTAAGAAACCATGAGTGTACATCCTACAATAATTATCTATGTACATAGGTGAGCCTAGACACCAATGAGAGTACATCCTACAATAATTATCTATGTACATAGGTGAGCCTAGACACCAATGAGAGTACATCCTACAATAATTATCTATGTACATAGGTGAGCCTAGACACCAATGAGAGTACATCCTACAATAATTGTCTATGTACATAGGTGAGCCTAGACACCAATGAGAGTACATCCTACAATAATTATCTATGTACATAGGTGAGCCTAGACACCAAGAGAGTACATCCTACAATAATTATCTATGTACAGAGGTGAGCCTAGACACCAATGAGAGTACATCCTACAATAATTATCTATGTACAGAAGTGAGCCTAGACACCAATGAGAGTACATCCTACAATAATTATCTATGTACAGAGGTGAGCCTAGAAACCAATGAGAGTACATCCTACAATAATTATCTATGTACAGAGGTGAGCCTAGACACCAATGAGAGTACATCCTACAATAATTATCTATGTACAGAGGTGAGCCTAGAAACCAATGAGAGTACATCCTACAATAATTATCTATGTACAGAGGTGAGCCTAGACACCAATGAGAGTACATCCTACAATAATTATCTATGTACATAGGTGAGCCTAGACACCAATGAGAGTACATCCTACAATAATTATCTATGTACATAGGTGAGCCTAGACACCAATGAGAGTACATCCTACAATAATTATCTATGTACAGAGGTGAGCCTAGAAACCAATGAGAGTACATCCTACAATAATTATCTATGCACATAGGTGAGCCTAGAAACCAATGAGAGTACATCCTACAATAATTATCTATGCACATAGGTGAGCCTAGAAACCAATGAGAGTACATCCTACAATAATTATCTATGTACAGAGGTGAGCCTAGATACCAATGAGCGTACATCCTACAATAATTATCTATGTACATAGGTGAGCCTAGATACCAATGAGCGTACATCCTACAATAATTATCTATGTACAGAGGTGAGCCTAGAAACCAATGAGAGTACATCGTACAATAATTATCTATGTATATACCATTTGTAATAATTTATATTAATGTAAATATTATTTATTATGTAACAGAACATGAGATTATTCAAGATCTACTGATCACCCGTGAATTTCAGTAAAACTGAGTTAATAGCTCCTTTTGATTACAGTTTAAGATCTAATGAGCAACCTTGATGTAATTAATTCAACCTGGGAACTACTTTCCTCATTTTAATATTTAGCAGTCCAGCGGTAATATCCTAGAAAAGTATAATTTTCGCATTAATCATTGTGATATATTCTTTCGGAAACTGAAACACACTTAAATATAGTGAAGGTAAGAGTATTATTCCTCTTAGTCATCTTCATCAATTACATTTTTGCTATTGGACAATGCAGAAGAAAAATTATATGCGTGTGTAGTGAACAAAATAATGGTTAGGTATTGACGGATTTGTGATATCCAGCGCGAATTATACATTGGAAACAGATTTATCTGTTTCCTTGCAGGTTCTCTCAGACAGAATGGCTAAAGTATTTTAAATTACCTGATTAGTTCTTGCGACCATTTTATTGACCTGTGGATGATAAGTTGTAGACAGTGCTGAAATTAGCTTATTAGTAAATTCTACACCTCTGACTGCTAGCAATACTTTAGGTGGACTAGACTAGGAAGGAATCCGAATGAATACTTACTGTGTTTTATACCGTCAGTCACCAACTATAACGCAGTTAAACTTCGTTGTCAGGCCAAGAGCTTTAACAGTAGATCAACACTGAACCCGTGTTATTCTAGGCCATGGGACCTCAACCAGCGGCACTAGGGCCGCAAATGGCCCTTCTAAGAAATGGATACGGCCCTCACATGAAATTATGAATTCGCTGTCATGTAGGTTCCATACTGCAATGTGTCAACAATTACAAAATGTTATTGTCATTAATTATAAAAATTACAAAAATTACAAAATTCGGCGATCCTTTAAATTTGGCTTTTCAAATTGGCTCTTTCATATTAAAAGGCCGGGGACTTTTGGTCTAGACTGTAGAGCGTCGGACTGTCAGTTTACGAACTGCAATTCAAAGTCTTCGTCCAACTATCTGTTTATTCATTGACAGTCGTTTATTACAACTTGAGTTAATAGACAATGTGGCCTCGAGGGAAGTTAGAAAATACTGCTAGAGTTCCTGGGTTGAAGGAAGTAGTTCAGTTGGGTTACAGTTGGTGTTTGTATTAATTCTTGATCCTTCCTATTAGAAGCCAGGTGTAGATACCTGTATCAGGTATCTGTATCAGATACCTGTATCAGGTATCTGTATCAGATACCTGTATTAGGTAACTACTACATTTGAGTTATTATAAATAGCTTGCCATGATACAGTTTTGCTTGACGCTGCACCCAGTTTATTCTTATTCCGTCTTATTCCATCTGAACTTTTTGTAAATTAGATGGTAGTGGTAGAAAGGATTTTATGGAAGGGAACTTCTGACCCTAAATCTTATTCATAAGGAATTTAAATAGGGAAACCAACCCTATTCTCTCATCTATTGCAGTGATTCACTAGTTCACTGAAAATATAAAATGTATTTGAGCTTTGCATTAAGGGAAAATAAACATTTCTAAATGTAACGATGTTGATTATATAAAAATTAAACTATTACAAATAAAGTTGTTTAAACACAGATAGAAAATTAACTAATATTAGTTATTTATCTTTCCTGAGAAAGAGAATTTTCCCATTCTGTTTTTTGGTCATCAGATCAAAGGTCTTTGTTTTTCTGGTACGTCTCTTGAGGATGTTTTGTTGTTCTGCTTCGTTTTGAACCTTTCTCAGATACGTCAATTTCTATTAGTAACGTTGAGGCATAATATACTGGGATTATGTCGGAGATACTTCTCTCAGGTCACGTAGCGACCGAAACACACCTAGTCTTTTTCTTGACTTTACCTCTAACGTCGCCAGAGCCACACCTTTACCAGCAAAGCCTTGAAAAATAACTCCCCATCTATCTTGGGCCAAGAGAGAGGAACGTGAGGGGAGTAGCCTAGCAGAGGGAACTTCGGAAGTACTTGTGTGAGATGTGGAAGTGGATTCCTTGCCGTCAAAGGTTTGCCAGCAGGATGTTGTTTGGTTTACACTCTTCTAGTTGCATTAAATCGAAAATATGAATGAACAGAAACCAAAACACAACTGTGGACACAGCCGTAAAAGGGTAAGATTTATGAGGCATAAAAATTAAGAATAAGTGAGAGACAAAATAGTTGCTTAACTGGTATCTGGACATTGCTTAACACAGTATATCTGGGGAGATAACCGAAACTCCTCTTTACGTAGTCAGATACCACACTAATTAGTTCCTAGTGAATTTCCGGTAAGTCATTCGAAAACATTTGCATAAATTTTTTAATAAAATTAGATGTATTTCGATCTCTAAGCTATCCCAGAAAGGTATCCCCGTGTTCCATATGCCCAGCCTTCTCACCCTCAATACAAGCACAACAAATATTGGTTAGCTGACATAAAACTGCACATTAGCATGTATATATTCGTGTGTGTGTATGTCTGTGCATATGAGTTTCTGCAAATATGCTAGCTTTCACATGAATACAGCCTATGGGCATATATATTTGTGTATGTATGCAAATATCAATCTGTACTTTCATATGTAATTTTTTGAATTTATAAGTATACATAAGTATATGTGTGGATATGCTTCTGTACATATATACAGCAATGAAACCGCGAAACACGTGGTATTGAATCATTTACCAAACTGGAGCAGGCCAGGATTCGACCCCACGACACATTGTCCCGCCTCAAGAGACAACACAATATACGTGTCACCTTATCCACTACGCCATCGATCCTACAAACAACATGCGCCTAGCGAACTACGCTTGTTTCATGTTGCGAGGACAATCGTGACAATCCTTGAACTTCCACTGTCACGAGTGACCTCGCAACATGAAAGTCTAGTTCGCTGGGCTCATGTTGTTTGTAGGATCGATGGCGTAGTGGATAAGGAGACACGTACATTGTGTTGTCTATTCAAGCGGGACAGTGTGTCGGGGGGTCGAATTCTGGCCTGCTGCAGTTTATATATATATAATATATATATATATAATATATAAATATATATATATATATATATAAAAAATATATATATATATATTATAAATATTTATATATATATATATATATATATATATATATATATATATATATATATATATATGCAATAAGATTCACAGTAAACAGGTGATTCAGAACATGCAAAACAACCACTCTGAAAGAATGAAAAATTCCAACGCTTTCGTGACTACTCACATTATCAATATTTTATCATAGTTCCTTGATAATGTGAGTGTCCACGAAAGCGCTTGGAATTTCTCTATTCTTTCGAGTGGTTGTTTTGCATTTATATATATATATTATATATATAAAATATATATATATATATATATATATATATATATATATATTATTTTATATAAATTATATATATATATGTCGTGCCGATTATGAAAACTGGTCATTAGCAAGAACTCATTTAAATTAAAGTCCTTCTAAAATTTTCCCTTATACGTTTGAAGATATATTTTTTTCATTAATGTTAATGAAATTTTTTAATGTTGCTCCTAAAGAATCTTAGAAAACTACCTAACCTTATTATAACAAGAACAATTCATTTTAGCCTAACCCAACTAAATATATTTTAGATTTTTTTACAATAATTTAATACTAAACAAACACAGTGAAATATATTTTTTTTCGTTAGTTTCAGAATGATTTTGGCGAAATTTTTGCATACACAATTTTACTTGCCTTTTGTGGCAAGATGAGCTTGCTATTTTAACCCAAGATCGCAATTCTGCCTATTCGACCGACACACACCCCACACACACACACACAACACACACACACACAATATATATATATATAATATATTTTTATATATATATATATATATATAATATATATATATATATATATACATATATATATATTATATATATATATTTTATATATATATATATATATACATATATTTTATATATAAAATATATAAACACTGATCTCGGGCTAAAGGAGACTCGAACCTACAAACCTTGGAACAAGGTACGCAGTGTTTTTACCAATCTACCCACACTGGCCCAATACCTTGGAGTCCAGCTTGCCTAGACTTTGATCCAAGGCAGCCAGCTTTCAGGGAGAAGGCTTACAGCTTTTCATCTCATCCCCTGCATGCATCAGCCTTACTAGAGAATTTAACAATGCAAGGAATTCGCAAGAGCAGGCGAAATATACACAAACACTGATCTCTGGCTGAAGGAGACTCGAACCTACGAACCTTGGAACAAGGTACGCAGTGCTTTACGAATCTACCCACACTGGACCAATACCTTGGAGTCCAGCTTGCGCTAGACTTAGATCCAAGGCTGGCTGGCTGGTTATCGCTGCTAGCAGTATCTTGCTAGTGTTGTCTGCTACGATAATGTGAGTGTTAATTCAGAGGAAGGAGAATTAGTGCTTGGTTGTGGTGCTCTGTGATTATATATTTTTTTAGATGGAACAAGAACAACAACAATAATAATACTAATAATACTATTACTACTACTACTACTACTACTACTACTAATAATAATAATAATAATAATAATAATAATAAAATTAATAATAATAATACAATCAATAATAATAATAATAATAATAATAATAATAAAATTAATAATAATAATAATAATCTAAGTAAATAAACGTTAATATTTATATACTATAACAGAAGTATATGGCGGCTCCATCTTCCACACAACGTAAACGTGACTCAAATACCAAATATTTTATTAGCATAAGTGAAAATTCAGTCTAGGGGGGAGACGATTTTTTTAGTTACACGAAATTAATTTTTTGGAGCTGTGATATACGTACCTAAACTTATATGCATTTTGAGTAAAATATTTCCAGTGAGAAACTATTCTTTACTTTCACTTTATTTTTACAGTCTCAGAAGTTTTTAGTAATATTTTAGCATTCACTTAGATACTGAAATATTCAGAACGTGAAGTATAGTTGATATTTGAATATTTATTTATCAGTATAGGTATCGGCGGTTATCGGAGATTTGTAAGGTCATTGTATCGGTGAGAAAACAGCCGATATTAGCTTACAGCTATAAAATATTAACATTAGAAATCAGGTTTAAAGTTTTAAAATGATCATTCGAACTCACGATTATAAGATTTTTCACACACACACACACACCACACACACACACACACACACACACACACACACACACACACAGGACCCAAGAGAAAAAGGAGAGCAGTCGTAGAGCCAGAAATGAATATGCACAGATAAGAAGAGGCCCAACGACAATACGAAAACGACTTAGCAGCGAAAGCCAAATCTGACCCGAAGCTGTTATACAGCCACATCAGGAGGAAAGCAACAGTCAAGGACCAGTAATCAGGCTAAGGAAGGAAGAGGGAGACAACAATAAATGACCGTGAAGTATGTGAGGAACTCAACAAGAAAATTCAAAGAAGTGTTTTACAGAGGAACAGAAGGGGCTCCAGAAAGACGGAGAGGTGGGGTACACCACCGAGTGCTGGACACAGTACACACAACCGAGGAAGAAGTAAAGAGGCTTCTGAGTGAGCTAGATACCTCAGAGGCGATGGGGCCAGATAACATCTCTCCATGGGTCCTGAGAGAGGAGCAGAGGCGCTAAAGTGTACCCCTAACAACAATATTCAATACATCTATCGAAACAGGGAGATTGCCTAAGGCATGGAAGATAAAATTTAGTCCCAATCTTTAAAAAAAGGAGACAGACATGAAGCACTAAGCTAAGACAGTGTCCTGCATGTATAGTATGCAAAGTCATGGAGAAGATACGGAGGAAAAGTGGTGGAACACTTAGAAAGGATGATCCCTCAGCAGTAAACCAACATAGTTTCAGGAGGAAACCGTTTCATGACTATGGAGTTTAAAGACACGGTGACAGCAGCAAGGACAGAGAGAGAGGGGTGGTGGATGCATTTTCTTGACTGCAAGAAGGCGTTGACAATCTCACACAAAAAGATTAGCAAAAACAACAAGCAGGGACAAAAGGGGAACACTCAACTGGATCAGGGAATACTGTAGGAAGCAGCAGGAGCATGGTATGTTTTGGGGAAGGTGCAGAGTGGGCACTGTACAGGGGTCCCACAGGGGCAGTCCTAGGACATGCTATTTTGGTATTTGTGAACATGACGAAGGATAGACTCCGAAGTGTCCCCGTTTGCAGATGACGTGAATTGATAGAATTCATCGATCGAAGACCAGCAGGAACTACAAAGGGAACTGGAACAGCTGCAGACCTGTCCAGCAATTGCTCCGAGTTAACTCACCCAAATGCAAGTCATGGGAAGTTGTAGGGGAAAGAAAACTCAGACGGGTTCAGTCTAGGGGGCCAGTGGGCTACAACCTCGCTCAAGGAAAAAGTCTTGGGTGAGTATAACCCAGGCACATCTCCTGAAGCGCATTCAACCAATAACTGCTTGCCATATGACGCTATCAAACCTCAGAACGCATTCCAAATCTAATAAGGAATCGTTCAGGCTGTACACCGTGTATTAGGCCAATTGGAGTATGCGGCACCAGTTTGGAGCCCACACCTAGCCAAGTACGTAAAGAAACTAGAGAAAGTGCAAAGGTTTGCAACAACACTAGTCCCAAAGCTAGAAGGTATGTCCTACGAGGAGAGGTTAAGGGAAATCGACCTGACGACACTGGAGGTCAGGAGAGATAGGGGGGACATGATAACGACATACAAAATACTGAGAGGAATTGGCAAGGTGGACAAAGACAGGATGTTCCAGAGTTGGGATACAGCAACAAGGGACACAGTTGGAAGCTGAAGACAAAGATGAATCACAGGGATGTTAGGAAGTATTTCTTCAGCCACAGAGTAGTCAGGAAGTGGAATAGTTTGGGAAGCGATGTAGTGGATGCAAGATCCATACATAGCTTTAAGCAGAGGTATGATAAAGCTCACGGTTCAGGGAGAGTGACCTAGTAGCGACCAGTAAAGAGGCGGGGCCAGGAGCTGGGACTCGACCCCTGCAGCCTCAACTAGGTGAGTACACACACCTCACACCACACACACACTCACCCCACACACACCACACACACACACACACACACACACACACACACCACACACACCACACACACACACACCACACACACACAACACACACACACACACACACACCACACACACACACACACACACACACACACACACACAACACACACATGATAAAGACATACAAAATTCTTCGAGGAACTGATTTTTTAGTGGCAGGAAACGGAAAAAGAAAATGGAAGGAAATAACAAAAATAGTCCACCACCTCGGAGCCTTGTTGGACTGGAGGCGCAGCCAGTGGCCACCCATGGCCCTCCAGAATTACTACTACTGATGCCAATAACACAATCCCCCCAACAAACACAGAATACAACCTCATTCATATTTTCCTAATATATAGGGCCTTAAGCCATCCACCAACAACAAAATACCTTTTATCAGTGGACTTCTAAAGGAGTCTAATGCAATGTTTGCAGCCTTCACAGAGACTCACACAAAAGATCACTTTGACAGTGAAATATGGATAAGTGGTTACAACCTTTTTAGATGCGACAGAAAAAACAGGCAACAAGGGGGGGTTGGCCTGTATGTCAAAGAGTCCCTTATCTGCACGGAGTTGCTGAACACCACAAATGAGGTAGTTGAAGTTCTATCAATAAAGATCGAGAACCAAGATGCAACCTCACAACAGTTCAAGGAACAGCTACTGAAAATTGATTACTGTTTGGAAAACCTTCCAGCTCCATCCCCAAACATCTTACTGCTTGGTGATTTCAACCTAAGGCATACAAAATGGAAGAATGTAACAAATAATGTTATAGCTGAAACAATCCCCGGAGGTAGCGCAGATGAAAGGTCACACACACATGAGCTACTAAGTCTCTGCGAAAAACACACCTTAAGCCAGCAGATAGTGGAGCCAACAAGACTAGAAAACACACTTGACCTTATATTCACAAATAATGAGGACCTGATAAGAGACATAAGAATATCAAAAACAACTAATTCCGATCACAACCTAATCGAAGTCCAGACGTACATGCATAGGGGTCCTGAACAACAGAATGCATGTACCTGTGAAGGTGTCTTCACAAAATACAACTTCAACAACAAGAACATCAACTGGACCAGGTAAACCATGTCCTAAACGAAACATGTTGGGAAAATGTCTTAAATGACATGGATCCAAACCAGTGCCTTGAAAGGATCAACTTCCTGGCAGCCGAAGCATGTTCTAGGCATATTCCCTAAGAAAGAAGAAGAGCAGGAGTAAACTGGAGAGAGAAAGACGCTCCCTCTACAAAAGACGACGAAGAGTCACTGAGCTCCTCAGGAGTGCTAGAATATCTGATACACGAAAGGAGGCGCTGACCAGGGAAGTGGAAACTATCGAACTTAAGTTAAATGACTCTTACAGGAACCAGGAGAGGCAGGAGGAGCTTAAAGCTATTAGTGAAATTGAAAGAAATTCAAAATATTTCTTTTCATATGCCAAAAACAAGGCAAATACCACATCTAGTATCGGGCCCTTACTCAGACAGGATGGGACTTACACAGATGACAACAAGGAAATGAGTGAAATATTGAAATTCCAGTACGACTCTGTGTTTAGTGAACGACTAATCGGTCTTAGGATCGACGACCCAAATGATTTCTTCATGAATGAGCCACAAAACTCCATAAATGTATGCCAGATTTCCGACATTACCCTAACTCCGATAGATTTCGAAAAAGCCATTGACAACATGCCTATGCGCTCAGCCCCGGGCCCAGACTCGTGGAACTATGTTTTCATTAAGAACTGCAAGAAACCCCTCTCGTGTGCCCTAAGTACACTATAGAGGAGGAGCTTGGACATGGGTGAAATTCCACAGTCACTTAAAACAACGGATATAGCCCCACTCTATAAAGGTGGCAGCAAATCATTAGCTAAGAACTATAGACCAATAGCTCTGACGTCCCACATCATAAAAGTCTTTGAAAGAGTGCTAAGAAGCAGGATTGCAAATCACCTGGATTCCAAAAATCTGCACAATCCAGGGCAACATGGGTTCAGGGCAGGTCGCTCCTGCCTCTCACAATTACTGGATCACTATGACATGGCCTTGGATGCACTGGAAGAAAATCAAAATGCAGATGTAATATACACAGACTTTGCAAAAGCATTTGACGAATGCGATCATGGTGTAATAGCCCATAAAATACGTGCTAAAGGAATAACTGGGAAAGTGGGGAGATGGATCTTCAACTTCCTAACAAATCGAACACGAAGAGTAGTGGTCAACAGAGTTAAATCGGAGGCTGCCATAGTGAAGAGCTCTGTTCCACAAGGCACAGTACTCGCCCCCATCTTATTCCTTATCCTCATATCAGACATAGACAGAGATATACACCACAGCACCGTATCATCCTTTGCGGATGATACTAGGATCTGCATGAGGCTGTCATCTGCTGAGGACGCGGTTAACCTCCAAGAAGATATAAACAAAGTTTTCCAGTGGGCAACGGTAAACAATATGATGTTCAATGAGGACAAATTCCAACTACTCCGTTATGGAAAATTGGAGGAGATAATAACTAGAACAGAGTATACTACAGACTCTGGCCATACAATAGAGCGGAAAAATAATGTAAGGGACCTGGGAGTAATAATGTCTGAGGATCTCACTTTCAAGGATCACAACAGTGCCACGATCGCACGTGCAAAGAAAATGATAGGATGGATAATGAGAACTTTCAAAACGAGAGATGCCAAGCCAATGATGATCCTTTTCAAATCACTTGTTCTCTCTAGGCTGGAATACTGCTGTACATTAACATCTCCATTCAAAGCAGGTGAAATCGCAGATCTCTAGAGAGTGTACAGAGATCCTTTACTGCACGTATAAGTTCTGTCAAGCACGTTAACTACTGGGAACGCTTGGAAGCACTTGACTTGTACTCGTTGGAACGCAGGAGGGAGAGATATATCATAATCTACACTTGGAAAATCTTGGAAGGAATGGTCCCAAATCTGCACACAGAAATCACTCCCTACGAAAGTAAAAGACTGGGCAGGCGATGCAAAATGCCCCCAATAAAAAGTAGGGGCGCCATTGGTACACTAAGGGAAAGCACCATAAGTGTCTGGGGCCCAAAACTGTTCAACAGCCTCCCATCAAGCATTAGGGGAATTGCCAATAAGCCCCTGGCTGCCTTCAAGAGAGAGCTGGACAGATACCTAAAGTCAGTGCCGAATCAGCCGGGCTGTGGCTCGTACGTTGGACTGCGTGCGGCCAGCAGTAACAGCCTAGTTGATCAGGCCCTGATCCATCGGGAGACCTGGTCATGGACCGTAACGCGGTAACCTCCAGATGGACAGAGACTGGATGTTCCAGAGATAGGACACAGCAACAAGGGCTGACAATTGGAAGTTGAGGACTCAGATGAATCACAGGGATGTTAGGAAGTATTTCTTCAGTCACAGAGTTGTCAGGAAGTAGAATACATAGTCTGGAAAGTGACGTAGTGCAGGCAGGAACCATACCGAGGTATCATAAAGTTCATGGAACAGGGAAAGTGACCAAGTAGCAATCAGTGTGTGTGAGTACGCGCGCGCGCGCACACACACACACACACACACACACACACACACACACACACACACACACACACACACACACACACACACACACACACACTCATAAGCACACACACAAGCAACATAGCTTACTGGTTCTTATTTAAAGGTATCTCTACTTATTCACGTGGTAAAGAAAATGATAAAGTTGAGGAGCACCCAATCATGAGGGTAGCCGGGAGTACAGGAGGCGAGTTTCTCTATCTAAATATGATAACAAATGATCTATACAACAAACTGGATGAGGAATGGGAAAGAAAACTGTATCACCTTGCGTTTTTAAAGTAAGTTAAGGACTTAAAACCTGGAAGAAGTGAAAACGCAGAAAGAAGCCCTGGTTAAAAAAAAAAAGTGTGCTAATTGAGCAGCAGCAACGAAGGATGAAGGAGCATTGAGTCTGGAGTGGATAAATGAGGAAAATTATTTGAGAAGATGGTCTAAAAAGACGGAAAGGCAGTGAAGACAGATAAGGCTGTAAGGAAAAAAAGTCAAAAGTAGGAAGAAAGACTGATATTTCTCATTGTCTATGGACTCTAGATTCATGAACAGGTTTAGAAAGGAGAGGGATGGGAGAAAAACGTAAGATTGAATCTATCACTGGGTACATAGGAAGGTGAAAATTTTTCAGAGGATTAGGACTCTCACGACAAATAATACTGTTGAACAGTAACCTGAGACAGAGAGCAAGATTAAAAGACATGCGATGTTAAAATTACTGTACATACAGTAGTGGATTGCGACGAGAAAGAGATGGAAAGGGAACAGCGGGAGTATGTATTCAAGAGAGGAATAGAAGGAGACAGGTGACGGGAACACTCACCCACAAGGAACTCTACCAGACATATCCAATGCTCTTCTCGGCCCATCTCAAGACCCACTCCCCTTCATCACACCCTCTTCCTTTTCGTCCTTCCTACCCATAACACCCCATTCTTGCTTCTTCCCCTATGCTGATGCACATACCAACCTCAGCCCTTCCTACCCTACTCCAGGAAGATGCTCAACAAACTAAGTGGCCGTAATAACCAGAACCTCGTTTTGGAAAGAAAGCTCAAAGTGTGGAGCACTAATACTAAATGGACTCTTAAACAAAATATGAGTGTATAGAAAGGATTGTAGAGGTAAATGTAAACTTCACAGCTATCACAAAAACAAAACTACCTGAAAGGACAGGTGCTTACTCAATACGCAATTATGATTTAAAGGCCACACCAACAATCCTTGAGCTCAAACCCAAGAAACAACTCGGAGAACACACTATAGATATTAAGCTTTCATGAACTGCTAAAATTGCTTCAAGTATTCAATACTTGAAGGATTCAGACATCAGGATCAGCAGCAGCAGCAGCAGGAGCATCTATTTAAGAAGAGACTGTCTTCTTAATACAAAACTGTGACATGTTGTGAACAGGATCAACACTATTTTCTTAGTATGCTGGGAAAAAAATAATATTTCTCTTAATTTTAGGAGAAAACTCTGCCTGGAAGGTTTTAAAATAGAAAATACTAAGTAAATTTCAAGAACCTACTGGAAATATCCGAAAGAGGTGGAATGCCTGATATATGTAGTATACTGTCATGTACAAAGGATTCTGCAATGAATTAAAAACAAATGCTAACCAGGATTGCGAGTGCAAATAAAATGCAAAATAAATCGTGTAAGGAAGCTTAATAACATTTACATTTTATCTGGAAACATTGTTTTCTTGCAAAGATTTATATTTCCTAGGTAAAAAAAGGCCACTTAGATATTTACATGTTTGTCATCTACCATATTTGTGTAACGTGACTAGAAAATCTCAACAAATAAGAAGCATTACTTGACTTAACACAATTAACTTTCATAAAACACACACACACAAGCAAAAATGTATGCGAGAGGAAAAAAAAGCGGAGTGAGACACAAGCATTGTCCCAGTGCAGTAAATATTATTATGAATATACAGTAGTACCCCCATATCCACGGGTTCGGTATCCGGGGTTTCAGTTACCCGCTGTTTACATCGGTCCGAAAATGTTAGGGAGGTTGCAGTTTGAGGTTTCATTTTTTTTTATGTATCTTTTGATTTTATGCATTTTTTATTTTTTTTAAATGAGAGTGCATAAAATATGGTCAAAACTTTCAGTAGATTCGGCGGAAAACAGATACTGGCACTGCCAGTTTGTGCCTGTTTTCTCAGCAGCAGCAGCAGCAGCAGCAGCAGCAGCAGCAGCAGTACTAGTAGTAGTAGTAGTAGTAGTGGGAGATGGTGGCAGTGGGAGGTGGTGGCAGTGGAAGGAGGCAGTAGGTCGTCGTGGTTGTGGTCGTGGTGATGGATCGTGGTGGTCTGGGTGGTTGTGATGGTGGGTGTGGTGGTGGGTGGTCGTGGTGATGGTGGTGGTGGGCCATGGTAGTGGGTGGTGGTGGTGGGCCATGGTACTGGGTGGTGGTGGTGGGCCGTGGTGGTGGTGGTGGGTGATGGTGGGCCATGGTGGTTTATCTGGATTACCTGGAGGTTATTCCGGGAATCAACGTCCCCGCGGCCCGGTCCATGACCAGGCCTCCAGGTGGATCAGGGCCTGATCAACCAGGCTGTTACTGCTGGCCGCACGCAGTCCAACGTACGAGCCACAGCCCGGCTGATCCGGCACTGACTTTAGGCATCTGTCCAGCTCTCTCTTGAAGGCAACCAGGGGCTTATTGGCAATTCCCCTAATGCTTGATGGGAGGCTGTTGAACAGTCTTGGGCCCGGACACTTATGGTGTTTTCCCTTGGTGTACCAATGGCGCCCTTACTTTTAATTGGGGGCATTTTGCATCGCCTGCCCAGCCTTTTACTTTCGTAGGGAGTGATTTCTGTGTTCAGATTTGGGACCATTCCTCCCAAGATTTCCAAGTGTAGATTATGATATATCTCTCTCTCCTGCGTTCCAACGAGTAAAAGTCAAGTGCTTCCAAGCGTTCCCAGTAGTTAAGGTGCTTGACAGAGCTTATACATGCAGTAAAGGATCTCTGTACACTCTCTAGATCTGCGATTTCACCTGCTTTGAATGGATATGTTAATGTACAGCAGTATTCCAGCCTAGAGAGAACGAGTGATTTGAAAAGGATCATCATTGGCTTGGAATCTCTGGTTTTGAACCTTCTCATTATCCATCCTATCATTTTCTTTGCACTTGCGATCGTGGTGGATGATGGTGGGCCATGGTGGTGGGTGCTTGTGGGCCATGTTGTTTGTTGGTGGTGGGCCATGGTCGTAGTGGTGATTTTATTACATATTAAAATTAACATCTGGTGTGCTATAAAGTGGGAGGAGGTTATCGCACACAAGGGAGCCGGGCACACTAGTGCTTGAGACAGTTTATACAAGTCTGAGACGATAGGCATCCAGTGCCACGTCTGCCACATACCTCCACCCACACCAACTGTTCATCCCCCCCCCCCCGTGGCCATACCCTTGCTGTACACCCAGCAACAACCCTCCTCCCCACATTCCACTTCCACACCACCACTTCCACACCACTCCCACACAGCTTAAGCCCACACGGCCCCACACCTCACTCAAGCTTTCACTTACCATTCCCCCATACTTTCTAGCCCTCACAGCCCCACGCCCACATCTTACCCATGTTTTCATGCCCCATCCACCTTAACATGACATCTACACTACTAGTCATGTAGGCACTAACCACCCTAATTACTGCCCACACCAGCAGCACACACACCCGCTCAGCCATCCATCATCCACACTACCACCCTCACTGAGCCACCAACACTGTCACCCACATGGTCCCCATCACATCCCCTCGTTGTTTCCCTCCTCCATTCCTACACCCCCCTAAAACTCAGCATCATAGGATGTACATAAACGAAAAACGATTTATATATATTGTTCCCTACTAACCTCGGTTTCCAGTATCTGTGGTAAAGCTTGGAATGTATTCCCGCGGATACGGGAATCTTTTTTTTTTTTTTTTTTTCTTATTCGCCGGTATTCTCCCGGCCCGGGTCTTTTCCATGTAGTGGTGACCCGGCCTTGGCTCCCTATCTGGGGAGTATCTCGAGACCTAAGTCTCCCATGGGAGGAGGTACAAGTACCCCCTCATCTTTGGGACCAAGTGTCCCCAGGCCTACCTACTGTACTTTAAGACCAGAGATAATCTAAAGTTTCGTGAAATACTTGCTGAACTCTTTTGATATAAACTATTACACACTGGAAGAAAATGCAAGAGAAAAGATTGGAGAGACATTACTTAAAGATCAAATTTAGTCTTTACCTTAAAAGGTACGCAATCTCATTAATCAGACACGGAATCTGTTTGGATTCACTGAATATGTATGCTATAGAGACCTCCCAATATTCAATGTATTGATTTGAAGACAATGAAAAACTCTTGATTCATGGAATTAAAATGATCTTCTACGTATCTAGACTGAATGTCTAACCCCAATAAACACTTTCCAACTTTGTTCGCTATTTCCTTTCCCAACAAAACTTCTGTTATGTGACCTTTGACATTGTGCTGTGACTTGTGAATTGTGCACCATTCCTTGTGGGTCTTCCCGCTCCCCTTCGCCTCCACTGCATTTCTGTTTCTACCGTTGTCCCTTATAGCTACGTTTGCTTTTTAATTTCTGCCGTTGCTCTTTGTATCTCTTCTTTTGTTTCTTCCCTTTTTTTCATATTTCTACCATTGTTTTCTATATTTCTACAGTTATTTTTTTTTTTAGTCTTTCAATTGCATTTCATGTTTACTGGTTTTTTTTTTTTGTATTTCTATCGTTGTTTTATTGTTGTATTGTTACTTTTTTTTGCATTTTTGCAAATTTGAACTGTTGTTGCTATGACGCCGCTGCTCTGTTGTAATGCGGTCTCATTTTTTATACCGTTGTTTTATACTACACTGTTGCTATAATACTCAGCTTGGTTGTATTCCTTCCATTAATGGAACCGTAGAACTGTTAGTGGTGCATCTTTGGACTTCTTCGTGCCATCGTAGAGATAAGTTGCAAGAGTTGAGTGTTCTGGTAACATCATGGTCTAAATGCATATCCACTAATTGTATTTACCTTTTAACTTTATTTTTTCTAAATGCATCCACATCACAATTCAGAAAATCTAAGCGAAGGGAAAGTAACTCAGGATAAACCAAAATATCCAAGCAATGGGGCAAATCATTTTATTAAGTAATTTTGTTACCATGTCCAGTAAGAAGACTTTTTGGTACTCTCAGTGAGGAGAGTTGTTAAAATCCCGAGTATGGGCAGAGTAGGATTAAGCCTTAATCCTACTCTGCCCATACTCATACAAAACCTTAATCATTAAGGTTTTGTAGACCCCTGGTCAACAGGTACTCTGAGGCCCCCAGTGACCCCGTCCTGTACACACCACCTAAAGTGTTTGGGGGAATTCTTGATCGACATACTTTTAACAATCTGTGAATTCTTAAAAACAACTTGTATATTGAGTCTCTTTAGGGCATTCGGTAAGACTGATAAATTCTCACTGTATGGCAGGACAAGAACATTCTCGTCATGAGGGGTTATTCTCAGTCCCATGATACGTTTTTCTAGCTGCCAAAAAAATAGTCTCTGTAAACTCCTTAGGATAACAGTTTTCTAGCAATATCGAAGATTTTTTCTAATTTCTTCATCCAAAAACTCAGGGCTACACACTCTGCAAGCTCTCAAAAACATAGTAAGAAAAGCACGTCTTTTTCTAGTTTCATGGTTAGAATAATAGTGAATATATGAACACACGTTCGTGGCCATCTTATTGTTGCATAGCCTGATTGAGACACAATGTATATTATGTCTATAATGTATATTTAATTGTATAATGTCTTTCTCATATAATTTTATATTGCCGATATCTTCATTAATAGCTAAAATGAAAATATCTTCTTTTATATAATTATTTGACTTATATTAGGTATGTCTGTATGTAGGATGCTGGTAGTTAAGACACATAGGCAACAGTTAGGCAACTTTATTCCGAAACGTTTCACCTACACAGTAGGCTTCTTCAGTCGAATACAGAAAGTAGGCAGGAACAGTAGAGATGCGAAGACGATGTAATCAGTCCATCACCCTTGAAGTCGTAGAATTTGAGGTTGTCAGTCCCTTAGCCTGGAGAAGTTCAGTTCAATAGTCAGGAACTATCTGAAGATCAAGCGACAGTGCGGAGACTTAAATACTCTCGGAAGGAGAGGTGCAGAGTAGTAGTAGTAGTGAGAATGTAGCCACTGAGAGGTCATGTCCCTCTCAGATCCAACAATTCTCACTTGAAAAGGTTGTCCGCACTGTCGCTTGATCTTCAGATAGTTCCTGACTATGGAACTGAACTTCTCCAGGCTGAGGGACTGACAACCTCAAATTCTACGACTTCAAGGGTGATGGACTGATTACATCGTCTTCGCATCTCTACTGTTCCTGCCTACTTTCTGTATTCGACTGAAGAAGCCTACTGTGTAGGTGAAACGTTTCGGAATAAAGTTGCCTAACTGTTGCCTATGTGTCTTAACTACCAACCTGTCGGTATTGTATACCATTTTGATGTTCATGTAGGATGCTATATACACTCTTCTCTGTGCTCGCTGTTAGAGGGTGGTGATATTCTCTCCGTTGTCGCAAACTGCTGATCTAACTACCACCTCAGATGTTTACCTGCCGGTGTCGCGGGAGTATCACTGGATAGTCACGTGGTCGCAAATGAGGTTGGAGACTACCCTCCTTACCTCACTGAGTTTCTCTAGATCTGCTTCCTGCCTGAGGAGCACACTTCACCAGATCTCTGATCTCTGGCTATTTGTAGATGAATGGTTCAGAGAACCGACATGTTGATAAATTAGACACATGTGCAACTCTTGGGTATCTTTATTGAGGAAACGTTTCGCCACACAGTGGCTTCATCAGTCCATACAAAGGAGAATCTTGAAGAACAGGAGGAGAATGAGGTAATCAGTCCCTCAACCTTGAGTCGATGTGGTCAGTCCATCAATCTTGAATAGAATACGGCATACATGCGGAGAAGGAGCTTATAAACCGTTGGCAGGAGAGGTGCAGCAGTCATAGGTGGTGTCGCATTTGTTCAATGTGGAAGTAGGTCGTGCCCAAGGGTTAGGCAAGCGAAGAATTCCCAAGTATTAAGATCCCAGGAAGTTGCAGTGTCTGACAGGTTTGTAGATGAATGGTTCAGAGAACCGACATGTTGATAAATTAGACACATGTGCAACTCTTGGGTATGAAAGTTAAGACACTTGTGCAACATCTGGTTATCTTCATTGTAGACGTCTACAATAAAGATAACCAGATGTTGCACAAGTGTCTTAACTTTCATCTTGTCGGTATTGTATACCTGTCCTGCACAACTTGTCAGGCACTGCAACATCATGGTATCTTGATTCAGAGGACTTCTACAAGACCTTCTTCACGACTTCTACAACTAGCCCATCAATTTGGGAAGGACCTACTTCCACTGGGGAATCCCGCCTACCAGTGACTATGCCCTCGCCTGCTACACGTCTCTCTTCACTGACGTCTATATAAGCGCCAGTCTCCTTACCTGTGCTTCAGAATCTTTACAACCACGGTGTTATAAACACCACCTCCAAGGCTGAGGGACTGATTACCTCATCTTTTGTATATAGTTCTATTGTTTTCTAATTATGTCCAAGAATCTGTATTGATAAAGCCACTGGATGGCGAAACGTCTACAATAAAGATATCCAGATGTTGCACATGTGTCTTAACTTTCATACCCAAGAGTTGCACATGTGTCTAATTTATCAATATGTCGGTTCTCTGAACCATTCATCTACAAACCTGTCAGACACTGCAACTTCCTGGGATCTTAATACTTGGGAATTCTTCGCTTGCCTAACCCTTGGGCACGACCTACTTCCACATTGAACAAATGCGACACCACCTATGACTGCTGCACCTCTCCTGCCAACGGTTTATAAGCTCCTTCTCCGCATATATGCCGTATTCTATTCAAGATTGATGGGCTGACCACATCGACTCAAGGTTGAGGGACTGATTACCTCATTCTCCTCCTGTTCTTCAAGATTCTCCTTTGTATGGACTGATGAAGCCACTGTGTGGCGAAACGTTTCCTCAATAAAGATACCCAAGAGTTGCACATGTGTCTAATATATCCTCTGGTTATTTGTTCGTGATTTAGACTGTTTTTGGTAGTGTGTGATTTCGGTGGAGAGTTAAAACATATTTATATTAATTCTGTGGAACTCTGTTTACAGAGCATTGTTCAGACTTAGTGATTTTTGACGTTATGCCAAGGTTGTGTATCGCAGAGAAACTCTAATCGTCCTTAGTTCGAAGATGAACCTTCTGACCTTCTTTGAGGCATGTACTCACTGTCGTAGTTGGGGATTTGGTTATGGTGAACTTTGATTCAGTATTAAGGGAGATTTATGCATTTTATTAAGGATCTGCTGATGGTGCCCAATTAGGGTCATTATTTTATCTCCTTGTTCCTGACGCCGTGCTGCTGCTTTGAAATTATTGCTGTTTGGCGAGTGGTTCGTCATATTGTTCAAGCAAACTGTTTTGATTGCCTTGCTGGTCAAAAGATAGTTTATTTGAGGACATTTAGTCAGTCACTGTTTAAGTCTAAGTCAAGTCTAGTCTTACTAAGACATAACGAGCACTTTTGAGCTCATACACTCACTTATACAATGATATATTTGTTTTTTGAATATAACTCATCATGGCTATGTACTAGACAGTACTTGTGAGTCGTATTGACACGAAATGTGCACTCAGTACTATAGCACTATATATACAATTTAACATTGCAATTAATGTATACACAAATCATGGTGTAGAAATATACCTAGTTGGATGAATCTTATTGTGGCTAGCTGGTCTAGTGGCTAACGCGACGGGCTGGAGTTTTGAGACTATGACCGCGGGTTCAATCCCGGCCGGGGGTATGGTTTATCCCGGAGAAATGTAGGAGCTTATATCCTGAACTATATTAAATTTCTTTAATAGCGTCCACCTAGACACCTTTTTTTATTAAAGATCTCAAATTTTATTTCCTTGGTTTATCATCATTCAGTTGTGATCCCAAAGCACTATTATTATTTCTGTCAATTCAGGGGATAATTGGACTTGATCTTATTCTGACAAACTGTTACAAAACCAGAAACAGGCTAGATGATAGGAGGGGATCAATAAAGTGACCTTGTATTCTCTGGATATGTCTCCCCTCAAGGGAGGTTCCTTGATGCTGGCGAGAGGCTCTTGATCTAGGAAATTGAATCTGTGCTCCAGTTTACTGAATTGAGCCTGAAATCCTTCCCCCCCCCTCCCTCAGACGCTGTATAATCCTACGGTTTTAGCGCTACCCGATGATTATAATAATCTGGAGTTAACTGTACAGTATGGATATCGCATTCTGTTACACTTGTATTACAACCCAGGAGTCCAAATGGCCTGTTATCCTGGGTGTAAAGGGAGCAAAATAAACACAGCAGAAAAGTTTTGACTTATATTATCCTTCACCAATTTAGAACAGCAGTATGTACACTATATACACTATGTACAGTGATAAGTATTAGTGCACTCCACGGTAAGCAAGGCAGAATAGAAGCTACTAGAGAGCAGACCGCGCTTCAACCAGCTCTAGAATGGGAATGACAACGGCAGACAGGAGAGTAGTACCCACATAACCTCTGCGATTGCCAAAACCATCTTCTCATTGGCTGGAACCTGGGTACTGGTTGAACGACGGGGCCCCATCGTCAACCCTCAGTTACCTGGTTCGCTGGTTGAGGGAGATAGCCTGTGAATGAGGGTGTGTACATGCGCCGGATAAAGGTTACGTACTCTTTGCATGCCACAACTTGTATACTGTAAACTTTAACATTTTATCAACCCTGTGAATCAGAACAACTAAAAGTGGAAGTCTGAAATCCACTTCTTTCTCTACGGTGAATTTACTAGTGGGGACAAGAGAGTTATTCTCGGTAGAAATGTATTAAGGTCCAAATAATGCGCCAGAGACACAAGATGTCATCCTCATATATGAACCATTTAGCTTCACGAGATAGAATATCTTTCAACAGATTAATCTTAAAAGACTTCATACACGAATTCCTCATTAGGGGAGACAATGGATTTCCCATTGCCATTCCCTGCCTTTGAGAGTAATATTTCCCATCAAATACACAAATAACCCGCACATAGAGGAGAGGAGCTTACGACGACGTTTCGGTCCGACTTGGACCATTTACAAAGTCACAAGTCGGATCGAAACGTCGTCGTAAGCTCCTCTCTTCTACGTGCGGGTTATTTGTGTATCGTTCCAGTCACGGTATTGTGCCTTTTTTTGTTATTTCCCATCAAACTCAACTTGCAGTCAACCACACACAACTTTATCAACCCAATAATAATGTTCTTATCAAATAGGATGTGGAACACATCTATTTCTTCCTCCAGATAATTTAACAAATCAGGGACAGGTACTTAATAGCGCAAAATTAGACATGTTAACATTTTGCAATTTGTCAATGAGATCAACATTGTTGTTAACGTGACCTTCCTAGATGTTGCCAAAATGGGTGTTAAAAATATTAACTCCATTACTTATAATCTCTAAACCCTTAACTGCTCAGTGATTCCTAGCTAATACAGCAGTGCACTCGGAAGAAATGATGATGAAAGTAAAATTAATTGCATTTTAAGTCGTTTCGTGTCGAGATTTTCCTATACAGTGCTTAGTGAAGAACTCTTAGGTTTGTTGACGGTCTTGTGGAAAGGAAATGTGTTTTCCTGGCCCCTGTCAGTAGCTACAGTAGCTTGTCCATTATTCCTCACCAGTCCAGCAATGTTCTCAAAATTTAACGAAAGACACAAATATATTCGTTATTACTACTGATGAATGAAGCGGTGTCATTATGAGCTCCTCTGACTTAACTTTTCATTTGTTCAACTTGCTCAACTATCGGGAAGTCAATTAACCTCTTACGCCTGCTTAATTAAGGGGACTCTCCAGGTAAAGCTATCCCCAGACAGATTATATTCCATAATGCTCTGCATAAGGATACAAACTTCTCCATTCTTATTGGTTACCCACTTAGCACTCTACTAGTGAATCTTTATATGTTGCATTGGGAAGCTGATTTTTATTTCGAAAGTCTAGCAATGAAACTAATCAAGTAACTCGATCTTCTAAAGTTTCCCCTCGAACCGTAACATCAAAACTAAACGCGGTATTGTCACAGATTATTCCTTAAGAACTCTCCGTATCTGTTGTAATGAATTCCTTGAATATTTTCATCTCAGTATAAAACTCTCCATTTCATCGGGCTTTCCACTACGTACAATATTCTTAACTCGTTTAACTAGACTTCATCCAGTAGAGAAAATTTTTTTCTAACAGTTATATTGACAAGCATCCCCGAGATCTTTCCCACCTTCAAACGCAGCGTACCTCTACTGAAATACCTCATCTCCGACCAACGATACCATCACAGTGAACCACAACTGAAATACCTCATCTCCGACCAACGATACCATCACAGTGAACCACAACTGAAATACCTCATCACCGACCAACGAAACCATCACAGTGAACCACAACTGAAATACCTCATCACCGACCAACGATACCATCACAGTGAATAACATAACTACTGCAGTATCAAACAAAATTCTGTACAACAAATGAGGCAAAATATATAGAGATGAGATGTTTAAAGATCTTCAAACTGCATCTCAGAGCACAAGTACAACTTCAGAACTGACACTCACAGCAGCATCTGCGTAATACATTTTAACTCCTACAGTAACTTGTTATTCTAGAATTCTATTCTATTGCTAAATAAAATGACGAAAAAAAAAAGAAAATATTGTGAATCTTCAATGAACAATGTCTACAAATATTTCAACAAGTAGGAAGGTTTCTACGGCTTTTTTCAATATTTTGCTGGAAAATTGCAAATGACTCGATGTGAACAGATGTCCAGCCATCTTGATCTTCTCTTTATATCTATTCACTGTTTACATGTTCCCCTTCCCTTTCCAGGTTAATTTATAACTTGAAACTCAGTTTTTGGGCGAAATATCGTTAATAATGGATTCATTATATCTGCATTTGTCTCTCCTTATCAAAATGCTACTCACACCAAATCATAAAACTAATGTATTTGTCCAAATTATTTGTTCGTCTGAGCTGCTACTACATTAACCACACATCAGGTTTTCTATAATTTTTTAAATCAAATATTAACCAGATTGAGTTTTTTTGCTGGGAGTTCTGTCATGGTTAGATATATTCAGCACTTTATTTATATTCCTTTTGTTTATTCCGTTTGCATATTTATAAAGTTTTAACAAAATCCTATCCAATTCTACACGTTTCCTCGCAGAACAAGTTTAATAAATTCGTTCTATACAAAAGGCATTGTTGAGTTTATAGCAATTTTTTGGCTCACTTCAAGATAAAACCCACCAAATAGTAGCCGTTCTTATCATAGCCGTCATAAATATCATAATGGATGGTAAGATGACATATGGGTTCACATCTTAACGTCATAAACGCATACCACGGTGGAAGGAGGGAAGAGGAAGTTATTGCGAGAAGCAAAATAGAAAAATCTCTGCGGCGAAGAGAGTTGGTATGAGCAATGAGAGAGACGTGAGCGAGGTACATAACGAAGCTGGTGAAGAGTAAGAGCCTCCAACCGGCAGTTCATGCTTCAAGTTGCCTTAGGCAGTGTATATACACCTGGAAGCCAGCATCTCTTCGTACATATAGAACTAGTGGTGTTTACCTCGGTGTATATGTGCAGATAAATGTGTATTTCTCAATACTAACACCGAGAGGCGTAAATTTCTGTGCATAACTACAGAGAGGTGAGTATTTTATCGAATAATATTCGTAAAATCTTAATATATTCAGCGGAAGGTGTGATTCTGTCATTACTGATAGTACGAGTCTAATACCTCTTTGACGGACCGGTGACTGTTGATGCAAAACTTATTTGCAATTGTCAATGCCATCGTGCAGTGGACAGACTTCAAATCCAATGACACGATAATAGAAATTAACAGGACCGACAAGTTTATATATAAAAATTCTTAGTGTAGGCATTCGGTCCAAGTCGGACCGAAACGTCGTCGTAAACTCCTCTCTGTGTAGGTTATTTGTGTATTGTTTCAGTCAGGGTATTGTGACTGGCTCTTTCCCTATATATACTCACCTGTTACTGTGTGGTGCAATGATATAAACATCGTTTGTAAGGTCGGAACATACAGGAGGAGACTGAAGTATCTTGAATCCATGCTTGAGGTTCACTGATGCGTCATGGCTTGTAAACCAGGCTGCCCAGCGTATAGGGTATTTGTGGCGAGTGGTAGAGAGCGTCACTTGGAAACCTTGCCAGTTTCTCTGTAGTGGGATCGACTCCTGCTGACTGCTATGTGTACTCGCCTAGTTGTGGTTATACTCACCTAGTTGTGGTTGTGGGGGTCGATTCACAGCTCCTGGCCCCGCCTCTACACCTGGCCGCTACCCGGTCACTCTTCCCGCTCCGTGAGCTTCATCATATCTCTTCTTAAAGCTATGTATGGATCCTGCCTTCACTACATTACTACCCAGGCTATTCCACTTCCTGACAACTGTGTGACTGAAGAAATACTTCCTAACATCCCTGTGGTTCACCTGAGTCTTCAGCTTCCAACTCTCACCTCTCTTTGCTATGTCCCATCTCTGGAACATTCTGTCTCTGTCCACCTTGTCTATACCTTTCAGTATTTTATATGTAGTTATCATATCCTCCTAACTCTCCTGTCTTCCAGTGTCGTCAGGTCGATTTCCCTTAACCTCTCCTCGCAGGACATACCTCTTAGCTCTGGGACTAGTCTGGTTGCAAAACCTTTGCACTTTCTCTAGTTTCCTTACATGTTTGGCTAGGTGAGGGTTCCAAACTGGCGTTGCATATTCCAATATGGGCGTAACGTACACAATGTACAGGGTCCTGAATGACTCCTTATTTAGATATCTGAATGCTGTTTTGAGGTTTGCCAGGCGCGCATATGCTGCAGCAGTTACTTGGTTGATGTGCGCCTCAGGAGATGTTCCCGGTGTTATACTCGCACCAAGATCCTTTTCCTTGAGTGAGGTTTGTAGGCTCTGGCACCCTAGACTGTACTCCGTCTGTGGTCTTCTTTGCCCTTCCCCAATCTTCATGACTTTGCACTTGGTGGGGCTGAACTCCAGGAGCCAGTTGCTGGACCAGATCTGCAGTCTGTTCAGATCCCTTTGTAGTTCTTCCTGGTCTTCGTCCGATTGAATTTTTCTCATCAATTTTATGTCATCTGCAAACAGGGACACTTTGGAGTCTGTTCCTTCCGTCATGTCGTTCACAAATACCAGAAACAGCACCGGTCCTAGGACTAATCCCTGTGGCACCCCGCTCGTTACCTACACCCACACTGACACCTTTCCACGTACTATGACTCGCTCTTGTCTTCCTGACAAATATTCCCTGATCCACTGTAGAGCCTTACCTGTTATCCCTACTTGGTCCTTCAGCTTCCGCACTTATCTATTGTGTGGAACTGTGTCAAAAGCCTTCTTACAGTCCAAGAAAATGCAATCTACCCACCTCTCTCTCTTGTCTTACTGCTGTCACCCTGTCATAGAACTCCAATAGGTTTGTGACGTAGGATTTCCAATCCCTGAAACCGTGCTGACAGTCGTTGATAAGTTCATTCCACCACTCCTTCTGATAATTTTCTCCATGACCTTGTATACTATACACGTCGGTGACACTGGTCTGTAGTTCAATGCTTCGTATCTCTCCTTTTTTTAAAAATTGGAACTGCTGTGTGTGATTATATATATATATATATATATATATATATATATATATATATATATATATATATATATATATATATATATATATGTTAAATGTTAAATGTTGATGAAGATAGGGAAGCTGTGATTTCGTGTATAGGGCAAGGAGGAATAACATCTTGTAGGAGTGAGGAAGAGCCAGTTGTGAGTGTGGGGAAGTTCGTGAGGCAGTAGGTAAAATGAAAGGGGTAAGGCAGCCGGGATTGATGGGATAAAGATAGAAATGTTAAAAGCAGGTGGGGATATAGTTTTGGAGTGGTTGGTGCAATTATTTAATAAATGTATGGAAGAGGGTAAGGTACCTAGGGATTGGCAGAGAGCATGCATAGTTCCTTTGTATAAAGGCAAAGGGGACAAAAGAGAGTGCAAAAATTATAGGGGGATAAGTCTGTGAGTGTACCTGGTAAAGTGTATGGTAGAGTTATAATTGAAAGAATTAAGAGTAAGACGAGAGATAGGATAGCAGATGAACAAGAGGCTTTAGGAAAGGTAGGGGGTGTGTGGACCAGGTGTTTACAGTGAACATATAAGTGAACAGTATTTAGATAAGGCTAAAGAGGTCTTTGTGGCATTTATGGATTTGGAAAAGGCGTATGACAGGGTGGATAGGGGGGCAATGGGCAGATGTTGCAAGTGTATGGTGTAGAGGTAGGTTACTGAAAGCATGAAGAGTTTTTACGAGGATAGTGAGGCTCAAGTTAGAGTATGTAGGAAAGAGGGAAATTTTTTCCCAGTAAAAGTAGGCCTTAGACAAGGATGTGTGATGTCACCGTGGTTGTTTAATATATTTATAGATGGGGTTGTAAGAGAAGTAAATGCGAGGGTCTTGGCAAGAGGCGTGGAGTTAAAAGATAAAGAATCACACACAAAGTGGGAGTTGTCACAGCTGCTCTTTGCTGATGACACTGTGCTCTTGGGAGATTCTGAAGAGAAGTTGCAGAGATTGGTGATGAATTTGGTAGGGTGTGCAAAAGAAGAAAATTAAAGGTGAATACAGGAAAGAGTAAGGTTATGAGGATAACAAAAAGATTAGGTGATGAAAGATTGAATATCAGATTGGAGGGAGAGAGTATGGAGGAGGTGAACGTATTCAGATATTTGGGAGTGGACGTGTCAGCGGATGGGTCTATGAAAGATGAGGTGAATCATAGAATTGATGAGGGAAAAAGAGTGAGTGTGCACTTAGGAGTCTGTGGAGACAAAGAACTTTGTCCTTGGAGGCAAAGAGGGGAATGTATGAGAGTATAGTTTTACCAACGCTCTTATATGGGTGTGAAGCGTGGGTGATGAATGTTGCAGCGAGAGAAGGCTGGAGGCAGTGGAGATGTCGTGTCTGAGGGCAATGTGTGGTGTGAATATAATGCAGAGAATTCGTAGTTTGGAAGTTAGGAGGAGGTGCGGGATTACCAAAACTGTTGTCCAGAGGGCTGAGGAAGGGTTGTTGAGGTGGTTCGGACATGTAGAGAGATGGAGCGAAACAGAATGACTTCAAGAGTGTATCAGTCTGTAGTGGAAGGAAGGCGGGGTAGGGGTCGGCCTAGGAAGGGTTGGAGAGGAGGGGGTAAAGGAGGTTTTGTGTGCGAGGGCTTGGACTTCCAGCAGGCATGCGTGAGCGTGTTTGATAGGAGTGAATGGAGACAAATGGTTTTTAATACTTGACGTGCTGTTGGAGTGTGAGCAAAGTAACATTTATGAAGGGATTCAGGGAAACCGGCAGGCCGGACTTGAGTCCTGGAGATGGGAAGTACAGTGCCTGCACTCTGAAGGAGGGGTGTTAATGTTGCAGTTTAAAAACTGTAGTGTAAAGCACCCTTCTGGCAAGACAGTGATGGAGTGAATGATGGTGAAAGTTTTTCTTTTTCGGGCCACCCTGCCTTGGTGGGAATCGGCCAGTGTGATAATAATAATAATAAAATTATATATATATATATATATGCAAAACAAAACCCCTCTGAAAGAATAGAGAAATTCCAAGCGCTTTCGTGACTACTCACATTATCAAGGAACTATGAAAGTGAAGCATCCAAGGAAGCTATATAAGGGGTCGGCCAGCACCTCACTATCAGATCCCACAACGGTTAAACACGTGACGCGCGGGGAGCCAACTTGGATAGGTCCTTTGCAAAACTCACCCCCAAGCTATTTATTTGTCCAGTGTATTATTAAATTCTACCCAAATTTTATTAATTATAAATGGATCTAATTTATATAAACCAAAGGAAATATTCATATTATTGTCAAAACTGCTTTTTATGAAACAAGATTCAATTATATTCCTGCCGACCATGGACTTGCTTGATACTACTTTCTCAACTTTTTGAAAATCAATTGGATGGTTAAAATCTCTTACATGAATAAATAGAGCATTGGAATCTTGTCCAGTTCTAATGCTATATTTATGTTTTAATCTTAGTTCGAGATTTTTACCAGTTTGACCGTAATAAACTTTATCGCAAATTTTACAAGGAATCTTATAGACACATCCATCAGCATTTTGGGGGGAATTCTTAATCAAAAGTTTTTTTTTACTGTATCAAGATTTTTGAATACAACTTTAATATTAAAAGAGAAGGCATATCAACCAAGTTTTCATGGTAAGGGAGAACCAACGTATTTTTAGTTGAATAAGGCTGGTTGCCCTTTTTTGGATTATAAAACGTGTTCCTAGCAACTTTAAAAGATTTATCAATTACATTTCTTGGGTATTTTAAATCATTACCTATTTCATAAATTTTGGATATTTCCTCATCTATGAACTCAGGACTACAAATTCGTAAAGCTCTCAAAAACATTGATGAGAAAACAGACAGTTTGACTCTGTCTTGATGCGAGGAATAATAGTGGACATAGGAACAGTTATTTGTAGGTTTTCTGTAAATTTTAAATTTGAATTCATTATTACCCTTAATAATTAAAACATCTAGAAAAGGCAATGAGTTATTTTCTTCAAACTCAACAGTAAAGTTTATAGAATGGGCTAAGCCGCGCGTCACGTGTTTAACCGTTGTGGGATCTGATAGTGAGGTGCTGGCCGACCCCCTTATATAGCTTCCTTGGATGCTTCACTTTCATAGTTCCTTTATAATGTGAGTAGTCACGAAAGCGCTTGGAATTTCTCTATTCTTTCAGAGTGGTTGTTTTGCATATTTTGAAATCACCTGTTTACTGTGATCTTATTGCATATAATATATATATATATATATATATATATATATATATATAATATATATATATATATATATATATATATATATATATATATATATATATATATATATAAAGGAATGAGGTCAGTAAGCTAGGAAAGACTAAAAACAAATGAATTTAACAGCTAAAACAAAAAGGGAAAGTCATTAAGTGGGAAGGTGGTGATAATGGGAAGATAAAAGGGAATATTTTGAGAAATTGCTGAATGATGATGAACAGATAGAGTCAGTGAGTTCTTGCATTACGCAGCGAGTTATTATACCTCTTAGGAGTGTAGAATGAGAGTAAAGCAGTAGGGATAGATGACATTAATAAATATTACAAGCAGTTGAGGATGTAGTTTTGGAGTGGTTGGTGCATTTGTTCAATATAAGAGTTAAAGGGGAAAGGTGCCTAAGAAATGACAAAGAATATACGTAGTTTCTTTGCAAAAGGGAGTAATAAAGTGAATAAGAAGAATAGGAGAATAAATCTTGTACGTATACAGGATAAAGTGAATGATAGAGTGACTATATAAAGAATTGTGTGTACGACTGAGAGCAGCATTGTGGAGCATCAAGAGCACTTTATTAAGGCAGGGGATGTGAAGACTAAGTGGTAATCTGTAAGATGTTTTAAGAAGTAAAGAGTTTTTATGTGAACAGCGACTTTCTGGTTATAGAATGTAGGAGAGAAGGAGATTAGTTTCCAGTAAAGGAAAGCTTTAGACAACTCCATTCATAACACTGATATAAAAGGAGTTGTAAAAACAGTGAACGCTAGAGTGTTAGGAAGTGGTGTGGGATTAAAACAAAGTGAATAAGGTATGGAGCGGGAGCTGCCCCAGTTTCTTCCTGCTGTTATTTCCGTACTTTTGGGCGATTCTGAAAGATGTTGAAGTTGGATTATAAATTTGGGTGGGTATATAACAGCAGAGCCTTCAACACAGGAGGGATGTGGGTGGCCTTACTGATATGTACGAGGCCAACACTATCAAAGTACCACACTTGGCTCCACTTCGAGGATAGCGAGAAGCAAGCTTCTGTACCACAACACGGGCAGAAAGCAGCAACTTCGCTCTGGCTGTACCCTTCTCCAGAACATAACTTCATCTGTGGTGTAGATGAAGGGATCAGAGAACCAACAAGATGATAAATTAGACACATGTGTGTTACACTCCAAGTATTGTAACCACTATTTCCTTCTTTTTAGAGCATAACAATTTTGGTCAGAGAGGTTAGGGTAATAATAGTGATCCTCCGGAATGCCTAATTTTAATTAAGTATATTCATAATACAACAAAAGCCAGAAATAATATACGAATTATCGTATATAAGTTAAGAATGCATGTTTCTTCTATAGTATCCAACATATACATAAGGCTTTCATAACAGACGATTAGGAGGAGATCCTAGATATATATATAAATGGAGATTACTTTAATGTATAAAGTCTTGTTTCCCAATTGGAAGCAGTCAGAATAAAACAGAATATGTCCAGGCCGGCTAATAAACCTTGGCCAGTTACCAGAGACGAGCAGGAGTGTTCTCGTTGGCTGCTACTTCTTCACTGCTCGTCCCTCAACCTTGAGCATACAGGTAAAGTGGGTCACGTGACGTGACTCGCCAACATTCAGTAGAGTAGTTGAACATAAAGGGGGGTATAACCATCGAACATCACGGCTAACTATACACCGGCACACCGGGCGGCAGGCAGGTTACTATACCTCCAATTAAACTTATCATGGCCATGTTACATAAATCATAATAATTGTTAATAAGAATTAGCCTTAATAATACAAGGACGTTCATTTCCAATTTAGCTATTAAAGGAAATAACCGCAATGTAATATTAAAGGAAGGTTAACCATAGGGGCATGACAATGTGCAACACTTGGGTATCTGTATTGAGGAAACGTTTCGCCACACAGTGGCTTCATCAGTCCATACGAAGGAGAACGTTGAATAACAGGAGAAGTTTGAGGTAATCAGTCACTCAGCCTTGAGTCGATGTGGTCAGTCCATCAATCTTGAAAAGAATACAGCATATGTGCGAAGAAGTAGCTTATATACCTTAGGCAGGAGAGGTGCAGTAGTCGTAGGTGGTGTCACATTTGTCCAATGTGGAAGTAGGTCGTGCCCAAGTGAAGAATTCCCTGTATTAAGATTCCAAGGATGACCTGAGTCTCGAACGCATTCGTACAGCATTGTGATGTCAAGAGATAAAGTCAGTTGATCAAATGAAAATGCTGACCCATAGATGGTTCAGACTTCATCCTGCTCCCTATTTGCATGTTTCATAACAAGAAAAATACTTTCAAATAAGCTAATGTACGTAACAGCTCTTAGCTTGCCAATAAAGTTAGGAATCCTAAACTTGTAAATAGCTTGTTAATCAAGCTAGGGATCCTTAACCTAACCTTGCCAAGCCCTGTGTGAAGAAAAAGGCAAGGTGGTGAAAGAATAAAAAAATAAGTAATGACAAACTGGATTTTAGACTGTGGGGAGGAATTATGTAAGGAGTAAAAGAATTGAGATATTTGGTGTCGTCAGATAGTTCTAGGAGAGATGGAGTGAACCACAGAATAAACGATGGAAAAAAGTGGGTGGTGATTGAGGCATCTGTGGAGACAGAGAGCTCTAATTATGAAGGCATAAAGAAGAGGGTACCAGAGTACAATGTTACTAACACTGTTATATGGGTGTTAAGAATGGGTTTTAAATACTGCATATAAAAGGAAGCTGGAGACTGTAGATATTGTAGTGTTTGAGGGAATGTGCAGTGTGAATATTATACAGAGAACTTAAAGTTTGGAGATTAGGAGTAAAGCTGCCAAAAGTATTTATTGTTCAATGGGCTCAAAAGTGGTTGCTGATGTGGTTTAGACATTTAGAAAGGATGGAGGAAAATAGGATTACTTAGAGGCCGTATGAATCTGAGGTGAAAGGAGGCACAGGAGTCATCCTAGGAAAAGTAATAGAGAGAAGGTACATAAGGTTTACAGTGGTAGGGGCTGGGACATCCAACAGGCTTGTGTGAGCATGTTAGATATGAGTGTAAGCAATTAACGTTTATGATTTGATGTGCTGTTGGAGTGAGGGCACTGTACCACTTTGACGTAGCTTAGGAAAACCGGTTAGCCGGAATAAAGTCCTGTAGGTCATATTGCGCTTAAAAAATACGAAGCATTCAGGTTCGATCCAAGGAAGGGAAAGTTCTGTCGGGTATGTATGGATCAAGAGCTTCTCACCTCTATCAATGTACCTCCCTTGAAGGTACCTAAACACACAGTCTGTCCAGAGGCAAGAGATTCACCTATAGATAAAAGTCCCAAACTTCTCCACAATTGCTGTAACCTACAACCAAAATCTCGTAAATTCACTCACTATCTACTGTTGAGACGTTTTTCAAGTTATATGGTTACCCATGACAAATATAAAAATAAACAGAATTTGTATTCGTGAAACTGTAGCTGTGTTTTAAGGATTCTCAAGATCGAAGTTCAAAATGACAATCATTCCTCTCGGATGCTGTGTTCGACAGTGTTGGGAAAATGAGAGTCCTTGCACCAGATACTCAGTGGGCAACAGATACACGGAACTGTATAAGGTGTTGACATATTATAGAAAACAGAGAAACTATTCTTGTCCTTTCATGGCAGGCATCAAATCACCAACAGAAATCTTTAGTGCCAGGAAACTGACTTTTACAGAAGGCTAATTACTATACCGTAGCAACGCCTACCAGTCGCTATGCAAGTGGTATGTGCAATGTGTGAGAATATCTCGTTCGACATAAACACAGCTACAATTATGCAATAAGCTTATTATTCAATATTATAAGCAGAAATAGATAATAATCCCTTTATACCATTTTAAGGCCTCGATATCATTTTGGTTGTCAGATAACAGTGGGTATCCATTGTTACAATATGACAGATTAATTTAAATATTGCTATTTGAGCAATAAGCAATTATAAAAATCAGAGTTAGGGAAAATACCTACTGGTTACATTATCACTACATAACTTTAGTGTGTATCTTAGATTCCCTACTGAGTGACAAATATTTTGCCTGAAGATGGTAAGCGCACACCTGGTGCGAGATAAACTGGTAAGATGAGCAATGTATGACTCCTTTAGCGACACCTGGTGGGAGATATATTGACTGGATGGGCAGTGTATGTTCTCTCTGGCGAGTATTCGTACACCTAGTGAGTGATGAACAGTCCTTACATAATTACATCTACTCGCTGTATTACATACATCCACTCTGCCAGAATTCACACATCGTGGGCGATGTATTTTCCTTGTTGGATAAGTCGTTATACACCGTTGCGTTGCTACCATAATATACAAATGGTGCCATAAAAGGAACACTAGCATAAAATGCCATGGATAAGATTGCGTTGTAGCTGCTACGTCTTTTCATGGAGATAAAAACTTTTGACTTGAAATGAGTACAATTTAGGTATATATATGAAAATGATCACATTGTTAATGAGTGACATGCAATTATGGACGATAAATAAAACCTATTACGCCAATTTGGGTGTCACAAGGAAATTCAAAGCCCTTTCGTGATTTCTCACATTATCAGTGACCTGTAAAAATGCAAAACAGGAAAAAAATTATAAAGTTGAGGTATCAATTTACATACGACATTACACGCGCCCAATTTTGATGAAGGTGAGATGGTCAAGGACTTGTCAAACAGCTTAAATTCTTTCAAATTATTTTTGTTATAAATGATTCTTATTTTTATAACCCTAAACCAATATTCATATTAAAATGAAATGTATATTGGTTCAGGGTTATACAAACTAGATTCATTTAAAATTAATAATGATTGGGAAGAATTTAAGCTATATTTGACAAGTCCTCGACTATCCCACCCACATCATAATGTGACGTGTGTAATGTTCACTCAGGTGATAACTTCTCAATTTCTATTATTTTTACATGCCCTCGATAAGGTGAGAAATCACGAAAGTCCTTGGAATTTCATTAATTGTTTACAGTGGTTGTTATGCATTTTTTACTACAATCTTATTGGACCCTCTTGGGTCCAATGCCATCGATCTGATCCTAGAAAAAAAAGTCTCAGACCTCCGGACGATGGAAAGCAGGATGAAAGACACTGATACACACGATGCCTTCTACCTACTCACCAGGTGCCTGTCAATCCCAAAACTTACCTATTTTCTGAGATACTCCCCAGCCTTCAGCAGTCCAAAACTCATGGAATATGGCTCTTTCCTTAAGACCATGCTAGAGAGTGTATTGAATCTTTCCCTTGAAGATGGACAGTGGTTGCAAGCCTCACTTCCGGTCAGGCTTGGAGGGCTAGGAGTACGCAGATCCTCCCAGATTGCTCTACCAGCTTTCCTATCCTCTTCCATTGCATCAAACGAGTTGATAAGACAAATTCTTCCTGATACCCTCAGTGACTCAGCAGGAATACAGAACCCTAGCTATGCCAGTGCCATCACTGAATGGGAGACTCTTGCTGCTCCAGCACCAAACCCTAGTGCAGCACTGGCACACAGTCAAGCTGGGATGGCCCGATCGCTGAAAAGGTGCATGCCAATATGCTCAGGGCTGCAACATCAGATAGGGAGACTCCCCGTCTCCAGGCTGTGAGCGCACCTTACTCCGGGGACTTCCTCCAAATAGTTCTCATATCGGCAATGGGAAGGCGACTCGACCCTAAGACCCTCCGTATTGCAGTGGCTCTGTGCTTTGCTGCCCCAATTCACACAGAATATATGTGTATTTGCGGCGAAGCACAAGCAGACCAATACGGTCTACATGGTCTTAACTGTTCCAAAACTAAGGGCTGGCATGCAAGACACAATGAGGTCAACGACATCATAAAGAGAACCCTTGCTATAGCTGGATGCCCAGCCGAGAGGGAGCCCCGATCACTAGCAGCCAACAATACCCACAACCCAGCAAACCGCCCCGACGGGATCACCATCTATCCTTGGAAAGATGGCATGCTCTTAGCATGGGACTATAGCTGTGTGTCCACACTGGCTGACACCTACATCCATCACAGTGTGGGGCTACAGGGAGGAGCTGCTGACCACAGGGAGGAGTACAAGATCAGCAAGTACAGGGACATAAGCCAACAGTATCAATTTGTCCCAGTGGGATCAGAGACCTTGGGATCATGGGGGAAAAATGCCACACGTTTTCTTAAAGAATTGGGTTCCAGACTCATCGACATCACCAGGGACCCAAGGGCAAAAACTTTTATGTTCCAGCACCTCAGTGTGGCCATCCAAAGGGGAAATGCTTGCTGCATACTTGGCTCGCGTCCGGCTTCGGAGGAGCCATTATATTCATGTTTGTATTTTTCTGTAAATGTATTCTGTTTATTAATAAATGTTCACATAGAATATCAAATATAGGGGGTGGTAGGAGAAGAAAATATTCAAACAGCTCCGGGGAGAACCTTGAGTTTTCCCTGAGGTACGTTTATTGTCTTCTCTGAGGCTGAGGGTCCCCAGCCCAGCTATAGAGGTGGTACTTCTATATATATATATATATATATATAATATATATATATAATATATATATATATATATATATATATATATATATATATATATAATATATATTTCTTTCTTTCAACATACCAGCCGTATCCCACCGAGGCGGGGTGGGCCAAAGGAAAAAACTAAAGTTTCTCTTTTTAAATTTAGTAATATATACAGAAGAAGGGGTTACTAGCCCCTTGCTCCCGGCATTTTAGTCGCCTCTTACAACACGCATGGCTTACGGAGGAAGAATTCTGTTCCACTTCCCCATGGAGGTAAGAGGAAATAAACAAGAACAAGAACTAGAAAGAAAATAGAAGAAAACCCAGAGGGGTATGTGTGTATATATATGCTTGTACATGTATGTGTAGTGTGACCTAAGTGTAAGTAGAAGTAGCAAGACATACCTGAAATCTTGGATGTTTATGAGACAGACAAAAGACACCAGCAATCCTACCATCATGTAAAACAATTACAGGCTTTCGTTGTACACTCACTTTGCAGGACGGTAGTACCTCCCTGGGCGGTTGCTGTTTACCAACCTACTATCTAGAATATATATATATAATATATATATATATATATATATATAATATATATATATATATATATATATATATATAATATATATATATATATATATGTCGTGCCGAATAGGCAGAACTTGCCATCTTGGCTTAAATAACAACTCTCACCTTGTCATAAAGGACAAGCGAAAATTTGTATATGCAATAATTTCGCCAAAATCATTCTGAACCTAACGAAAAAAATATATTTCACTGTGTTTGTTTAGTAATAAATTATTGTAAAGAAATCTAAAATATATTTAGTTGGGTTAGGCTAAAATAAATTGTTCTTGTTATAATAATGTTAGGTAAGTTTTCTAAGTTCCTTTTGGTGCAAAATTAAAAATTTTTACATTAACATTAATCAAAAAAATATATCTTTAAACTTATAAGAAAATTTTTTAGAAAGGACTTAATTTTAAATGAGTTCTTGCTCATTGACCAGTTTTACATATTCGGCATGACATTATATATATATATATATATATATATATATATATATATATATATATATATATATATATATATATATATATATATATATATAATATATATATATATATATATATATATATATATATAATATATATTATATATATATATATATATATTATATATATATATATATATATATGACTGTGAAACAAAAACCTGTAACTGTTTTGCATGATGGTAGGATTGCTGGTTTCTTTTTCTGTCTCATAAACACGCTAAGATAACAGGGATATCTTGCTACTCCTACTTACACTTTGGTCACACTTCACAGACACGCACATGCATATATATATATACATACATCTAGGTTTTTCTCCTTTTTCTAAATAGCTCTTGTTCTTTTTTATTTCTTCTATTGTCCATGGGGAAGTGGAAAGAATCTTTCCTCCGTAAGCCATGCGTGTCGTATGAGGCGACTAAAATGCCGGGAGCAATGGGCTAGAAACCCCCTTCTCCTGTATACAATTACTAAAAAAGAGAAGAAGAAAAACTTTATAAAACTGGGTTGCTTAAATGTGCGTGGATGTAGTGCGGATGACAAGAAACAGATGATTGCTGATGTTATGAATGAAAAGAAGTTGGATGTCCTGGCCCTAAGCGAAACAAAGCTGAAGGGGGTAGGAGAGTTTCAGTGGGGGGAAATAAATGGGATTAAATCTGGAGTATCTGAGAGAGTTAGAGCAAAGGAAGGGGTAGCAGTAATGTTAAATGATCAGTTATGGAAGGAGAAAAGAGAATATGAATGTGTAAATTCAAGAATTATGTGGATTAAAGTAAAGGTTGGATGCGAAAAAGTGGGTCATAATAAGCGTGTATGCACCTGGAGAAGAGAGGAATGCAGAGGAGAGAGAGAGATTTTGGGAGATGTTAAGTGAATGTATAGGACCCTTTGAACCAAGTGAGAGAGTAATTGTGGTAGGGACTTGAATGCTAAAGTAGGAGAAACTTTTAGAGAGGGTGTGGTAGGTAAGTTTGGGGTGCCAGGTGTAAATGATAATGGGAGCCCTTTGATTGAACTTTGTATAGAAAGGGGGTTTAGTTATAGGTAATACATATTTTAAGAAAAAGAGGATAAATAAGTATACACGATATGATGTAGGGCGAAATGACAGTAGTTTGTTGGATTATGTATTGGTAGATAAAAGACTGTTGAGTAGACTTCAGGATGTAATGTTATAGAGGGGCCACAGATATATCAGATCACTTTCTAGTTGTAGCTACACTGAGAGTAAAAGGTAGATGGGATACAAGGAGAATAGAAGCATCAGGGAAGAGAGAGGTGAAGGTTTATAAACTAAAGAGGAGGCAGTTAGGGTAAGATATAAACAGCTATTGGAGGATAGATGGGCTAATGAGAGCATAGGCAATGGGGTCGAAGAGGTATGGGGTAGGTTTAAAAATGTAGTGTTAGAGTTTCAGCAGAAGTTTGTGGTTACAGGAAAGTGGGTGCAGGAGGGAAGAGGAGCGATTGGTGGAATGATGATGTAAAGAGAGTAGTAAGGGAGAAAAAGTTAGCATATGAGAAGTTTTTACAAAGTAGAAGTGATGCAAGGAGGGAAGAGTATATGGAGAAAAAGAGAGAAGTTAAGAGAGTGGGTGAGCAATGTAAAAAGAGAGCAAATGAGAGAGTGGGTGAGATGTTATCAACAAATTTTGTTGAAAATAAGAAAAAGTTTTGGAGTGAGATTAACAAGTTAAGAAAGCCTAGAGAACAAATGGATTTGTCAGTTAAAAATAGGAGAGGAGAGTTATTAAATGGAGAGTTAGAGGTATTGGGGAAGATGGAAGGAATATTTTGAGGAATTGTTAAATGTTGATGAAGATAGGGAAGCTGTGATTTCGTGTATAGGGCAAGGAGGAATAACATCTTGTAGGAGTGAGGAAGAGCCAGTTGTGAGTGTGGGAGAAGTTCGTGAGGCAGTAGGTAAAATGAAAGGGGGTAAGGCAGCCGGGATTGATGGATAAAGATAGAAATGTTAAAAGCAGGTGGGGATATAGTTTTGGAGTGGTTGGTGCAATTATTAATAAATGTATGGAAGAAGGTAAGGTACCTAGGGATTGGCAGAGAGCATGCATAGTTCCTTTGTATAAAGGCAAAGGGGATAAAAGAGAGTGCAAAAATTATAGGGGATAAGTCTGTTGAGTGTACCTGGTAAAGTGTATGGTAGAGTTATAATTGAAAGAATTAAGAGTAAGACGGAGAATAGGATAGCAGATGAACAAGGAGGCTTTAGGAAAGGTAGGGGGTGTGTGGACCAGGTGTTTACAGTGAAACATATAAGTGAACAGTATTTAGATAAGGCTAAAGAGGTCTTTGTGGCATTTATGGATTTGGAAAAGGCGTATGACAGGGTGGATAGGGGGGCAATGTGGCAGATGTTGCAAGTGTATGGTGTAGGAGGTAGGTTACTGAAAGCAGTGAAGAGTTTTTTACGAGGATAGTGAGGCTCAAGTTAGAGTATGTAGGAAAGAGGGAAATTTTTTTCCCAGTAAAAGTAGGCCTTAGACAAGGATGTGTGATGTCACCGTGGTTGTTTAATATATTTATAGATGGGGTTGTAAGAGAAGTAAATGCGAGGGTCTTGGCAAGAGGCGTGGAGTTAAAAGATAAAGAATCACACACAAAGTGGGAGTTGTCACAGCTGCTCTTTGCTGATGACACTGTGCTCTTGGGAGATTCTGAAGAGAAGTTTTAGAGGTTGGTGGATGAATTTGGTAGGGTGTGCAAAAGAAGAAAATTAAAGGTGAATACAGGAAAGAGTAAGGTTATGAGGATAACAAAAAGATTAGGTGATGAAAGATTGAATATCAGATTGGAGGGAGAGAGTATGGAGGAGGTGAACGTATTCAGATATTTGGGAGTGGACGTGTCAGCAGATGGGTCTATGAAAGATGAGGTGAATCATAGAAATTGATGAGGGAAAAAGAGTGAGTGGTGCACTTAGGAGTCTGTGGAGACAAAGAACTTTGTCCTTGGAGGCAAAGAGGGGAATGTATGAGAGTATAGTTTTACCAACGCTCTTATATGGGTGTGAAGCGTGGGTGATGAATGTTGCAGCGAGGAGAAGGCTGGAGGCAGTGGAGATGTCATGTCTGAGGGCAATGTGTGGTGTGAATATAATGCAGAGAATTCGTAGTTTGGAAGTTAGGAGGAGGTGCGGGATTACCAAAACTGTTGTCCAGAGGCTGAGGAAGGGTTGTTGAGGTGGTTCGGACATGTAGAGAGAATGGAGCGAAACAGAATGACTTCAAGAGTGTATCAGTCTGTAGTGGAAGGAAGGCGGGGTAGGGGTCGGCCTAGGAAGGGTTGGAGGGAGGGGTAAAGGAGGTTTTGTGTGCGAGGGGCTTGGACTTCCAGCAGGCATGCGTGAGCGTGTTTGATAGGAGTGAATGGAGACAAATGGTTTTTAATACTTGACGTGCTGTTGGAGTGTGAGCAAAGTAACATTTATGAAGGGATTCAGGGAAACCGGCAGGCCGGACTTGAGTCCTGGAGATGGGAAGTACAGTGCCTGCACTCTGAAGGAGGGGTGTTAATGTTGCAGTTTAAAAACTGTAGTGTAAAGCACCCTTCTGGCAAGACAGTGATGGAGTGAATGATGGTGAAAGTTTTTCTTTTTCGGGCCACCCTGCCTTGGTGGGAATCGGCCGGTGTGATAATAAAAAAAAAAAAAAAAAAAAATATATATAATATGTATATATGCAATAAGATCAGAGTAAACAGGTGAAATTCCAAGCGCTTTCGTGACCCTTTATATGCCTTCCTTTGATGCATTGTTTTCATAGTTCCTTGATAATATGAGAAGTAACGGAAGTGCTTGGGATCATTAGCAGAACTACGGCTTAGACAGGATTCGATCCTGCGTTCCCATGCACAGCCCTGCGTGAACTGAACATAGTACGCAGCACTCTCTACTGGACCACCATCCTTAAACACAGTGTACCCAGCAGTACTGAGCGAGTTAACCTGATGCAAGGACATTCATGCTCACGGAGCCTCAGAGACTAATTTCAACCTCATCCTGTTTGGTGTACCAGACTTCATAAGCAGTCTATGCGTCAATGAAATCACGAAACAAGTGATTTTGAATCATTAACATTACTATATATATATATATTTATTTATTTATTTTGATACGTTAACATTTAACATTTTTCGGATGGTGTCTCGTTGGTGAGAAATAAGTATTTACAAGTACGGATTAAGTTGCATTATCTCTCTCACTTTCTTATATTTATTTAAAACAGAGAATTTACACTTACAGTTTAAAAAATTCTTACAGATTACATTTTATTATTAGAGAAAGTTTAGCCAAGTGTACGCATGTTGTCTGTATCTTATTTACTGTGTTGCGTAGGCAGGATTTTTCATGTTATTGAGCTGACTTGTATTATCAAAATCATTTCTGTTTTGGTGGATAACATTCGTACAGCACCAAATTTTAATTAACTCAGTGTTATTCTGAGTGCACAACTGTATCATGACATGAGTTCATTAAGTTTTGCACAGAGAAAAACGTAGTAGTATCATAATCTCGTTCTGTCGTATTTAGACTCACGAAATCCTAATGACACGATTGTAAACAAACTATACCACGGGCGGGGTTAGAACCCGCGATCAGGGTCATGAAACTCCAGACCTACGCGTTAGCCACTTGGCCAGCTGGCTACAGTAAGATTCTTATTGTATCCTGCTGGCCCAGTGGCTAGCGCGTCAGTATGGAGTTTTATGATTCTGATCGCGGGTTCTAACCCCGCCCCTGGATCGGATTTTTTTCTGCTGTATTTGTTTTGCTCATTATTGCCGGCTGAACGAGACTTGAATTAGCTCAAGTGATCTGCCGAATTCAAGACAGGTTTTTGCTTATATACGATAAATATCTCTTTTACATTGTGTAAATCCTTCGAGCAATTTTTTTTAAAGAGATGACTTTTTATTTACTCAGGGTTAATATCATGTTGAAGTTGGTAATATTCGTTCTGTAATTATAACAAGAATGTTAACCCACTGAAAGTAACAAATATTTTTCTCTTAAATTTATTTTAATTCGTTCTGTAATTATAACAAGAATGTTAACCCATTGAAAGTAACAAATATTTTTCTCTTAAATTCTTTTTAATGATTTGTTACGATCTGTTTATGTCCTTGTCTGTCCCGATTTTTAGAAATGTATTTATCTCGGTAATAAGATTTCCAGAGAAAGGGATCACCGCTGTGAATCCGATCTTCTGTGCAATCAGGAATTAATAACATGATCTCATTATTTACGAAAACAGATATGATCAGAGAGAGAATGCAATGGAATCATTTTCAGTTCCCTTCATTTGAGTACGAAACTCGTTTTAATAATATGGCTTGATAAATCTTCGTATTTTCTCATATTCTAAATAGTTTATGTTGCTAGAGACCTATTTTTAAAAGGGATGACTTAACGTAGGTGAAGAGCCCTCTTTCCGAAGAACTGGAATGACCCTCTCCTTTTTGTAGATCAAACATAATATATCCTATTCTCCAGGCATTATATAATTAGTATAGAGGCCCTCATAGAAGTCTTTAAATAGGCTTCTATGAGGGTCTCTATACTATTTTCACAGCAAAAAACGCTGACTTGTATGTTGTTATGGAAGCGATATGTAAACGTGCTTTAAGCATCTTTCAAATGATGGCTGAGTCCAAGCATTAGGACACATTTTGGCATACTAAGAACATTAAATATTTACTAATTCACCATGGATAAAAATTCCTTAGCTTTATAAATATATATATATATATATATATATATATATATATATATATATATATATATATATATATATATATATATATATATGTATAATATATATATATATATATATATATATATATATATATATATATATATATATATATATATATATATATATATATATATATATATAGTATTGTAATCACGAACGAGTAGTATTTAATCAATAACAACACTGCGACTAGCCGGGGATCGAACCCTTGTTGTTTTTAGCCCGCCTCATGGTGAGCGAAAATTCACGACACTAGCCCACTGGTCCATGCAATCCTACAAGAGTCACGCAAATATCATATGATATTTGATATTTGATTCCCCAGGACTGAATAATGTACAGCAGTTTGGCCGAGTAGACGAGGTTTCAATTTCAATTTCAATTTGCTGTATAACCTATCAGCTGGATAAACAGTATTTAAGGCACTAATACACCAGTTTGGTGCAATAACCTACAATAACCTATAATAACCTACAATAACCTATAATAACTCTACAATAACCTATAATAACCTATAACCTTCAATAATCTACAATAACCTATAATAACCTACAATAACCTATAATAACCTACAATAACCTATAATAACCTACAATAACCTATAATAACCTACAATAACCTATAATAACCTATAACCTTCAATAATCTACAATAACCTATAATAACCTACAATAACCTATAATAACCTACAATAACCTACAATAACCTACAATAACCATAAAGAAGTTTTCTGATTATTTCCTTTTTTTTGTGTGCATCCATCTTTTTTAATTTATTTCACTCGTAACTCTAGAACGGCTTCAAAATTTGATCACTTTTGTATGTTCACGTCATCTGTTACGAAAGTTATGGAACCCTTTCCCTGCATTCTGCAATGGCTACCATGAGTTACGAAACCTTTAGCTTCAGCTAATTCAACCACGGCTAATTGAAACCACAACGGAGGGAAAATTTTAGTGAGTAGGTGAAAATTTAACCACTGTATGTAAATAACAGTCTGGAAATTTTATTCGCCTTAAATCACGTTAAATAATTTTCTGCTTACCTCTTCTGAACGACTTTCGTATTTAATCGGAGACGAGTCTGAGATTTGTCTGCAAAATATAAGTTTGCGAGGAAAAATTGTGAATGCAATAATTTCGAAAAAAATCATTCTGAACCTAGAGAAAAAATAATATTTCATTGTGTTTATTTATTATTAAATTATTGTAAACTTATCTGAAATATATTCAGTTGGATCAAGCTAAATTAAATTGCACTTGTTATAATAAGGTTAGGTAAGTTTTCTAAGGTTCTTTTGGTACAAAACTATTTATTTTTACATTAACTTAAATGAAAAATATATAGCTTTAAACGTATAGGAGAAAATTTAAAAAGGACTTAATTTTAAATGAGTTCTTGCTAACTGACCAGTTTTACTCATTCGATATATTTAGATATATATATATATATATATATATATATATATATAAATATATATATATATATATATATATATATATATATATATATTTTATATATATATATATTCATATATTGTGTGTGTGTGTGTGTGTGTGTGTGCGTGTGTGTGTGTGTGTACTCACCTAATTGAGGTTGCAGGGGTCGAGACTCAGCTCCTAGCACAGCCTCTTCACTGATGGCTACTGGGTCCTCCCTCTCCCTGCCCCATAAGCTTTATCATACCTTGTCTTAAAACTATGTAAGGTTCCTGCCTCCACTACATCACATGCCAGACTATTCCACTTCCTAACAACTTTTTGGCTGAAGAAATACTTCCTAAAGTCTATCAGCATCGTTGCTCATCCCTTTGGCACATCTGAGTCTTCAACTTCCAATTGTGACCCCTAGTTTCTGTGTCCCCTCTCTGGAATATCCTGTGTCTGTCCACCTTATCTATTCCACGCAGTATTTTGGACGTCGTTATCATGTCACCTCTAACCCTCCTGTCCTCCAGTGACGTCAGGCCTATTTCCCTTAATCTTTCTTCGTGGGACATTCCCTTCAGCTCTGGAACTAGCCTTGTTGCAAACCTTTGCACTTTCTCTAATTTCTTGACGTGCTTGACTAGATGTGGGTTCCAAACTGGTGCTGTGTACTCTAGTATGGGCCTGACGTACACAGTGTATTGAGTCTTGAACGATTCCTTACTGAGGTATCGGAACGCTATTCTCAGGTTTGCCAGGCACCCATATGCCGCAGCAGTTATTTGGTTAATGTGGGCTTCCGGCGACGTGCTCGGTGTTATACTCAACCCCAGATCTTTCTCCTTGAGTGACGTTTGCAGTCATCGGCCTCCTGGCCTTTACTCGGTCTGCAGTCTTCTTTTCCCTTCCTCGATCTTCATGACTTTGCATTTGGTAGGGTTAAATTCTAGGAGCCAGTTGCTGGACCACACGTCCAGCCTGTCCAAGTCTCTTTGTAGACCTGTCTGGTCCGCATCTGATTTAATTCTCCTTATTAACTTCACATCATCTGCAAATAAGGACACTTCTGAGTCTATCGATTCCATCATGTCATTCACATATACCAAGAATAGCACTGGTCCTAGGACTGACCCCTGTGGGACCCCGCTCGTCACAGGCGCCCACTGTGATACCTCATCACGTACCAAGACTCGCTGTTGCTTCCCTGTCAAGTATTCTCTGATCCATTGCAGTGCCCTTCCTGTTACATGTGCCTGATCCTCTAGCTTCTGCACTAATCTCTTGTGAGGAACTCTGTCGAAGGACTTCTTGCAGTCCAAGAAAACGCAATCGACCCACCCCTCCTTCTCCTGTCTTATTTCAGTTACCTTGTTATAAAACTCCAGTAGGTTTGTGACACAGGATTTGCCTTCCATGAATCTGTGCTGGCTGTCATTTATAACCTTGTTCCGTTCCAGGTGCTCCACCACCCTCCTCCTGATAATCTTCTCCATGACTTTGCATACTATACAGGTCAGTGACACTGGTCTGTAGTTTACTGCTTCGTTTCTGTCCCCTTTCTTAAAGATGGGGATCACATTTGCCGTCTTCCATACCTCAGTTAGTTGCCCAGTTTCAAGGGATGTGTTGAAGATTGTGGTTAGTGGCACACACAGTGTCTCTGCTCCCTCTCTAAGGACCCACGGAGAGAGTCAGGTCCCACTGCCTTTGAGGTATCAAGGTCACTTAGGAGCTTCTTCACCTCCTCCTTGGTTGTGTGTATTTCATCCAACACTTGTCGGTATATCCCTTGTTGGTGTACCCTTCTGTTTTGTCTTTCCAGTGTCCCTTCTGCCTCCATCGTAAATACTTCCTGAAATCTCGTGTTGAGCTCCTCAATTTTTGGTCGTTTCTTGTGAGCTTCCCACCTTATTTCTTCGGCCTGATTACCTGGTCCTTGACTGTTGTCTTCTTCCTGATGTGGCTGTAAAGCAATTTCGGGTAAGACTTGACTTTCGATGCCATGTCGTTTTCGTACTGCCGCTGGGCCTCCCTCCTTATATGTGCATACTCGTTTCTGTCTCGTCGACTAATCTCTATTTTCCTAGGTCCTTTGCCTTCTGTACTTTTTCCATTCTCTAGCGCACTTAGTTATTGCCTCCCTACACCTTCGGGTAAACCTAGGGCTCATTCTGGTCTTCCCATTATTTCAGTAACCATTGGGAACAAACTTTTTCTCTGCCTCCTTGCATTTTGTTATTACGTAGTCTATCATTTCGTTTTCTGAATTTCCTACCAATTCTCATTCCCATTGAACCTCCTGCTGGAAGGTCCTCATACCTGTGTAGTCCCCCTTTTATAGTTTGGCTTTTCCCTTTCTACTTCTGTAACCCTCTCCACTTGTAGCTCTGCGGTGTGTGTGTGTGTGTGTGTGTAAACACCAATGGGTCTTTACTCTCTAATCATATCCTTTAGATATTCCTTTAACATATAATATTGATGTCTTCTCAAGAACACAAGAATTTCTTGATATACAGATCAACAGTGTTTGTATAAAAGGAGTCATTTATAAAAAAGATACATGTATGCGGGAGAGGTAACAACCAGAGTGACCACCAAACAGTGACCACAGGTTGAGCCAGGATTCAGTGGTCATTAAAGTGGACGGACATTGACTCCACCCATCCATCTGGCTTCTCCTCTCCTCTCTCTCTTTCCTCTCTCTCTCCCTCACTCTCTCTCTTTCTTTGTACAGGTTAAGGGCTCCTAACTAATTTATAAGCTAAGAGCTGACACATATATCAGCACATTTGAAAGTCTTTTGAGACACGTACAAATAGCTTACAGGATGAAGTTGGGGGTCATCAGTAGACCAGCAATTTCATTTGGTCTACTGACTTTATCTCGTTGGTAACATTATGTTGTACGATGTTCTGGAGAAGGGTACAGTCAAAGTGTAGTCACTGTTTGTTGCCCGTCTTGGTGTGCAGCAGCTCACTCTTCGTTGTCCTCCGAGTGGTGTCAAGTGTGACACCTTGATAACATTGGTCTTGCACATGACAGTAAGGCTTTCCACATCCCTCTTGTGTTGAAGGCTTTGCTGAGTTAACAGATGTGGTCAGGCTTGATACAGTCGAAATATGAGCCGTCTTGCTTTGTTTCCATTTTATAAAGAAGTCGCAGTGAGATGGAGTGCAGGCAAAGAAAGTGGAACATACTCAAGGTATGAACTTGTTCCTCGAACAGAATTTTGCAATCTCTGCTGTCGAGCAGATGCGAGACACGTCTAAGTGCTGTATGCTTCGTGGCTGCTCTGTTTGCAAGATTAACCATGTGGTTCTTCATAGCCAGTTTGGAGTCAAATTTCACCCCAAGGATATCAACTTCATCTACGGGTACTAACACTCTCCCATTCATTCTTATAATTGCTCCAGCATTACTATGATGTGCCTTCAGATCATCATTTGTTTTCACAAACGTGACCTGCCATTGTTTTCCACAGGCTGATATAACTGTAAGCCGGTGATTGATGTAAGTTAAAGCAGCTGCCATTTCATCTCTTGGATAAGTATACATCGAAGTGCAGTCGTCAGCCTTTGTATGGGATTATTGGATGAGATGAATTAGATCTTTGAAGTAAACATTCCATAATAATGACCCAATCACACTTCCCTATGAAACACTTGCCATTGAGACTTACTCTTAGAGTAGGTAATCACTGAGGAGACGTAGTGCAGAGCCAGCATTCCCTACCGCTTGATTTTTTGCCAAGTGACCCTATTGCTACTTCACAGCTGACCTTCGATTCATTGACTGATGCCACTTAGCGGAGAAGTTTAACATCAGATCATGAGCAGTATAGCCTTTTCTGAAGCCATATTGACGATCACAAAAAAGCGGGACCAGTCGAAAAACGCTGACATCTGCAGTGTCAGTATTGTCTTAAGAATTTTGCCATTGATTGGGAGGTGTGACACTGGTCTGTAGTTTCTAATTTCTGCTCATCTTTTTTTTGTGAACAGTGACTACATTTGCCTCTTCCCACAGAGAAGGCCATTTACTCTGTCCTAGGCATTGCTGATTAATGCGAGTTAGTGGTGACGCTTGATGGCTTGCACATCTATTCAGCAATCTTGGGTTCAATTTATCTGGGCCCACAGCATCTTCATGGTCCAGCGATTTAAGAAGATACACTTCATTCTGTCTAATTGTTAACAGTGACATCTTTGACATAGTTCTTAGGGCTACCCAAGGAGGTTTCCTTGATGTATCAGGAACTTGCATCTTGGCGGCAATGTTCGGAAAACAGGTTATCTTTCTTCTGACTGCTAGTAAAGGCGGTCCCATCCTGCTGATACAGAGATGGAATAATTTCATAAGGTGAATAACCCTGTCGGTCTTTAACCAGGTTTTGGATCTCATTCTACCATTTTATTTTGGTGTGTGTTTCAGCCTCCCGATTAGAGACGGACCACTTTTGGATCTGCTTCTATTTGCCAACAGACTTACCTGTGATGAATGGTTTTGAAAAACCGACAAGTTGAAGATTGAGACACTTATGCAGCATATGGGAATCTTCAACTTGTCGGTTTTTCAAACCATTCATCACAACTGTCAGACACTGCAGCATCATGGGATCTTGTTACAAAGAATTCTTCAACACTTGTTCAACCTTTGGACGAAGACCTACTTCGACTAGTGGATGGTACCACTATGACCCCGCCTCCGCCTGCTTCACCTCACATCACTACAGTATATAAGCCACGTCTACGGCCCTATGCTGTACATTCTACAAGATTGATGGACTGAACACATCGACTCCAGGTTGAGGGACTGATTACCTCATTCTCCTCCTCTCCTTACGCCTTCCTCTTTGTATTGGACTGAAGAAGCCACTGTGTGGCGAAACGTTTCCTGAATAAAGATTCCCATATGCTGCATAAGTGTCTCAATCTTCAGACTTACCTGTGCAGATTCCTGTTATAGATAATGTGATGCCTCTTATACCTTCTCCAAGCTTTGTACTTAGCAGTTGCATCCTCTCGATGTCTTCATCACATACTGCCGGTGAGGGATGTCATTTAGTTGTCAGCATCACCTTGGAGAAGAGCATTCCAATATGTGGTAGCGAGTTCAGAGCATAGGGCTGGTCAGTTTCCTGTTTCCCAAAGCAAGAGTGTGTGTGTAGATTCTTCACCTCGTTCTGTTGAAATCTTCAATGTTGTGAAGACAACCTTTTGGTCAGAAGATCCAATATAACCAAGGGGTTGGAAAGTGTCTATACCTTCAAACAGATCAGTCACTACTGGGTCGAGGGAGGAGCCAGAGAAATCAATGTTTCCCATTTAAAACACTGTAAGAGGATCATGAAAGTCCCTCTGTATAAGATGTTTGTTGAGGTCACTAACAATTATAATATGTTGACACTAATTTTAAAGCAGAAGGGGGATCCATATTTTTCATCATGAAGTTGATATTGTTTACATGCCGGCAGTCCCCCCACCCCCCACCCCCACCCCCCACCCCACATCCTCTCTCCCTCTCTCTGTCTACCTGTATATTTTACTTTTCCTGTGTTGTCAATAACGCTCTTGATGTTCTCACGCCACCTTCAGGAGCCAAGCCCTCCACCTGTCTAATTAACTGTATGGCTCACAATTTTCCTAGTCTATTGTCTAGTGCTTTATTTGGCTTTTCATGTTTCACATAATTATTTTAATTTAATAATATATGCTCTTCTTGTCACTACGTCAGAAAGATCATTTCATTGTTGTTCTCATACTATCTCGGTCTGTTTTTTTCTTTTTTTGACTTTATTCACACATCACATTCTGAATGTCATGTTTTGTCTGCTTTAGCCACACTAACTCATTGCTTGTTGAAGAAATTCACCGTTTAGGTGTATCGGATATCCGCATCAACATCCACGGAACATCTGCACAATTTCGTACGTCCACATCTGCATCCGCATCCACAAAATAAAACATCCTCATAAACATCCGCATCCGCGGATATCTAAATTTTCACATCCGATACATCTCCAGTGAATAATTGCCTAATCATGTGTAGGAGGCTGCTTGATTCAGAGTGAGGGGGGCGGGGATACGAAGCCTAATTAAAGCTACTTCGAATATAAAGTCTACTTAGACATTTAGACCCAGGTGAGCCTTGTGTTATACCTGTACGAATGATAGGACTCTCTTGTGAACTTTCTCTCTCCTCAAATTCCATTCACGGTTTGATTCATTGGTTAATACCGGCTGAAAATATTATAAACAATTGTTCAAAAGGTCTGGTAGTGGGAATAAACGTTAAACCAAAACTATTATCATGTGTATGTTTTATTCCTCGTGTTTCAGTATTTAAGTGACTGAGGTTTAAGCTGGTATCAAACACGGCCAATTATTTCAGCCTTATTGTGAGTGCTACTCTCGTGAAACATTTCATTGGAATTCCTTTTAATGATCCTAATTGTGATGAATGGTTTTGAAAACCGACAAGTTGAAGAATTGGCGAAACGTTTCTTCAATAAAGATTCCTATGCGTTGCATAAGTATCTCAATTCTTCAATGATCCTAATTAAAATGTAGTTTTGGGGGTTCCTTTCCTTATCTGGAGTCTGGAGTTTATCTGGAGTGAGTTCCGGGGGTCAACGCCCCCGCGGCCCGGTCTGTGACCAGGCCTCCTTAGGTCAGTGTCCCAGGATGCGACCCACACCAGTCGACTAACACCCAAGTACCCATTTTACCGATGGGGAACATAGACAACAGGTGGAAAGAAACACGTCCAATGTTTCTACTCTGGCTGGGAATCGAACCTAGGCCCTCATCGTGTGAAGCGAGAGCGTTAACCACCAGGCCAACCTGCCCTTCTTAATCACAACAAATCCCTGACCACTACATGCTTGGGACCCCATTTTACAAAATACTTAATTATCTTCAGTTATTTTACGTAAGTTTATTTCTTTGATCATTATTTTAGAAGGTGATGGTTAAGTTTCTCAAATAGTTTAATGTTTTATTTGATATTTATTCTGTATTAATGTGCAATTTATTGATATCCTGTTTCTATGTTATGTGCTGAGGTATCTTAAGGGATACAAATAAGATATTAAATTATGAAGTGGATGTCAATGTGAGATTAGAAAGTTGTAATAAATTGTTTGTAATGGCTTGATAAAGCTCCTGGAGAGCGAAACGTTGCCACAATAAATGTCACATTAGTTGCACTTGTGTCCTTTTACTTTACGATTAGAAAGTTATTGCAGACATGACGACTTGGTACTAATAATGAGATCGTCAGCTGTATGGGGAGATGTGAGGATACTGTAGTTTTGAGGTTTTCCCTGAAGGGGATATATTGCTCATAATAGGGAGAATGCCTCAACTCATGATACGTAAAGAATGACTAAATTATTGAGACACTTTTCATGTTTATGTTCTCATGCCACAAGCAAAAAAACTCACTGCCATCTTCATGGAAGATATTTACGACATCCTCAGGGGTTGGAGCATCAAACGTGTGAAAATGAATCATCCCCCCCCCCAAAAAAAAAAAAACGACGACGGAGAGAGTGAAATCGAAATGTGTAGATGCAGATTTGAGAATTTTATTATTCAAATAGTGGTGAAAATTTTATTCAATTTAATTCCCGTTAAATAATTTTTAAACCAGATTTGTTGTGATAAAAATAAAAAATAAGCTTAGAATTGGAATCCGTGCCATAACAGGAGAATGCCTTATCGGATCGGTTTCAAATTTTCACCACTAGTGGAGTTTCCTGAACAAAAGGTTCTTTTTGCCATTGGATGGCACAGGTCCTGATTTGTTAGTTACATTAAATAAACAATGATATTAAAAAATTTTACCTATAACTTGAGACTGTTTTTTCTAAATGGCTTCAAATTACCTTTTGAAGATCAAAATTTGATATTTGAAATTTGCGGATTTCAAATTTTTCAAAAAACAACAAAACAACAAAAAAAAAAAAAGAATAGATGCAATATAATCAACTACTTTTTCAAACATTTTAAATTTACCACATTTGTGAACTGCATCAATTATAAATGGCTGCTGCTGAAAATAACAAAAAGGCACAATACCGTGACTGCAATAATACACAAATAACCCGCACATAGGAGAGGGAGGAGCTTACCACGACGTTTCGGTCCGACTTGGACCATTTACAAAGTCACACTGTGTGACTGTGTGTGTGTGTGTGTGTGTGTGTCTGTGTGTGTGTCTGTGTGTGTGTGTGTGTGTGATGCTGCTGAAATGGGTCGAACATTTCTAATTGTGTAGGTACAAACTTTACTGGATTCTGTGCAATAGCTAGAAAATGATTCATCTGGTCAAATTGAAACTTTTAGTGCTGATGTGGTTTCCTCAAAGAATATAATCTCTTGGTTTTAGGTTAAGTTGTTTTTTGATCAGTATTAAATCCAATTAGAAATAAAGACCCCGTGGAAATTAAAGGCCCCAATGTAAATTAAAGGACCCAATGGAAATTTAAAAGGGCCCCAATGGGGCATTAATGGACCCCAATGTAAATTAGAGGACCCCAATGGAAATTAAAGGACCCAATGAAATTAAAGGACCCCAATGAAAATTAAAGGACCCCA
>NC_069455.1:26750938-26930848 GCF_026875155.1 Cherax quadricarinatus | reverse complement strand
AACTGAACAAAAACGCATCACTCTCTACGGGCCACCATCCTTAAACACATGACCCGCATACTGAGCGGTTAGGGCTGATGAAAAGGACATTCATGCTCAGGGAGCCTCAGAGACAAATTTTTCAACCTCATCCTTTTTGGTGACCAGACTTCAAAAGCATCATGCGTAAATGAAATCACGAAACAATGATTTTAAAATCATTAAATACTATATAAAATATATTTTATTTATTTTTTTTGATACGTTAACATTAACTTTTTTTCGAGGGTGTCTCGTTGGGAAAAAAATTTTTTAAAAGTACGGATTAATTCATTATCTCTCTCACTTTTTATATTTATTTTAAAACGAGAATTTACCTTACATTTTTAAAAAATTTTATAGTTTTTACATTTTTTATTAAGAAAGTTTAGCCAAGTGTAGCAAGTTTCTGTATCTTATTTACGTGTTGCGTAGGCAGGTTTTTTTCATTTATTGACTGATTGTATTATCAAAATCATTTCTGTTTGGTGGATAACATTCGTACAGCACCAAATTTTAATTAACCAGTGTTATTCGGGGCACAACTGTATCTACATGAGTTCATTAATTTTTGCCAGAGAAAAACGAGTAGATCATAATCTCTTTCGTCTTTTTTAACCACGAAACCAATACACGATTGAAACAAACTATACCAGGGGGGGGGTTAGAACCCGTGATCAGAGCATGAAACTCCAGACCTACGCGTTAGCCACTTGCTACTGGCTACAGAAGTTTCTTATTGTATCCTCTGGCCCATGGCAGCGCGGGGATGGAGTTTTATGATTCTGATCGCGGTTCAACCCCCGCCCTGGATCGGATTTTTTTCTGCGTATTTTTTTTGCTCATTATTCCCGGGCTAACGAACTTGAATAGCTCAAGTGATCTCCAATTTCAAGACGGGTTTTTGCTTAAAATAAATATCTCTTTAAATTGTGAAACCCTTTCGAGCTTTTTTTTTAAAGAGATTTTTATTTACTCGGTTAAATCATGTTGAATTTGGGAAATATTCGTTCTGAAATTAAAACAAGAATTTAACCCACTGAAATCAAAAAATTTTCTCTTAAATTTTTATTTTAATTCTTTCTGAAATTAAACAAAATTTAACCCACTAAAGAAACAAATATTTTTCTTTTTAAATTTTTTTTAAATTTTCGTTCGTAATTAAACAAAAGTTAACCCATTAAAGTAACAAATATTTTTCTTAAAATTCTTTTTAAGATTTGTTACGACTTTTATATCCTTGCTGTCCCATTTTTAGAAAGTATTTATCTGGGTAATAAGATTTTCCAGAAAAAGGGACACCGCTGTGAACCCGATCTTCTTGAAATCGGAATTAATAACATGATCTCTTATTTACGAAAACAGATATGATCAGAGAAGAATGCAATGGAATCTTTTTCATTTCCCCTTTCTTTTGAGTAAAACCGTTTGAATAATAGGGCTTGAAAAATCTTCGTATTTTTCTCATATTCAAAATAGTTTTGTTGCTAGAGCCTTTTTTTTAAAAGGGAAAGACTTAACGTAGGTGAAGAGCCCTCTTTCCGAAGAACTGAAATACCCTTTCCTTTTCTAGATCAAACATAATTATCCTATTCCCCCAGGCATTAAAAAATTATATGGGGGCCCTCATGAAGTCTTTAAATAGGCTTCATGAGGGTCTCTATACTATTTTCACAGCAAAAAACGCTGACTTGAAATGTTGTTAGGAACCCAATATGTAAACGTGCTTAAGCACTTCCAAAAGTGGCTGATCCAAGCATTAGGACACATTTTGGCAACTAAGAAAAATTAAATATTTACAATTCACCATGGGATAAAAATTCCTAGCTTTATAAATATATATATAATAAAATTTTATATTAATTTTAAATATATATATATATATAATTTATAAAATTATATATATAAAATATATATAAATATAATATATATATACAAAAAGTATTGTAATCACGACGAGTAGATTAATCAAAAACAACACTGCGACTAGCCGGGATCGAACCCTTTTTGTTTTTTTTAGCCCGCTCATGTCAGTCGAAAATCACGACACTAGCCACACTGGTCCATGCAATCCTACAAGACACGCAACCAGAAGAGCATGGTCTGTACCTACTCTACGGGGTTTGCGTGGTTCTGGTAAATGGTATGGTCCCGTGGTGAGACGTCGTGATGTAACTCATCGGCGTATGCATGGTATTCGGGGATGAGATAAAAAGGCCCATTGAATTTAAACATTTTCCATGACAAGGGTCCAACCACACTCCTATTTGAAAGTTTTGCACCAATACGTGCCGTGTTTAATGTGTCCTTTGAAGCAAAGGGTTTTACAAAATCTATTGAAAGTAATCATTGAGGAGCATTGTGGGGGGAAACCGGGCGATTCCTAGTCTTGCATTTTGCAACAGTCCTTGGGATGCATACTAGGTAAAAGCACCAGTAATACCAGTGCTACTACACAGCTGACCTTGGACCGAAATCGACTGATGACATTGGAGGACGAGAGATGGGGGACATGATAACGACATATAAATATTTGAAGAATTGCAAGGTGGGCAGACAGATTTCCAGAGATGTGACCAGCAACAAGGGGACACACAACAAGGGGACACAGCCAAGGGGACACATTTGGGAAGTTGAAGACTCGTTTGAATCACAAAGATTTTAAAGGAAGTATTTCTTCATTACAAGTAGTCAGGAGCTGGAAAAAGTGTGGAAACGATCAGGGGAGGCAAAAATCCATTCAAAGCTTTAAGAGTATGACAAAGCTCCTGGTGCAGGAGAAATGACCCAAGTAGCGTCCAGTGAAGAGGGCCAGGACTCTGACTTACCCCTGCAACCAAAACCAGTGACTACAACAGTGAGTACTAAATCTAGAACTTGTAAATGGAAAGTTCAACAGTAAATCAGGGGCCCAGGGTGACCTTTTTCTAAAGCCCAGTGAGATTCACTAAGATCGATCGCAGTTCGAAAACGGTGTCATCCGCCATGCGATTATTTTCTCGAGAATCTTACCAGTGAATTACCCGAAAATGAAATGGTTTGTAGCTGTTAAATTTCCGCTCTGCTTTTTAAACGTAACAGAGACTAAATTTGCCCTGTTTCCACAGGAAGGAGTTTTTTTTTTAAACAGGGTTTAATTAAAAAGGTTAGGCTAAGGATCCCAAACTTTATTGACAAGCTATTTTACAACTTAAGGTTTTCCTAACTTTATTGACAAGCTAAAGCTGTTACCTACATCACTCATTTGAAAGCATTTTATTTTACGAGAGATACAAGTAGGAACAGGAATAATTTGGACCATCTGTGGTCAGCATTTTCATTTGATCAACTGACTTTATCTCGTTTGACATCAAAATGTTTTGTAAGAATTTACATAGCTCTTCTCCCCTCTTCTCTCTCTCTCTCTCACTCTCTCCTCCTCTCTTTCTTTTCACCACACACACACACACACACACACACACACACCACACACACACACACACACAACAACAAACACAAACACCCACTCAAACCAACCCATTTAAACCTAACCAACATTAGCTTCAATAACATTTAATGAATGATATTTGAATTTGATTCCCCAGGACTAATAAGTACAGCATTTGGCCGAGTAGACGAGGTTTCAATTTCAAATTTCAATTTAAATTTAGCTGTATAACCTATGAGCTGGATAAACATATTTAACACTAATACACAGTTTGGTCAAAAAAACCTACAATAACCTATAATAACCTACAATAACCTACAATAACCTACAATAACCTACAATAAACCAAACAATAACCTACAATAACCTACAATAACCTACAATAACCTACAATAACCATAAAGAAAGTTTTCTGATTTTTTTCCTTTTTTTTTTTTTGTGCATCATCTTTTTTAATTTATTTCACTCGTAACTCTAGAAGGGCCCTTCAAAATTTGATCACTTTTGTATGTTCACGTCATCTGTTACGAAAGTTTATTGAACCCTTTCCCTGCATTCTGCAATGGCTAACCATGATTTTACGAAACCTTTAGCTTCAGCTAATTCAACCACGGCTAATTGAAACCACAACGGAGGGAAAATTTTAGTGAGTAGTGAAAATTTAACCACTGTATGTAAATAACAGTCTGGAAAATTTTATTCGCCTAAATCACGTTAAAAAATTTTTCCCTGCTTACCTCTTCTGAACGACTTGGTATTTAATCGGAGACGAGTCTGAGATTTGTCTGCAAAATATAATTTTGCGAGGAAAAATTGTGAATGCAATAATTTCGAAAAAAATCTTTCCCTGAACCTAGAGAAAAAATAATATTTCATTGTGTTTTATTTATTATTAAATTATTGTAAACTTATCGAAATATATTCATTTGGGATCAAGCTAAATTAAATTGCACTTGTTATAAAAGGTTAGGAAAAGTTTTCTAACGTTCTTTTGGTACAAAACTATTTATTTTTACATTAACTAAATGAAAAATATATAGCTTTAAACAATGGGAGAAAATTTAAAAAGGGCTTAATTTTTAAAATGAGTTCTTGCTAACTGACCAGTTTTACTCATTCAAATATATTTATATATATATTTTAAAATATAATATATAAATATATATATAAATATATATATATATATATATATATATAAAATATAAAATATATTCATATATTGTTGTGTGTGTGGGGGTTGCGTGTGTGTGTGTGTGTACCCCACCTAATGTGGTTGCAGGGGTCGAGCCAGCTCCTAGCACAGCCCTTCACTGACGGCTACGGGTCCTCCCCTCCCTGCCCCATAAGCTTTATCATACCTTGTCTTAAAACTATGAAAGGGTTTTCCCCTGCCTCCACTACATCACATGCCAGACTATTCCACTTCCTAACAACTTTTTGGCTAAGAAATACTTCCTAAAGTCTATCACATCGTTGCTCATCCCTTTTGGGGCACATCTGAGTCTTCAACTCCAATTGTGACCCCTAGTTTCTGTGTCCCCTCTCTGGAATATCCTGTGTCTGTCCACCTTATCTATTCCACGCAGAAATTTTGGACGTCGTTATCATGTCACCTCTAACCCTCCTGTCCTCCAGTGACGTCAGGCCTATTTCCCTTAATCTTTCTTTCGTGGGACTTTCCCCCTTCAGCTCTGGAACTAGCCTTGTTGCAAACCTTTGCACTTTCTCTAAATTTCTGACGTGCTTGACTAGATGTGGGTTCCAAACTGGTGCTGTGTACTCTAGTATGGGCCTGACGTACACAGTTTATTGAGTCTTGAACGATTCCTTACTGAGGTATCGGAACGCTATTCTCAGGTTTGCCAGGCCCCATATGCCGCAGCAGTTATTTGGTTAATGTGGGCTTCCGGCGACGTCTCGGTTTTAAAACTCAACCCCAGATCTTTCCCCCTTGAGTGACGTTTGCAGTCATCGGCCTCCTGGCCTTTACTCGGTCTGCAGTCTTTTTTTCCCCTTCCTCGATCTTCATGACTTTGCATTTGGTGGGGTTTAAATTCTAGGAGCCAGTTGCTGGACCACACGTCCAGCCTGTCCAAGTCTCTTTGTAGACCTGTCTGGTCCGCATCTGATTTAAATTCTCCTTTTTAACTTCACATCATCTGCAAATAAGGACACTCGAGTCTATCGATTCCATCATGTCATTCACATATACCAAAAATAGCAAATGGTCCTAGGACTGACCCCCCGTGGGACCCCGCCCTGTCACAGGCGCCCACGTGATACCTCATCACGTACCATGACTCGCTGTTGCTTCCCTGTCAAGTATTCTCTGATCCATTGCAGTGCCCTTCCTGTTACATGTGCCTGATCCTCTAGCTTCTGCACTAATTTTCTTGTGAGGAACTCTGTCGAAGGCCTTCTTGCAGTCCAAGAAAACGCAGTCGACCCACCCCTCCTTCTCCTGTCTTATTTTAGTTACCTTGTTATAAAACTCCAGTAGGTTTGTGACACAGGATTTGCCTTCCATGAATCTGTGCTGGCTGTCATTTATAACCTTGTTCCGTTCCAGGTGCTCCACCACCCTCCCCTGATAATCTTCTCCATGACCCTTTTCATACTATACACGTCCCTGACACTGGCTGTAGTTTTTCTGCTTCGTTTCTGTCCCCTTTCTTAAAGATGGGGATCACATTTGCCGTCTTCCAACCTCAGTTAGTTTTCCCAGTTTTTTAAGGGATGTGTTGAAGATTGTGGTTAGTGGCACACACAGTGTCTCTGCTCCCTCTCTAAGGACCCACGGAAGAGTCAGGTCCCACTGCCTTTGAGGTATCCCAAAGGCACTTTGGAGCCCTTTTTCCCCCTCCTCCTTGGTTTGTGGTATTTCATCCAACACTTGTCGGTATATCCCTTGTTGGTGTACCCTTCTGTTTTGTCTTTCCAGTGTCCCCTTCTGCCTCCATCGTAAATACTTCCTGAAATCTCGTGTTGACTCCTCAATTTTTGGTCGTTTCTTTGTGAGCTTCCCACCTTATTTCTTCGGCCTGATTACCTGGTCCTTGACTGTTGTCTTCTTCCTGATGTGGCGTAAAGCAATTTCGGGTAAGACTTGAAATTCGATGCCATTTTCGTTTTCGTAAATTGCCGCTGGGCCTCCCTCCTTATATGTGCATACTCGTTTCTGTCTCGTCGACTAATCTCTATTTTCCCTAGGTCCTTTGCCTTCTGTACTTTTTCCATTCTCTAGCGCACTTAGTTATTGCCTCCCTACACCTTCGGGTAAACCTAGGGGTCATTCTGGTCTTCCCATTATTTCAGTAACCATTGGGAACAAACTTTTTCTCTGCCTCCTTGCATTTTGTTATTACGTACTCCATCATTTCGTTTTCTGAATTTCCTACCAATTCTCATTCCCACTGAACCTCCTGCTGGAAGGTCCTCATACCTGTGTAGTCCCCCTTTTATAGTTTGGCTTTTCCCTTTCTACTTCTGTTACCCTCTCCACTTGTAGCTCTGGGGGTGTGTGTGTGTGTGTGTGTGTGTGTGTAAACACCAATGGGGCTTTACTCTCTAATCATATCCTTTAGATATTCCTTTAACATATAATATTGATGTCTTCTCAAGAACACAAGAATTTCTTGATATACAGATCAACAGTGTTTGTATAAAAGGAGTCATTTATAAAAAAGATACATGTATGCGAGAAAGGTAACAACCAAGTGACCAAACCCAAAAAGTGACCACAGGTTGAGCCAGGATTCAGTGGTCATTAAAGTGGACGGACATTGACTCCACCCATCCATCTGGCTTCTCCTCTCCTCTCTCTTTTTCCTCTCTCTCTCCCTCACTCTCTCTCTTTCTTTGTAACAGGTTAAGGGCTCCTAACTAATTTATAAGCTAAGAGCTGACACATAAAATCAGCACATTTGAAAGTCTTTTTGTTGAGACACGTACAAATAGCTTACAGGAGAAGTTGGGGGTCATCAGTAGACCAGCAATTTCAATTGGTCTACTGACTTTATCTCGTTGGTAACATTATGTTGTACGATGTTCTGGAGAAGGGTACAGTCAAAGTGTGTCACTGTTTGTGCCCGTCTTGGTGTGCAGCAGCTCACTCTTCGTTGTCCTCCGAGTGGTGTCAAGTGTGACACCTTGATAACATTGGTCTTGCACATGACAGTAAGGGTTTCCACATCCCTCCTTGTGTTTGAAGGCTTTGCTGAGTTAACAGATGTGCTCAGGCTTGATACAGTCGAAATATGAAACCGTCTTGCTTTGTTTCCCCTTTTATAAAGAAGTCGCAGTGAGATGGAGTGCAGGCAAAGAAAGTGGAACATACTCAAGGTATGAACTTGTTCCTCGAACAGAATTTTGCAATCTCTGCTGTCGAGCAGATGCGAGACACTCTAAGTTGCTATGCTTCGTGGCTGCTCTGTTTGCAAGATTAACCATGTGGTTCTTCATACCAGTTTGTAGTCAAATTTCACCCCAAGGATATCAACTTCATCTACGGGTACTAACACTCTCCCATTCATTCTTATAATTGCTCCAGCATTACTATGATGTGCCTTCAGATCATCATTTGTTTTCACAAACGTGACCTGCCATTGTTTTCCACAGGCTGATATAACTGTAAGCCGGTGATTGATGTAAGTTAAAGCAGCTGCCATTTCATCTCTTGGATAAGTATACATCGAAGTACAGTCGTCAGCCTTTGTATGGGATTATTGGATGAGATGAATTAGATCTTTGAAGTAAACATTCCATAATAATGACCCAATCACACTTCCCTATGAAACACTTGCCATTGAGACCTACTCTTAGAGTAGGTAATCACTGAAGAGACGTAGTGCAGAGCCAGCATTCCCTACCGCTTGAATTTTTGCCAAGAGACCCTATTGCTACTTCACAGCTGACCTTCGATTCATTGACTGATGCCACTTAGCGGGGAAGTTTAACATCAGATCAGGAGCAGTATAGCCTTTTCTGAAGCCATATTGACGATCACAAAAAAGCGGGACCAGTCGAAAAACGCTGACATCTGCAGTGACAGTATTGTCTTAAGAATTTTGCCATAGATTGGGAGGTGTGACACTGGTCTGTAGTTTCTAATTTCTGCTCATCTTTTTTTTGTGAACAGTGACTACATTTGCCTCTTTCTACAGCGAATTGCTGATTAATGCGAGTTAGTGGTGACGCTTGATGGGTTGCACAATCCATATTTTTCATCATGAAGTTGATATTGTTTACAAAGCCGGCCCGTTCTCCTCCCCCCCCCCAACCCCCCGCACCCCATACCTCTCTTCCCTCTTCTACTTTCCTGGTTTCCCAAAACCCCTCTTCGAATGTTCTCAACCACCTTCAGACCGCCCTTCACACCTGTCAATTCTGTAGTCACAAAATTTTCCCCCTAGTCTATTGTCTAGTCTTTTATTTGGGCTTTTTCATGTTTCAAAATAATTATTTTAATTTAATAATATATTGCTCTTCTTGTCACGTACGTCAGGGAAAATCATTTCATTGTTGTTCTCATACTGTCTCGTCCTGTTTTTTTTTCTTTTTTTGACTTATTCACACATCACGTTCTGAATGTCCCTTTTTTCTGCTTTAGCCACATAACTTTTTGCTTGTTGAAGAAATTCAACCGTTTAGGTGTATCGGATACCGCATCAACATCCACGGAACATCTGCACAATTTCGTACGTCCACATCTTCATCCCATCCACAAAATAAACTCCCCATAAACATCCGCATCCGCGGAATCAAAATTTTCCATCCGATACATCTCCAGTTAATATTCCTAATCATGTTAGGAGCTGCTTGATTCAGAGTGAGGGGGCGGGGTACGAAGCCTAATTAAAAACTACTTCGAAATATAAAGTCCAACTTAGACATTTTAGACCCAGGTAAACCTTGTTTTATACCTGTAACGAATGCAGGACCTCTCGTGAACTTTCTCTCTTCCCAAACTCCATTCACGGTTGATTCATTGGTTAATACCGCTGAAAAATTATAAACAATAGTTCAAAAGGTCTGGTAGTGGAATAAACGTTATAACCCAAAACAATATCATGTGTATGTTTTTATTCCTCGTGTTTCATATTTAAGGACCTGAGGTTTAACGGTATCAAACACGGGTTGAATTATTTCAGCCTTATTGTGAGGCATTCTCGGAAACATTTCATTGGAATTCCTTTTAATGATCCTAATTGTGATGAATGGTTTTGAAAACCGACAAGTTGAAGAATTGGCGAAACGTTTCTTCAATAAAGATTCCCATTCGTTGCATAAGTGTCTCAAATCTTCAATGATCCTAATTAAAATGTAGTTTTGGGGGTTCCTTTCCTTATAACCTGCCCTTCTTAATCACAACAAATCCCTGACCACTACATGCTTGGGACCCCATTTTACAAAATACTTAATTATCTTCAGTTATTTTACGTAAGTTTCTTTCTTTGATCATTATTTTAGAAGGTGATGGTTAAGTTTCTCAAATAGTTTAATTTTTTATTTAATATTTGTTATGTATTAATGTGCAATTTATTGATATCCTGTTTCTATGTTATGTGCTGAGGTATCTTAAGGGATACAAATAAGATATTAATTTATGAAGTGGATGTCAATGTGAGATTAGAAAGTTGTAATAAATTGTTTGTAATGGCTTGATAAAGCTCCTGGAGAGCGAAACGTTGCCACAATAAATGTCACATTAGTTGCACTTGTGTCCTTTTACTTTACGATTAGAAAGTTATTGCAGACATGACGACTTGGTACTAATAATGAGATCGTCAGCTGTATGAGAGATGTGAGGATACTGTAGTTATGAGGTATTCCTGAAGGGGATACATTGCTCATAATATGAGAATGCCTCAACTCATGTATACGGTAACGATGACTAAATTATTGAGACAACTTTCAAGTTTATGTTCTCATGACCATAGCTAATAAACCCACTGTCATCTTCATGGAAGATAATTTACGACATCCTCAGGGGTGGAGCATCAAACGTGTGAAAAATGAATCATCCCCCCCCCCCCCAAAAAAAAAAAATCGACGACGGCAGAGAGTGAAATCGAAATGTGTAAATGCAGATTTGACAGTTTTATTATTCAAAATAGTGGTGAAATTTTTATTCAATTTAATTCCCGTAAAATAATTTTTCAGCCAGATTTGTTGTGATAAAAATAAAAAAATAAAGCTTAGAATTGGAATCCGTGCCATAACAGGAGAATGCCTTATCGGATCGGTTTCAAATTTTCACCACTAGTGGAGTTTCCTGAACAAAAGGTTCTTGTTGCCATTGGATGGCACAGGTCCTGATTTGTTAGTTACATTAAATAAACAATGATATTAAATTTTTTTACCTATAACTTGAGACTGCTTTTTCTAAATGGCTTCAAATTACCTTTTGAAGATCAAAATTTGATATTTGAAATTTGCGGATTTCAATTTTTTCAAAAAACAGAAAAAAAAAAAAAGAATAGATGCCATAAACTACTTTTTCAAGCATTTTAAATTTACCCCATTTGTGAACTGCATCAATTATAAATGGCTGCTGCTGAAAATGGGTCGAACATTTCTAATTGTGTAGGTACAAACTTTACTGGATTCTGTACAATAGCTAGAAAATGATTCATCTGGTCAAATTGAAACTTTTAGTGCTGATGAAGTTTCCTCAAAGAATACAATCTCTTGGTTTTAGGTTAAGTTGTTATGTATCAGTTTTAATAATCCAATTAGAAATAAAGGACCCCAATGGAAATTAAAGAACCCCAATGTAAATTAAAGGACCCCAATGGAAATTAAAGGACCCCAATGGGCATTAATGGACCCCAATGGAAATTAAAGGACCCCAACGGAAATTAAAGGACCCCAATGAAAATTAAAGGACCCCAGTGGAAATTAATGGACCCCAGTGGAAATTAAAGGACCCCAATGGACATTAATGGACCCAAATGGAAATTAAAGGACCCCAATGGAAATTAAAGGACCCAAATGAAAATTAAAGGACCCCAATGAAAATTACAGGACCCCAGTGAAAATTAAAGGACCCCAATGGAAATTAAAGGACCCAATGAAAATTAAACAACCCCAATGGAAATTAAATAACCCCAATGGAAATTAAATAACCCCAATGGAAATTAAATAACCCCAATGGAAATTAAATAACCCCAATGGAAATTAAATAACCCCAATGGAAATTAAATAACCCCAATAGAAATTAAATAACCCCAATGGAAAATTAAAAACCCCAATAGAAATTAAAGTAACCCCAATGGAAATTAAATAACCCCAATGGAAATTAAATAACCCCAATGGAAATTAAATAACCCCAATGGAAATTAAATAACCCCAATGGAAATAAGTCATTTTTTTTTTACTTTTTAGGTTATCTTAGTTTCTCTACACATATGCTAGTACGTATGATAATCTATGTAACTGTGTGTATTACTAAATAAACTTACTTACTCTGAAATAATTGGTGAATGTCTCTTCTGATAAGAATGTCATAGTTTGGTTATCTTAAGTAACCCAATGTTCTCTTTCCGTGTCAAAAACATTTGTCTGCCCTCAAGACCATTGGTAAAAATTCAGATGTGCAATTCTAGATTTACGTGAAACATTTAGATAAATGGTTCAGAAAACCGACAACTTGGTAAATTACACACATGTGCTACTTTGTGGCTAAATGTTGCTTCAATAGAGATACCCAAGTGTTGCACATGTGTCTGACCTACTTGGAAAATATTTCTTTGCTTTACTTAATTTAAAAAAAAGTAGTAGTCTTACCCAGAGAAAAGTTTGGATTGATTTTGGCCTATGTAGGTTAATTTTGCGTTTCGGGAACCTAAAAATGAAAATAGTGCTTTTAATGCGATAATTTCTGAATGCCGCATCTCATTGGCTTTCATTAATCTTTCCAGTCTGATAACTAAATAATGCAACCTCTAAGCTGCTTCAAGTTTAATGTGCATTTTCAGATCTGCATTATTAACTTATGCCGCACTCTGCATAATTTCAGATGCTGCATTGAGGAACTGGGAACTAGGGTTATGGAATACAGGGATACCTTTATCGGATCGCGTATGAAACAAAATACATCTAGCTGGTTCATATGTTGAATGGATAGAATGATTGAGTGATTTTTCTCAATTATGTCTTATAATCTGAATTCCTAATAGATGGTTGATGGATGGAGATGGTTATAGTTAGGTAATTCGATAAGGTTAGTAAATGTTCTGTTGAATTGAGGTGATTTAGGAGTCTGAGTAAAGTTTTTGTTATAAATGGATTGTTGAAGAGGATGGATTTATGCCAGTTAAGGAGAGGTGGGGATGGGAGAGACAAAAGTTGCAGTTAAAGATGTGAAGGGCAAAATGTTATACCATTGAAGTTATTCCTGGGAAGGTAACACAGAACTGATAGGGTTACGGGAGCAATTGGACGTCAGCTTGTGCAATCCCTGTCCCTTGACATTCAAAGGAACTGCAGCATCCAGTCTCCCAGCCTCTCCGTCTCGGTGGGAGAAAGTGATCTGTACCCTCATCCCTCTTTGAGTGAAACCTAAATGTATAGATTTGTTGTTTATATATTTGTTATTCTCCCTGTATCCTAAGAAAAATGACTGCGGTAATAGTAGCTAATATAAAAGCTAGTCTTATCATATCGTTGTGTTTCTTTATTAACTGCTAATAAAATTATCTGCCTCTGTGGGAGAGCATCATCGTCAGATTTAGAAGAAAAAAAATAGGGCAAATCTTGAGGAGCAGGACGGTGGTCTAGTCACAACAACACCGGCCAAGCTAGGCATTCTCAGCAATAGCTTGCCTCACCGCGCCTTCAATAGAAATTCCCCAGAGTGCATAATAGCCGTCTCCTACCCTCGTCTCTGCAGGAAAATGCAAATAGTTAAGCTAGGCTCTGGTAGGCGAAATTGGATCTGGGCTTCAGAGAAGGGGAAGGATGAGAGAGAGAGAGAGAGAGAGAGAGAAGAGAGAGAGAGAGAGAGAGAGAGAGAGAATTAAAGTCAGTAGACAAATAAAACACTGTTTCACAGATGGCTCCAACATCTTGTTCATAATTCTTATGTCTACTAACAATAAGAAGGGTTTCAAATGAGCTGTTGTAGGTAACAGTTTTTAGCTCGTAAATAAAGCTAGAAACCTTAACCTAACTGGGTAAAACACAGTGTAAAGAGAAAGAGAGAGAGAGAGATGGTATTTACTAGTCCCTGCTTCTTCCTTGATCGCTACAAGCTTCACTCTCTCCCGGCTGTGTGAGCCCTGTCATACCTGATCTTAAAACAACGAAACGATTCTGCCTCGCTATTCAATTCATTCCACTTCCTGATCAGTCTAAAGCTAAATAAATATTTCCTAACAACCATGTGACCCATCTGTGTTTTTAACTTACAGATATAACCTAATATACCTGGTTTTGTGTGTTTGTGTGTGTATGTTTGTGTTAGTTACAAGATGTGAACGGCACTTGTATAAAGACATTTGTTTGTGTGTATGTACCGGTTGTGCGTGTGTGTGTGTGTGTGTGTGTGTGTGTGTGTGTGTGTGTGTGTGTGTGTGTGTGTGTGTGTGTGTGTGTGTGTGTGTGTGTCTGTGTGTGTGTGACCTAATTCATATCTTCTAAATAACTCATTACGAATATAACCAGATATAAACATTTAAAAAGTTCATTACCACTGTTACTTGTTCATCTATAAAATCTCTGTGGCTCAGTCCCAGCATCCATTATGTACCTTTGTAATCTCTTGACTGCCGCCCACACGATGGGTAAGATGTGCATAATTAAGATATTAAACTCTACTTTCTAATATTTACGACATCTGAAATTAAAATATTTTCAACAAACAATATGATACAATTAATCTCAGTTCAGTTGACTCAGTAGAGTTGCAGTTTTGTCTGTGAGCAGAGGATATCCCTAGAGCTCAAGACATCTCTAGAGTCACCATAGCAGCCATTACATACATGAAAGTCTTCGAGTGGACTTTATTTTAGTATGTGCTGACTGCTATGGTGACCCTTAGGATGTCTTGTACGGGTACTTTGAAGGCGTTCAGGCCAACGTGAATGTTTGGAAGAATGATGACTTTGTTCCAGGTGGGGTTATAGGGTGGAAAACTGTGGAAGTGACTTTCTCGTTTACTGCAGTTTTGAATGAAGAGAAAGGAAAGCTCTGTAAAAGTTTGGTGTTTGTGGAGCATTCCTCATCAATAAACGGTGAGTTGCATATCTTGTATACTCTCAAGAAAAAGGAGATGATGATGACGATGCCTCGTTTAATCTGAATATTTTACCTGTGGTTGAAGTTGGCAAGTTCATTTTGGTTTGTAAGCTTCCAGTTGATATGGACTTTTAATGTATTATCTGCCTGGTGGATGACCATATACAGGAACAGTAACCTGTGATTGATCTCGTCTTCAAGTATTCTAGATGTCGAAAGGAAATAAAAGGAGTAATAATGTAGAAGTGGTCTATGTATCACAACCATGTATAACAACCATGTATAACAACCATGTATAACAACCCATACCACGGGCGGGGTTAGAACCCGTCATCAGAGAGTCATAAAACTCCAGACCGACGTGAGTCATGTATCACAACCATGTAATACATGGTTGTGATACATATTATCAGTGTTTTCAGTTTACAGGTGGTCCATGTATAAATTAGCCTGATGAGGGGCTGATGAAGATATTCATGCCAGTCACATGTATCTGTCTGTAGAGGATGTTGTCGAAGATTAACACTCTGGTTGATTTTGCAACTAGAAATGTAAATAGCTTGTGTGTTGGATACCTTCTTAAAAAATGGAAGCGATTTCAGGACAAGACAGCTTCTTGTTCAGGACAGAGTGGAGTACCCTAGATGGGTACCCTAGATGGGTACCCTAGATTGGTACCCTAGATGGCCTGGATTTCCATAAAGTCTGAAAGGTTTTTGCGTGGTCTCCGGATCGATTTTGTGGTGTATTTGCCTGTACCTGAGGATTATTCATATTTGCTGTCACTAAGTGACACTATGTGATAATATTAACCAAATTTAGAAATCCAATTTTTTAATAGTCTTCCTGCTACCAGTTATGTCCCACCCGTTCATTTAATTTCCATTCTGGCGGTAAACCATACATGTCCATAAATTTATTTAACTTACCCAACAATAAAAACTAATCAGTTTTAGGAAAAGTGAGAACGATTACATATTGTATGAATACTGCCTATATTTTCTTTCTTATTTGGGTAAAACTTGATTAATAAACCTAATTTAGAACCTAAGGTTAAAATAAATGTTTTATATTCGCCATTAACATATACTACGAGCTTTTGTAACTTCTCCATTAGATGTTAGAAGCCGATTAAATAATTTGCTGATTTGGTTCTCAAATGCTCTTTGTTTCAAATTTTTCTGCATAATTGCAATTACAAGACAAGCAAATCCCTTTGCAAGTAGAGAAGCTTAGACTCTGATCTCTCACTTTAGGTAATTAAACTCTGTCTACCAGGCATTTTAGTAAGTCTTGTAATACTCAGATTTTCCGGTCATGTTCAAGTGTTTCATGAATACCTGAGTGCGAAATATATTAGATATACTCGTATACTTCACGTGAAAAACCGGGAAGAAGAATATGTTTCTGTTTCATATGTATTGTATTATTAACAATTCCTTTCAGACGTCTTAACTTTTGTTATAAATTAATCTATAAGAAATTTATTTGTTATAGTTACCCATTTGATTGTAAATTTTATACCTAATTACCAACATGAAAAGTATTATAATTAAGCATTTGGTTCTCTCATAATACATATAGTGAGAGTTTACTTTCATCCTGTTTTAAGGAATAAATTATTCTTATCTCTGGTGGAAAATGTTACCGTGTAGCATTAATGACCTTCGTGTAGTTGATAGGCTTGAAACTCCTTTAACCAACTAAGGGACCCAATATAGTAAGTGAGAGCATACCTTACTCTATATTTTAGGGATTAAAATATTCTTCTCTGGTGAAGAAAAAATACTTGCAGCCTTAATGGCCCTAGTGCTGTAGATAGGCTTAAAAACCCATTACTGGACCAAGGGACCCGTTTTGTTTTCACCAGGTTTTTAATTTCTGGAAAGAGTATTCAGCATGCAGGAACGTTAATTACTTCTTCGTTTATACTAGACTTGTGTTAGACTATAATTTTGGAGAAGCAAGATCATTCTTTGCTACTTTAATTATATGATGTGTTGCAAGAGTTTGTGTTGTTGTTACTTTCTTTCAGAAATGCATATTAAATTTGTAATGTTGTTTGTGTTAATTATAAGCCACAAAAGGAAATAATGAGACGTTAGTACAAAATTTTGCTTTCCGGAAGCTTTATCAAGCTAATTTAAACAACTGAAAGAAGGAGGGAACATAGTATACATTGAGGTGCTGGAAGCACACAGCAGTAGGCCTATTGCAGGCCTAATAGTAGGCGAATACTCTAACTACCATACCATGCTGGTCTAAGACGATTCATCCAACTAGGTAGAATTCTGTACCCTAGGGTGAATAGCATGAACCATCTAAATATACATGCCTGGATGAATCTTATTAGGGTGATAAGGGACACGTGTTACCGCCCTGGTTTGTGAGTCTGAGAACTAGATTGTAGTTTAATTGTTAACGTCCAGAAGGAGCCTGAACTAGACCTTGCCAACACCACGTTTGTGCGAGATTCGTCCATGAAAATATGCTGTGTGGTCACATTGGGGTCCCATGATAACTAGATGGATGAATCTTATTAGAAAAGCATGACAGAGTGATTAGCAGGTTGGTCTGCTTGTTTTACGACTCGCTAACCAAGGGTTTCAATCCCATGTATGGGATGTTTGGGTGTGTTGCTTCAGATGTATTGTAATAATGTTGGCTTGACAATATTCCTGGAGAGCGAAACATTGTGACAATATGTCGCATTAGCTGCATTTGTGTCATTTTACCTAACATATTTCAGACAGGTTTTCAGTTTTCATGATGTCTGCCATCTGTACGCCTTTCCAAAGTTAACATCGTCCTCATAATCACTACTGAACCTTTTGAAATCCAGAAGATGAACCGGCAAACACTTCCATGTATTTTACGAAAATTTATCATTCCTCGACGTCATCGTGCACCAACCAGACAACACCTTAAAATTCCAAGTAGACAAGATGCTTGCAAATACGACTGCCCACATGTACTCCAGCCAAGATATTAAGAAAAAACAGCATTATCATCATTCGCTTTATTCTAGAGACCACACAGCATTTGCAATCCCGAGATTCTTCACGAGGAATAATTCAAAACACGTCAAACGTTTGTCTAGTTAGTTTTAATCAAAGATAGCAAGAAACAAGTTTTTTCATATCAACAAATCTCGACATACCATCCCCACTTTCAATAAAGTTATCATCCTTCTCAACGACCATGCACCGAAACCTCTCCAAAGCATTATCAAATGACAGCAGGAAAGTTGCATAGTCGTCACAGACCTCACCATAACCGAAGTGGAAAGTCAACTCCAGAATTAACATAATTCCTTGTGTAGGCTTTGACAAGGTATGACCATTGAAAACATCGCCACATGTAGGACAACTACAGAGCGAACAAATCTACGTTTGCAATTATTATAATCATGGGGGAGCGATAAACCCATAGGATTATACAGCACATATAGGGGGGCTCAATTCAGGGAACCGGAGCACAGATCCAATTCCCTAGATCAAGAGCCCCTCACCAGCGTCATTGACCCTCCCTTGAGGGGTCTACGTTTGCAAATATAACACCTTCGATAATGTAGAGGAATGGTTCAGAGAACCGACAAGTTGATAAATTAGACACATGTGCAACACTTGGGTATCTTTAATGAGGAAACGTTTCGCCATACAGTGGCTTCATCAGTCCATACAAAGGAGAATGGTGAAGAACTGGAGGAGATTTGACGTAATCAGTCCCTCAGCCTTGACTCGATGTAATCAGTCCATCAATCTTGAAAAGATCGATACCCAAGTGTTGCACAGGTGTCTAATTTATCAACCTTTGATAATGCTTGTATAAAACACCCGAGAACACCCAGACAGTTGATGGGATGGAAGGTCAACAACTTAGCGATCAAAAAAGCAGACACCCACAGATAAACAAAAATGTTATGATGTATCAATAGCACAATTTGAGATACAGTTTGAACAGAAGCAACTTTGTATTCTATGGAATATTCGCAAGTTTTCCTCTCAATAAAAGCAAGAAACACCGAGTCATTAACAACAAGTAACTTCTACAAAATTTATTCAGTTTCTAGTTCAGCTATGTCTGTTATAAGTACTACTATTTCTACTTATTAAAGCTACAGCTACTACCATTATTATTATTACTACTACTACTACTACTACTACTACTACTACTACTACTATTACTACAACTACTACTATTATTACTATTACTACAACTATTAGTACCACTATTACTACTACTACTACTACTACTACTGCTATTACTACTACTACTACTACTACTACTGCTATTAATACTACTACTACTACTACATATTACTACTACAATTACTACTACTATTGCTACTACTAATATTATTACTACTACTACTGCTACTATTACTACTATTACTACTACTACTATTACTACTACTATTACTACTACTACTACTATTACTACTATTACTACTACTATTACTACTACTATTACTACTACTACTACTATTACTATTACTACTATTACTACTACTACTACTACTACTATTACTACTACTACTACTACTCTTATTACTGCTATTCTTACTACTACTATTACTTCTACTATTAATACTACTATTACTACAACTATTACTACTACTATTACTACTACTACTACTATTACTACTACTGCTACTACTACTCTTATTACTGCTATTCTTACTACTACTATTACTTCTACTATTATTACTACTATTACTACAACTATTACTACTACTATTACTACTACTATTACTACTATTACTATTACTACTACTACTATTACTACTTCTACTACTATTATTACTATTACTACAACTATTAATACAACTATTACTACTACTATTACTACTATTATTACTACTACTATTAGTACTACTACTATTACTACTATTACTACTACTACTGCTACTATTACTACTACTATCACTATTACTATTACTACTATTACTGCTACTACTATTATTTACTACTACTATTACTACCTATTACTATTTATTACTACTACTATTTTTTAAAAATTACTATTACAACAACTATTATTTACTACTATTATTTACATTTACTACTACTATTGCTACTACTATTATTACTACTCTACTCCCTTTTACATGCTACTATTATTTCTACTTTTACAAACTACTACTATTACTTTTTAAAACAAATTTACTATTTTTATTACACTACTATTACTTTTAAATTTTTATACTACTATTACTACTACAAATTACTACTACTACAAACTATTATACAACTTCTTTTACTAAAAATTACTACTATTATACACTACTATCTTTACTATTCAAACTACTACTAATATTTACTATTTACTATTACTACTTTTTACTACTACTATTACTATTACTATTACTAATACTATTACTTTTAATACTATTTACTATTACTATATTTCCTACTTTTATATTACTCTATACTATTTTTATTTTATACAAATTTCTACATTTACTTTATTATATTCTATTACTACTTTTATACTACTACTACTTTTTAACTACAAATTTTAAACTACTACACTTTTCTACTACTATTACTATTTAACTATTATTTAAAATATTACTACAAACTACTATTACTACTATTACTATTACTTTACAATATTACTACTACTATTAATACTACTACTATTTACATACTACAAAATACTTTTTACAATTTTTTACTACTACTACTATTTACTTTTACTACAAACTATTACAAACTACTACTTTACTACTATTACTATTACTACTACTACTATTAAAACTATTACTATTACAAACTATACTACTATTACACTATTACTAAAATTATTTTACTACTATATTTATTTAACTATTTACTGTTATACTAAAAATACTATTATACTTTTTCCCTACTATACTTAAATACTACTACAAATACATATTGCCGCTACTTTTGATAATTTTGGGGTTTCCCCCCTTTTTTAATTTTTTACGTGTCCCTTAAAAAATTTATTTAAATTAAAAATTGGGCAGTTTTCTGAGCTGCTTCCTCCTTCCCCCTCCTCCCCCATTGTCATTACTTTTCCTTTTAATTTCACTTCAATTTTAATTTTTCCGAGAAAAATTTTCCTTTTCCCCCCCAGTCATTTTCCCTCATCCTTTTTTTCTTTTAATTTTTTCGGGGAAAAAAAATTGGTATAAAAAAAACCGACTCATGAGCGGTTTTAATGTTTTTTCCTTTATTGACAACGTTTCCCCAAACACACTGGGTTTTTTCATGTCAAAACAGATCTAAAACATTAAAGGGTAAAAAAATTCCGACAGGTTTTGGGAAAGAAACAATGAAACATTAAAGGTATCTTTTTTTCGAAACGTTTGGGCCTACACAGTAGGCTTCTTCAGTCGAGTAAAAAATTTGATAAAAGGGCAGAAAAAGACTTGAAGCGATGTAATCAGTCCATCAACCCTTAAATTTTTTGGAGGTGGTCAGTCCCTCGGGTCTGGAGAAGAGCATTGTTACATAGTCTGAAAAAATTGTAACAAGGGCCTTTTTCCCCAACCTGGGGGGCGCCCACCTAAAAAATTTTTAAGGGGTGATGGACTGATTACATCGTCTTCAGTATTTTCGCTTCTATCAATTTTTTCTGTACTCGGATTTTGAAGAACCCCCCCCTTTAAACGGGTTTAGGCGAAACTTTCATAAAAAAAGAAAACCCAAAATTTGTTGCATATGTGTCTTACCAAACAACCTGCCCGGAAATTTTATCCCATTTTAATGTTCAGATCTGTTTTACATGTTTAAAAACCCAGTGTGTGGGCGAAACTTTGGGTCAAAAGGGTCACTTAAAATTTTTAAGTGTTTTTTTTTTCCTTGCTTAAATCTCAAAATGCAAATTTTCGTCTTTATTGTTCAATAAAATTAAAATATCAATGCATTTTTTTTTTAAATCTCATTTTTTAAAATTTTTTTTTCTTCATTTTTGCTGTTTCTCTCTTTTAGTTGATAAGTCAGATAAATGTGGAACATTTTATCGTCTTTATTGGGGGAAAAGTTTCGCCCCACGTGGTTTCATCAGTCCTATATGCTGGGGGTTTTTCTCGAAATTGATGGGTTGATTTTCATACAGTCCCCGGCTGAGGGGCTGATTACCTCAAAACCACTTGTGATCTTTTACCTTCTTTCTCTGTGAAAGGGGCTGAAAGAGTTACTGTGGGGGCGAAAAGTTCCGCAAAATTGCCACGTTTTTCCTATTCACTTTCTGATGTCCCCTTTTTTAATTTTTTCATATTCTTCCTAAAATTTTTAATCATCTAATTTTCTTTAATTTCCCGCAATATTTTTAAAATTTTTTTGTTTTTATTTTGATGTATGATTTTTTTTTCCTCTTTGGTTTTAGCGTTTTTAAAATTTTTTTTAAAGTTCTACGTGGGGTAAAATGCGTGGCATTGTGGCTTGCCGTGCGAGTGCTTTCGTCCCGATACGCGTTTGTAAAGATGGGGCCCTGTGTGTTTTGTGTGTGTGTGGGGGGGGCAGGGCCCCTTTTCATGTGGATATTTTTGTTTTCGTTCCCGTTTTATGTACTCACCCATAGTTGGGGGTGGGTCCAGACGTAGCTCTTAACCCTGTAATTTAACCACACATCTTACAAACCCCTAAAATTTCCCAGTTTTTTCAAAATAAATTTTTAAAGGGGAGGTTCCCCCTTTGGGGCTGCGTATTCCAAGATGAGTTCCGACCTATTCCCTTAAAAGAACCTTTTAATGACATTTTTCTGGGGTTTTTTCCCCAAGGGAAAAAAACCTGCGTAGAAAATTTGATTGATGTTAGCTTCAGGGAAATATGCTCGGCACTATGCTCACCCTAGACTTTTTGGGTTTGAGTGAAGTCTTTGCTTCCTTTCCCCCCGGAAAACTCTTTCAAAAATATCGATGGGCATTTCTTGTAATTCCCGCTACACCTTTAAATTATTTTTCCCTTTTTCAGTACACAAATGGCTCTCACTCTGCCCCCCTCCCCTAATGTTGTTTTTGCATAGAATTCCAACAGTTTCTGTGTACTCCCCCTTTAAAAATGGTGGGAGAGGTTCCCATTCATAGCTCCAGTTTTTGTGTGTGTGGTGTGTGTGTGTACCAAACCAAATTTTACTCACCTAATTTTTGGTTTGCAGGGGTCTAGGGCTCAAAAATCCTTTTGGCCCCCCTCTTCACTGATCGCTATTTTGGTCCCCCTCTCTTGCTTCTTGAGCTTTGTCCCTACCTCGTCTTAAAAACTTTTTATGTTTCCCCGCCCCCACACGTCCCCCTTGCTAGGCTATTTCCCCTTTTCCCGACGACTCTAGACTGAAAAACTTCCTAAACCCTCCCTGTGGGTCGTCTGGTCTTCATTCTTTTTAACCCCTTTTTTCTGTGTCCCTTCTCTGGAACTCTTTTTCTGGCCCCAAATTTTCTATTCCACGCGTATCTTGAAAGTCGTTAACATGTCTCCCCTGACCCCTTTTGTCCCCCAGTGTCGTCCCGCCGAAATTTTCCCCAACCTTTTTTAAACGTTTTGGAAAATTCCCCTTAACTCTGGAATAAACATTGTTTTAAAACCCTTTGGACTTTTTCTTAAATTTCTTGACGTGCTTGACCGGGGGGGGGGGGCCCGACTGGGCTGCATACTCCGGGATGGGCCCGACGTGCACAGTGTGCAGTGGGCCCTTTAAGATTCCTTTTTTGAGGCATCGGAAAACCGGTTTTCAGGTTTGCCCGGCGCCCCATATGCTGCCGGGTTTACTGGTTGATGTGGGGTCCGGAGAATTCTCGGGGTTATGGTTTACTCCAAATCCCTTTTTCCTTGAGTGAGGGTTTTCAGTCTTTGTCCCCCCAGCCTTTCTTCCTGGGGGTTTTCTTTGCCCTTCCCCAAACTTTATGACTTTTCATTTTTGGGAGGGGGTTTAAATTTGGGGAGCCAGTTTCTGGACCACGTGGGCCAGTCTGTTTCCCGGTCCTTTGTAGCCCTGCCTGAAACCCCTTTTTACGATTTAATTTTTTAAACAATTCCATCTCTCGAAAAGGACATTTCAGAGTTTTAAACCCCTTTCCCTATGTCATTTTTATATATATCAAAAAAAGCCTGGGGCCTAGAAATTTACCCCGGGGGGACCCCGCTCGTCACAGGGGCCCACTGTGATACCTCTTCACGTACTATGACTCGTTGTTGCCTCCCTGTCAGGTATTCTCTAATCCATTTCATTGCCCTCCCTGTTATACGCGCCTGATCCTCTAGCTTCTGCACTAATCTCTTGTGAGGAACTGTGTCGAAGGCCTTCCTGCAGTCCAGGAAAATGCAATCCACCCACCCTCTCTCTCGTGTCTTTTGTTACCTTGTCATAAAACTCAAGAAGGTTTGTGACACAGGATTTGCCTTCCATGAATCCATGCTGGTTGTCATTTTTAATCTTGTTCCGTTCCAGGTGCTCCACCACTTTCCTGATAATCTTCTCCATGACTTTGCATACTATACCCGTCAGAGACACTGGTTTGTAGTTTAGCGCCTCGTTTCTGTCTCCTTTCTTAAAAATGGAAACTACATTTGCCTTCTTCCATATCTCAGGTAGTTGCCCAGTTTCAAGGGATGTGTTGAAGATTGTGGTTAGGGGCATGCACAGCATCTCTGCTCCTTCTCTGAGGACCCACGGGGAGATGTCCAGTCCCATCCCCTTTGAGGTATCAAGGTAACTTAGCAGCTTCTGCACCTCCTCCTCCATTGTTCATATGTCATCCAACACTTGTTGGTATATTCCCTCTTGATGTTCCCTTCTGTGCTGTCTTCCCAGAGCCCTTCCCGTCTCTACAGTAAAAACTTCCTTAAATCTCCTGTTTAGCTCCTCACATACCTCCTGATCGTTTCTTGTGAGTTCCCCACTTTCTGTCCTCAGCCTGATCACCTGATCTTTGACTGGTGTCTTCCTTATGATGTGGCTATACAGGTTTCGGGTCAGACTTGACTTTCGATGCTATGTAATTTTCATACTGTCGCTGTGCCTCCCTCCTTACCTGTGCATACTCGTTCCTGGCTCTGCGACTAATCTCCCTATTTTCATGTGTTATATGCCTTCTGTGCTTTTTCCATTCTCTATTGCACTTAGTTTTTGCCTCCTTACACCGTCGGGTAAACCAATGGCACATTCTGGTCTTCCCATTATTTCTGTTGCCCTTGGGAATAAACCTTTCCTCTGCCTCCTGGCATTTTGTTGGTACGTATTCCATCATTTCGTTTACTGACTTTCCTACCAGTTCTCTGTCCCACTGAACCTCCCGCAGGAAGTTCCTCAAAACTATCTAGTCCCCTCTTTTATAGTCTGGCTTTGCCCGTTCAACTCCTGTTACCCTCTCCACTTGTAACTCTACTATGTATTCAAAGCACAGAACCAAGTGGTCACTAGCTCCTAGGGGACTCTCATATGTGATGTCCTCGATGTCTGAACTGCCCAGGGTGAACATAAGGTCCAGTCTTGCTGGTTCATCCTTCCCTCTCACTCTGGTAATGTCCTTAACATGTTGGTGCATGAGGTTTTCCAGTACCACATCCATCATCTTGGCTCTCCATGTTTTGGGACCCCCATGTGGCTCCAGGTTTTCCCAGTCAATCTCCCTGTGGTTGAAATTGCCAATAACCAGTAACTGTACTCACCTAGTTGTACTCACCTAGTTGAGGTTGCGGGGGTCGAGTCCGAGCTCCTGGCCCCGCCTCTTCACTGATCGCTACTAGGTCACTCCCCCTGAACCGTGAGCTTTATCATACCTCTGCTTAAAGCTATGTATGGATCCTGCCTCCACTACATCGCTTCCCAAACTATTCCACTTACTGACTACTCTGTGGCTGAAGAAATACTTCCTAACATCCTTGTGTTCATCTGTTCTTCAATTCCAACTGTGTCCCTTGTTACTGTGTCCAAATCTCTGAACAGCCTGTCTTGGTCCACCTTGTCAATTCCTTTTCAGTATTTTGTATGTCGTTGTCATTCCCCCCTACTCTCTTCTCCTCCAGTGTCGTCAGTTGACGTTGATTTCCCTTAACCCTCTCCTCGTAGGACATACCTTTAGCTCTGGGACTAGTCTTGTTGCAACCTTTGCACTTTCTCTAGTTTCGTTAGTGCTTGGTAGGTGTGGGTTCCAAACCTGATGCCGCATACTCCAATATGGGGCCTAACGTACACGGTGTTGTTCAGGGTCCGTCTGGTTTGGGGTGTTTGCGTGCTCACCTATTTGGGAAGCAAGCGGTCAAATCAGAGTTCCTGGCCGTGCTCTTCCGCTGGTGTCGCTACAAGGGGGGGTCCAATCTCTCCCTGCTCATGAGGACTGATCGCTTATCTATTCTTTAAAACTTTGTATGGTGGAACTTTGCCTCGCTATATTCACTCTCCACATTATTCCACTTCCTGACAAATCCATGGCTGAAGAAATACTTCCTAACTTTCCTGTGACTCATCTGAATTTGCTACATCCAGTTGTGTTCCTTGTTGCTGTGTCCGAAGCTCGAAATTAATCTGTCCTATCCACCCTTTCATTCCTCTCATTATTTTATGTATTTTCAGGTCTCCCCTATCTCTCCTGTCCTCCAGTGCCATCAGGTCGATTTCCCTTAGCCTCTCCTCGTAGGGCCTGCACCTTAGCAAACCTTTGCGCTTTCTCTAATTTCTTGACATGTTTGACCAGGTGTGGGTCCCATACTGGTTCTGCATAGACCAATATGGGCCTGACATACAGTGTACAATCTTCAGTGATTCCTTACTCAGGTGTCGAAAGGCTATTCTTAGGTTTGCTATGTGCCCATATTATGCAACAGTATTTAGCTGAAGTCTGCCTCACGAGATGTGCTCGGTATTATATTCAACCCAAGATTCTGTTCCTTGAGTGAGGTTCGCAGTGTTTGGCCCAGTAGCCTATACTCTGGTTTAGAAAGACACGTAAGCAAACACATGATTTCATCGTCTACCCGTCCTCATCATAGGCAGAGGCTGTTTTGATAAGGACCTGCCTCGCATGGGCCAGTAGGCCTTCTACAGTGTTCCTCCATTCTTATGTTCTTATGACATTCCTCAGGTCACGTGCGTCACATCTCACTCTCCGCCTATATATATAATGTCTTTCTACCTCTGTATGTTAGAAGTGATCAAAGGTCCAGGACCGAATCGATTTTCTAATAAAATTTGTTTATAGTGTTTGCTTACGAGGCTTTTCTAAACAACTTGGCGGTATTTATATTACCAAAGGTTTATACCAGCCTATACTCTGTCTACGGTCTTCTTTCACCTTCCACACTCTTCATGACTTTGCTGGACCAGGCTTGAAGCCTGTCCAGATCCCTTTGCAGTCCCACCTGATCCTCATCCACTTGAATTCTCCCCATTAACTTCACATCGTCTACAAATAATTACACATCTGAACATATCCCCTCCGTCATGTCATTCACATATAAAAGGTACAGCACCGGCCCTTGAATTGACCGTCTTGGAACTCCTCTCGTCACAGGCGTCCAATTTGACACCTCGTCACGTGTGATGACTTGTTGTTTCCTTCCTGTTAGGTATTCTCTGATCCATTGAAATGCCTTTTCTGTTATTCTTGTTTGCTCTTCAAGGTTTTGCACTAATCTCTTGCAGTCTTCCTTTGGTTAAGGCTTTGAAACCAAACTATAATTGTAAACACCCAGTTACAGTCAGGGAAAATATGGTAGGAAACCCAGAATTATTGAATATCAAGGAAACGGAAGATAAGTAATTGGAAAAGGGAACTATGGAATTTAAATCCTTTTTGTGAGATGGAAAGAAACAACTGTCGGAAGCCTTTTTGCAGAAACAAAAAATAGTTTACCCACTCCTCTCTCTCTCTCTCTTATCTTACTTCCGCAATCTTGTCGTAAAACTTCCAGTAGATTTGTGACACAGGATTTTCCCTTCCTGAAACCATACTGGTTATTGTGTATAATCTTATTCCTTTCTAGGTGGTCCCCGAGTCTTTTCCTGATAAGCTTCTCCATGACGCTGCATTCTATGCATGTCAGTGGCACTGGTCTGTAGTTTAATGCCACCTGCCTGTCTCACTTTTCTTAAAGATTGGGGACACATTTGCCGTCTTCACACCTCAGGTAGTTGACCGATTTTGATAGATGTGTTGAAGATTGTTGTTAGTGGCACACACAGCGCCTCTGTTCCCTCTCTCAGGACCCACAGGGGGGGAGCGGGGGGGGGAGAGGTGTTGTCAGGTCCCAACGCCTTTGAGGTACCTAGCTCACTTAGCAGCCTCTTCACTTCCTCTTTTGTATGTAGTGTGTTTATCATTTGCTTGTGTACCCTTATACCCCGGTTTGCTGGAGATCTTTCTGTCTCCACTTCCTTGAAGTCCTGTTGAGCGCTTCACATACTTGTGATCTCCCCTCCTTCCTCAGTTTGTTTACCTAATCCTTAACTGTTGTTCTCCTGATGTGGCAGTACAACAGCTTTGAGTCAATGTGTGTGTGTGTGTGTACTCACCTAATTGTACTCACCTAATTGTGGTTGCAGGGGTCGATACTCAGCTCCTGGCCCCGCCTCTTCACTGATCGCTACTGGATCCTCTCTCTCTCTGCTTCCTGAGCTTTGTCATACCTCTTCTTAAAACTATGTATGGTTCCTGCCTCCACTACTTCACTTGCTAGGCTATTCCACTTGCTGACAACTCTTTGATGAAGAAGAAAATACTTCCTAAACGTCCCTGTGACTCGTCTGAGTCTTCAGCTTCCAGTTGTGACCCCTTGTCCCTGTGTCCCCCTCTCGGGACATTCCTATCTCAGTCCACCTTGTCTATTCCCCGCAGTATCTTGTATGTCGTTATCATGTCTCCCTGACCCTTCTGTCCTCCAGTGTGTCAGTCCGATTTCCTTAACCTTTCTCGTTACGACATTCCTTGAGCTCTGGGGACTAGCCTTGCTGCAAACCTTTGTACTTTCTCTAATTCTTGACGTGCTTGACCAGGTTGGGGTTCCCAGATGCAACCCACAAAAAAAAAGTGCTGCATCTCAGTATGGCCTAACGTACACAATGTACAGTGTCTTGAACGATTCCTATTAAGGTATCGGAAACGCTATTCTCAGGTTGCCGGCGCCCGTATGCGCAGCGGGTAATTGGTTGATGGTGTGCCTCCGGTGATGTTGCTCGGTCTGTTATGTCACCCAAGGGTTTTTCTCCCAGAGTGAGGTCTGTAGTCTTTGTCCACCTAGCCTGACTCAGTCTGCGGTCTTTTTGCCCTCCCCAATCTTCATGAATTTGCATTTGGTGGATTTGATTCGAGAGCAGTTGCTGGACCACATGTCAGCCTGTCAAGGTCTCGTTGGCAGTCCTGCCTCATCTCCTCCGATTTAATTCTTCTCTCACTTCACGTCATTCTGCGTAACAGGGACTTTTCAGAGTCTATTCCTTCCAATCATGTCGTTCACATATATCAAAAATGCACTGGTCCTAGAACTGACCCCTGTGGGACCCCGCTCGTCGTAACAGGCGCCCACTGTGATACCTCTTCACGTTACCATGACTCGTTGCTGCCTCCCTGTCAGGGATTCTCTTATCCCTTGCAGTGCCCCTCCTTTTACGTGCGCCTGATCCTCAGCTTCTGCACTAATCTCTTGTGGGGAAACTGTGTCAAAGCCTTCTGCAGTCTGCAGGAAAACGCAATTACCCACCCCTCTCTCTCGTGGTCTTACTTCTGTTACTTGTCATAAAAACTCCATGGAGGTTTGTGATACAAGATTTGCCTTCCCTGAACCCATGCTGTGTGTGTGTGTGTGTGTGTGTGTGTGTGTGTTGTGTGTGTGTGTGTGTGTGTGTGTGTGTGTACTCACCTAATTGTACCCACCTAATTGTAGTTGCAGGGATCAAGACTCAGCTCCTGACCCTGTCTCTTCACTGAACGCTACTAGGTCCTCTCTCTCCGTGTGTGTGTGTGTGTGTGTACTCACCTAGTTGTACTCACCTAGTTGAGGTTGCAGCGGTCGAGTCCGAAGCTCTGGCCCCTGCCTCATTCACTGGTCGGCTACTAGGTCACTCTCCCTGAACCGTGAGCTTATCTTACCTCTGCTTAAAGCTATGTATGGATCCTGCCTCCATACATCGCTTCACAAACTATTCACTTCAGACTACTCTGTGGCTGAAGAAATACTTCTAACATCCCTGATGATTCAATCTGTGTCTTCATAACTTCCAACTGTGTCCCCTTGTTGCTGATGTCCCATCTCTGAACATCCTGTCTTTGTCCCACCTTTGTCAATTCTCTCAGTATTTTGTATGTGTTATCATGTCCCCTATATCTCCTGTCCTCCAGTGTCGTTCAGGTTGATTTTCCTTAACCTCTCCTGTAGGACATTACCTCTTAGCTCTGGTAGATAGTCTTGTTGCAAACCTTTGCACTTTCTCTAGTTTTTTACGTGACTTGGCTAGTGCATTGTGGGTTCCAAACTGGTGTCGCATACTCCTAATATGGGCCTAACGTACAAGGTGTACAGGGTCCTGACGATTCCTTAATTAAGATGTAGGAATGCTGTTCTGAGGTTTGCTAGGCGCCCATATGCTGCAGCAGTTATTTGGTTGATGTACGCTTCAGTGTGTATTTGTGTGCGTGTGTGTGTGTGTGTGTGTGTGGTGTATATATATATATATATGTGTGTGTGTGTGTGTGTGTGTGTGTGTGTGTGTGTGTGTGTGTGTGTGTGTGTGTGTGTGTGGTGTATATGTGTGTGTGTGTGTGTGTGGTGTATATGTGTGTGTGTGTGTGTGTGTGGTGTATATGTGTGTGTGTGGTGTATATATGTGTGTGTGTGTGTGTGTGTGTCCTTTGAGCGAGTTTTGCTACTTATGATGTCTTAGTCTGTACTACTCCTGCGGTCGTTTGTCCGTCCCCAAGCTTCACGACTTTGCACTTCCTGGGGTTAAACTCCAGGAGCCACTTGTCGGACCAGGCTTGCAACCTGTCCAGATCCCCTTGTAGGCTTACCTGATCTTCGCACGCTTGTATTCTCTTCATTAGTTTCACATCGTCAGCGAACACGGACACCTCTGACTCTATCCCCACCATCATATCATTCACCAAACCTTGGACTGGCCCTTGAGGAACCCCATTCGACACATGCACCCACCTTGACTCCTCGTCTCGTACAACACATGTTGTTTCCTTCTTGTCAGGTATTCCCTGATCCATTGCAGCTTTTCTAGCTTTTCAACCAGTTTCTTGTGTTGTACTGTGTCGAAAGCCTTCTTACAATCCAAGAATATGCAGTCTACCCATCCCTCTCTCTCCTGTCTTGCTTCTGTTACCTTGTCATACAACTCCAGTTGGTTTGTGATGATTGTCATGTATGTGCCCATTCCTTTCTAGGTGATCCACCACTTTTTTCCTGATAATCTTCTAAAAAAAATTTACATACATGTCAGCGACACTGTTCTGTAATTTAGTGCAGCCTGATTGTCCCATTTCTTAGTAATCGGGACTACATTTGTGTCTTCCACACCTTGGGCAGTTGCCATGCTTCGATTGGCGTGTTTGCGTGCATGAGTGCGTGCGTGCGTACGTCCGTGTGCATGTGTGTGTGTGTGTGTGTGTGTGTGTGTGTGTGTGTGTGTATTCACCTATTTGTGGTTGCAGGGGTCGAGTCACAGCTCCTGGTCCCGCCTCTTCGCTGATTGCTACTAGATCCTCTCTCTCCCTGCCCCATGAGCTCTATCATACCTCGCCTTAAAACTATGTATGGTTCCTGCCTCCACTACATCCCTTTCTAGGCTATTCCACGGCCTGACTACTCTATGACTGAAGAAATACTTCCTAACATCCCTTTGATTCCTCTGAGTCTTCAACTTCCAATTGTGACCTCTTGTGTCTGTGTCCCATCTCTGGAACATCCCGTCTTTGTCCACCTTGTCTATTCCGCGCAGTATTTTATATGTCGTTATCATGTCTCCCCTGACCCTCCTGTCCTCCAGTGTCGTCAGGCCGATTTCCCTCAACCTTTCTTCGTAGGACAATCCCCGTAGCTCTGGGACTAGTCTTGCTGCAAACCTTTGCACTTTCTCTAATTTCTTGACGTGCTTGACTAGGTGTGGATTCCAAACTGGTGCTGCATACTCCAGTATGGGCCTGACGTAGATGGTATACAGAGTCTTAAACGAATCCTTACTGAGGTATCGGAACGCTATCTGTAGGTTTGCCAGGCGCCCGTATGCTGCAGCAGTTATCTGATTGATGTGTGCCTCAGGAGATATGCTCGGTGTTATACTCACCCCCAGATCTTTTTCCTTGAGTGAGGTTTGCAGTCTTTGGCCATCTAAACTATATTGTGTCTGCGGTCTTCTTTGCCCTTCCCCAATCTTCATGACTTTGCATTTGGCAGGGTTAAATTCAAGGAGCCAGTTGCTGGACCAGGCTTGTAGCCTGTCCAGGTCTCTTTGTAGTCCTGCCTGATCCTCGTCCGATTTGATTCTTCTCATTAACTTCGCATCATCTGCAAACAAGGACACTTCTGAGTCTATCCCTTCCGTTATGTCGTTCACATATACCAAGAACAGAACAGGTCCTAGGACTGACCCCTGTGGAACCCCGCTTGTCACAGGCGCCCACTCTGACACCTCGTCGCGTACCATGACTCGTTGTTGCCTCCCTGTCAGATATTCTCTGATCCATTGCAGTGCCTTTCCTGTTATGTGTGCCTGATCCTCTAGCTTTTGCAGTAACCTCTTGTGAGGAACTGTGTCGAAGGCCTTCTTGCAGTCCAAAAATATGCAGTCGATCCACCCCTCTCTCTCTTGTCTTACTTCTGAAGTCACCTTGTCATAAAACTCTAGTAGGTTTGTGACACAGGATTTTCCTTCCCTGAAAACCGTGCTGGTTGTCAATTATACCCTTGTTTCTTTCCAGGTGCCCCACCACTCTCCTCCTGATGATCTTCTCCATGACCTTGCATACTATACATGTTAGTGATACAGGTCTGTAGTTTAGTGCCTCATGTCTGTCTCCCTTATTAAAAATTGGGACTACTTTTGCCATTTTCCATACCTCAGGGAGTTGCCCAGTTTCAAATGATGTGTTGAAGATCTTTGTTAATGGCTCACACAATATCTCTGCTCCCTCTTTAAGGACCCATGGAGAGATGTTGTCTGGTCCCACCGCCTTTGAGGTGTCAAGTTCGCATAGCAGCTTCTTCACCTCCTCCTTGGTTATATGTACCTCATCCAGCACTTGCTGGTGTGCCCCCAGTTCTGATTTCTTGGAGTCCTACTGGTTTCCACTGTAAATACCTATTTAAATCTTGTGTTGAGCTCCTGACAAACCTCTCGGTCGTTTCTTGTGAATTCCCCATCACCCTTCCTCAGTCTGATTACCTGGTCCTTGACTGTTGTTTTCCTCCTGATGTGGCTGTACAACAGCTTCGGGTCAGTCTTTACTTTTGATGCTATGTCATTTTCATATTGTCTCTGAGCCTGCCTTCTTATCTGTGCATATTCGTTTCTAGCTCTTCGGCTGATTTCTTTATTTTAATGAGTTCTCTGTCTTCTGTACCTTTTCCATTCTCTAGTACACCTAGTTTTTGCCTCCCTACACCTTTGGGTGAACCAAGGACTCGTTCTGTTCTTCCCATTATTTCTGTTTCCCTTGGGAACAAACCTCTCCTCTGCCTCCTTGCATTTTGTTGCTACATAGTCCATCATTTCTTGTACTGGTTTTCCTGTCAGTTCCCTCTCCCACTGAATGTCTTGAAGGAAGTTCCTCATGCCTGAGTAGTTCCCCCTTTTGTAGTTTGGTTTTTCCCAGCCTATTCCTGCTACTCTCTCCACTTGGAGCTCAAACTATGTAGTCGAAGCACAGAACCACATGATCACTAGCTCCCAGGGCCTTTCATACATGATACCCTCGATGTCCGAACTACTCATGGTGAATACAAGGTCCAGCCTTGCTGGTTCATCCTCTCCTCTCTCTCTGGTAGTGTCTCTAACATGTTGATGCATGAGGTTTTCCAGTACCACATCCATCATCTTGGCTCTCCATGTTTCGGGACCCCTATGGGGCTCCAGGTTTTCCCAGTCAATCTCCTTGTGATTGAAATCACCCATAACTAGTAACTTTGCTCCCCCCATGTGTGCTCTCCTGGCCACCTCGGCTAGTGTGTCGATCATTGCTCTGTTTCTCTCATCGTATTCTTCTCTTGGCCTCCTGCAGTTCTGTGGTGGGTTGTACATTACTGCAATTATCACCTTATGTCCCTCAGACTGGATTGTTCCTACTAAGTAGTCCCTTTCGCCCGTGCCATCCATTCCTTCCATTTTCTCAAAACGCCACTGGTTTTTAATGAGCAGTGCAACTCCTCCTCCCCCTCTCCTCCCTCTGTCTTTCCAGAGGATTTGATATCCGAATGGAAAGATTGAATCTGTTATTATTCTGGTGAGTTTTGTTTCTGTGAGTACTATTATGTCTGGGGATGTCTCTTTGATTCTTTCGTGCCACTCCTCATACTTGTTTGTTATTCCATCTGCATTTGTATACCACACCTTCAACTTCTTTACTAAGACTGTGGTCTGGGAGGTATATTGGGGTTGGGGAAGTGGGAGACCTGGTAAGGAACTATGGGTTGTTGCTGTGGGGGTGGAGTTTGTAATGTAGTGGGTGGGGGCATTGGATGTGGCATGGGTGTTTTGATTTAGAGTGTTTGGTTGCACTGGGGTTGACCTGGTTGGGAGGCTTCTATAGGAAGTTGTGAGGGAGGCTGTATTTGATCTTCTTCCTGGGTCTGGGATCTCCTGTCTGTCTTCTCCATCCCCTCTCTTTCCTCCTATCGCCTTTGTACCATCTCTCTCAGTTTCTGCCTTTCTTCTTGTGTTCTGTCGCGGTCGAGATACACCTTCCTCTATGCCGGCATGTCCCTTAATCGTGCTTTCTCCTGCAGGATCCTGGTCCAAGTCGCTTCTGCCTTGAAGGTCACTTTCACTGGCCGGGTTCTTTTTTTTACAAACCCCCCTATTCTCCGAATAGGGGGGTTTGTAAAGTTCTTCTAGTTTCTTTTCCCATTCATGATCCCTTTTTATGAGCTCTGCTGCCCAATCTTCCTTTGCAGTTTCCTCCTCCTGTCCCTTGGTTTTTCTTGTTGCTCTCTGGTAACCCATTTTTGTTTTATCCTGATTGCCTCAGAGTGGGAAACCTATGTAGAGTGGAGTAACAATGTTATTACTGTTCGAGGAGGTATCATATTGACTTGATTTTTATGTTTTAACAAGTCACAGCAGTGTTTCTCTTCGATTATCGGTGAATATTTAACGTGACTTTCTCTGCGTTTGATATTCAGTCTTAAGACTACACTACATCTCTATATGGTAAGTCTAAGACTTTCTCGTTTTTGTGAGATTTAACGAGTACATATAAAGGTCATTAATGACCTTTATATGTAGAGAACATTCGTTAAATTTGTTTCGTTCAAGATTCTATTTAACTGCCCTCTCTCGCCCTGTTAGAAAAATTAGGATTCGATTTGCTGTTACCAGGCAAGTGCTGCTTCACCTCGAAAGGCTTGTAAATATTTTTCATATAAAACCAAGATTAATCACCTAAAATGAAATATATTGTTAAGCAAGGCTTACTTAAAATATCACAATGAATGGGATATACTTCCTCATAGCACTTGTTGAAGATTTAAAGTTACATAACATATGAGTTATTATTTCAAGTAACAATATTATATAAATTGTTGGGAAGTTCACTGTATCACTTATAAAAAGTTTGTATTCCAAATTGTTCCACTTTCGTTTGGATAAATTTTCACAGTCTGGTGAAATCAGTCATCATCGATCACAATATGAGAAGTGTTTAATATTTAGCCGTCTCTGTCCCATAAATATTTTTAATAGTAAAATCAATAGAATCACGTAGCTTCTTATCATCCATAATCCATCTAACCACAGACAGCAACCACCCAGGGAGGTACTACCGCCCTGCCAGGTGACTGTGAAACAGAAACCTGTAACTGTTCTACATGATGGTAGGATTGCTGGTGTCTCTTTTCTGTCTCATAAACATGCTGGATAACAGGTATATCTTGCTACTTCTACTTACATTTAGGTCACACTTCACAGGCAAGCACATATGTATATATATATATAGATGTTTTTTCTTCTTTTTCTTAATAGCTTTTGTTCTTGTTTTATTTTCTCTCTATTGTCCATAGGAAAGTGGAAAAGAATCTTTCCTCCGTAAGCTATGCGTGTCGCATGAGGCGACTAAAATTCCGGGAGCAATGGGCTAGTAACCCCTTCTCCTGTAGACATTTACTAAAAATGAGAAGAAGAAAAATTTTGTGAAACTGGGATGCTTGAATGTGCGTGGATGTAGTGCGGATGACAAGAAAGAGATGATTGTTGATGTTATGAATGAAAAGAAGTTGGATGTCCTGGCCCTAAGTGAAACAAAGCTGAAGGGGGTAGGGGAGTTTCAGTGGGGATTAAGTCAGTAGTATTGTGTATAGCTGAGAGAGTTAGAGCTAAGGAAGGGGTAGCAATAATGTTGAAGGACCAGTTATGGAAGGACAAGAGGGGATATAAATGTGTAAATTCAAGGATTATGTGGATTAAAATAAGGGTCAGATGTGAAAAGTGGCTCATAATAAGAGTGTATGCACCTGGAGAAGAGAGGAGTGTAGAGGACAGAGAGATTTTGGGAGATTTCAAGCGAATGTATAGGAACCTTTGAACCGAGTGAGAGAGTAATTGTGGTAGGGGACCTTTTTTTTATTTTGTTTGTTTGTTTTTACACAGGGTTTGACAAGGTTAAGGATCCCTAGTTTTATTGACAAGCTATTTAAAGGTTAAGGATTCCTAACTTTATTGACAAGCTAAGAGCTGTTACCTACATCAGCTCATTTGAAAGCATTTTTATTGTTATGAGACATACAAATAGGAACAGGATGAAGTTGGAGCCATCTGTGGGCCAGTATTTTCATTTGATCAACTGACGTTATCTCGTTGACATCATTATGCTGTACGAATGTGTTCCATACTCGAGTCATCCTGAGTATATATGATCTCAGATGGAGTGATGTTCTGGAGAAGGGTACAGCCAGAGTGAAGTTGCTGCTTTCTGCCCGTCTTGTGGCATAAAAGCTTGATTCACGCTGTCCTTGAAGAGGATCCAAGTGTGGTACTTTGACAATATTGGCCTTGTACATAACAGTAAGGCCGCCCACATCCCTCCTATGTTGAAGGCTCTGCTGAAATGACAGATCTATCCAGGATGGGTCCAGGCGAGAGATGAGACGTCTTGCTCTGTTCTCTACTCTGTCAAGCAGTCGCAGATGAGAGGGGGGGCAGGCAAACCAAGAATGTGGAGCATACTCAAGGTGTGAGCGTACTTGTGCCTCGTACAGAACCTTGCAACCCCTACTGTCAAGCAGATGCGAGATACGGTGAAGTGCTGTAAGCTTCCTGGCTGCCTTGTTTGCAAGATTTACAACATGGTTCTTCATGGTTAGTTTGGAGTCAAATTTCACCCCAAGGATATCAACTTCTTCTCCAGGTGCCAACACCCTCCCTAAATGCTAAAGAAGGAGAAACATTTAGAGACGGGGTGGTAGGTAAGTTTGGGGTGCCAGGTGGAAATGATAGTGGGAGCCCTTTTTATGAACTTTGTATAGAAAGGGGTTTAATTATAAGTAATACGTAAATTAAGAAAAAAGAGGATAAATAAGTATAGAAGATATGATTTAGGGCGTAATGACAGTAATTTGTTGGACTATGTTTTGGTAAATAAAAGACTGTTAAGTAGACTTCATGTTTATAGAGGGGCCACAGATATATCAGATCACTTTTTAGTTGTAGCTATAGTGAGAGTAAAAGGTAGATGGGATACAAGGAAAATAGAAGTAGCAAATAAGAGAGAGGTGAAGGTGTATAAACTAAAAGAGGAAGTAGTTAGGGAAAGATATAAACAATTATTGGAGGATAGATGGGCTAGTGAGAGTATAAGCAATGGGGTCAAAGACGTATGGGGTAGGTTTAAAAATGTAGTGTTAGAGTGTTCAGCAGAAGTTTGTGGTTACAGGAAAGTGGGTGTGGGAGGGAAGAAGAGCGATTGATGGAATGATGATGTAAAGATAGTAGTAAGGGAGAAAAAGTTAGCATATGAGAGGTTTTTACAAAGTAGAAGAGATACAAGGAGGGAAGAGTATATGGAGAGAAAAAGAGAGGTTAAGAGAGTAGTGAAGCAATGTAAAAAGAGAGCAAATGAGAGAGTGGGTGAGATGTTATCAACAAATATTGTTGAAAATCAGAAAAAGTTTTGGAGTGAGATTAATAAGTTGAGGAAGCCTAGGGAACAAATAGATTTGTCAGTTAAAAATAGGAGAGGAGAGTTATTAAATGGAAAGTTAGAAGTATCGGGAAGATGGAGGGAATATTTTGAGGAATTGTTAAATGTTGATGAAGATAGGGAAGCTGTGATTTCGTGTATAGGGCAAGGAGGAATAACATCTTGTAGGAGTGAGGAAGAGCCAGTTGTGAGTGTGGGGGAAGTTCGTGAGGCAGTAGGTAAAATGAAAGGGATAAAGGCAGCCAGGATTGATGGGATAAAGATAGAAATGTTAAAAGCAGGTGGGGATGTAGTTTTGGAGTGGTTGGTGCAATTATTTAATAAATGTATGGAAGAGGGTAAGGTACCTAGGGATTGGCAGAGAGCATGCGCAGTTCTTTTTGTATAAAGGCAAAGGGGATAAAAGAGAGTGCAAAAATTATTGGGGAATAAGTCTGTTGAGTATACCTGGTGAAGAGTATGGAAGAGTTATTATTGAAAGAATTAAGAGTAAGACAGAGAGTAGGATAGCAGATGAACAAGGAGGCTTTAGGAAAGGTAGGGGGTGTGTAGACCAAGTGTTTACAGTGAAATATATAGGTGAACAGTATTTAGATAAGGGTAAAGAGGTTTTTGTGGCATTTATGAATTTAGACAAGACGTATGACAGGGTGGATAGGGGGGCAATGTGGCAGATGTTGCAGGTGTATGGTACAGAAGGTAGGTTACTGAAAGCAGTGAAGAGTTTTTAGGAGGATAGCGAGGCTCAGGTTAGAGCATGTAGGAGAGAGGTAGAGTATTTCCCAGTAAAAGTAGGCCTTAGACAATGATGTGTGATGTCACCATGGTTGTTCAATATATTTATAGCTGGGGTTGTCAGAGAAATGAATGCTAGGGTCTTGGCAAGAGGTGTGGAGTTAAAAGATAAAGAACCAAACACAAAGTGGGAGTTGCCACAGTTGCTCTTTGCTGATGGCACTGTGCTTTTGGGAGATTCTGAGGAGAAGTTGCAGACGTTGGTGGATGAATTTGGTAGGGTATGTAAAAGGAAAAAAAATAAAAGTGAATATAGGAAAGAGTAAGGGTATGAGGATAACAAAAAGATTAGGTGACGAAAGACTGGATATCGTATTTGAGAGAGGGAGTATGGAGGAGGTGAATGTATTCAGATATTTAGGAGTGGACGTGTCAGCTGATGGGTCTATGAAGGATGAGGTGAATTACAGAATTGATGAGGGGAAAAGGGTGAGTGGTGTAGTTAGGAGTCTGTGAAGACAAAGAACTTTGTCCGTGGAAGCTAAAAGGGAAATGTATGAGAGTATAACTGTACCAACACTTGTATGGGTGTGAAGCATGGGTGATGAATGTTGTAGCGAGGAGAAGGCTGGAGGCAGTGGAGATGTCATGTCTGAGGGCAATGTGTAGTGTGAATATAATGCAGAGAATTCGTAGTTCGGAAATTAGGAGAAGGCGTGGGATTACCAAAACTATTATGCAGAGGGCTGAGGAGGGGTTGTTGAGGTGGTTCGGACATATAGAGAGAATGGGACAAAACAGAATGACTTCGAGAGTGTTTAAATCTGTAGTGGAGGGAAGGCGGGGTAGGGGTCGGCCTAGGATGGGTTGGAGGGAGGGGGTATAGGAGGTTTTGTATGCGAGGTGCTTGGACTTCCACAAGCGTGCATGAGCGTATTAGATAGGAGTGAATGGAGACAAATAGTTTTTTAATACTTGACGTGCTGTTGGAGTGTGAGCAAAGTAACATTTATGAAGGGATTCAGGGAAACCGGCAGGCCGGACTTGAGTCCTGGAGATGGGAAGTACAGTGCCTGCACTCTGAAGGAGGGGTGTTAATGTTGCAGTTTAAAAACTGTAGTGTAAAGCACCCTTCTGGCAAGACAGTGATGGAGTGAATGATGGTTAAAGTTTTTCTTTTTCGGGCCACCCTGCCTTGGTGGGAATCGGCCCATGTGTTAACAAGAAAAAAAAGACATAATAAAAAACTTCAAAATATTTTTTTTTAATTAAATATATACAAAATATGAGCTACCAGTCCCTTTATGACGCCATATTGTTTGTTTTGCGCGTAAAGTTGTTATTTACGGATTTAAGAATTATATCCCAATTCCCGCTATGAATTAAACATCAACACTGTATGTTAGATGAAAGAAAGGGAAGGTCTGAAGTTTAACTGAACACTGAACATGTTCATTAGGGAAAGAACAATTCAAACATTCCTATAAGATCACGAAACGATGAACATCCTTCCATTTCACTCTTTTTATGTCCTAAACATATATACATATTAAAATTAATTAGACTTCCAAGCACAGTTCACACACGTCGCTCGCTATGTGCACACAATAAACAAAAATGTCTGAAGCAACAGGTCTCAGACTTTCAGTCTCAGTGCTGTTTCAGCCGTGTTAATGACAGCATTACTCTCTCAGCAAGGACGTGCCTCTTGTCTCTTACAGTTGGAATTCCATTAAAATTTAATCTTCCTTTCTGTTTTTACATATTGCGATGTAGTGCGTCACAGTGTCTCTAATTTAATTGAACAGTTATTAATTATTATTAAATTAGGTAATGTTTACCTGAATGAATGATGAAATCTCTCCCATTGTAGTTCGAATGTTAATTTCTAATGTTGATCAGTGTTGATGTCCATGTTGAATATTGTCTCGCAAACTTGAGGAAATATTTGGAAACTTAAGTACTGGACTAACGCGACTCTCCATCCTGCAGTAGTGATGAGGTACACTGGTGGAATCTACCTACCTTCTGCAGTAAAGTGCTGCACTTTTGGCTTCCCTATTGGTGTGGTGATGCTTGAATTATCAAAACTATGCATTTCACTGGTGTGTCGTGTCCCTACTATAGCAGAGGGTCTTCCCTCCTACTGTACAGCAGTGCTGTGTTACACTGGTGGGTCGTCCTTCCTACTGTACAGCACTGCTCTGTTACACTGGTGGGTCGTCCTTCCTACTGTACAGCAGTGCTGTTATACTGGTGGGTCGTTCCTCCTTCTGTACAGCAGTGATGTTACACTGGTGGGTCGTTCCTCCTTCTGTACAGCAGTGCTGTGTTACACTGGCAGGTCGTCCCTCCTAGATGATGAAATATGGTACATCGATTTGTTGATAGCTGGTATATTGTTATCTGGTGAGACGTAGTGCATTGGTATACAGTCCAAATGTAGTGCACTGGTAGTTCCGTTATCAAGTGTCATGCAAATGTGTATAATTAGCTGGCTCTATAAGATGTATTGGCATTTAGTTTTCTAGTCCGATGTGGCACACTGATACACTGTTAGCTGGTCATATGTAGTTTACCGGAATATGGGTCGCTAACCAGTTAAGGTGCACTTATATACAGTTTGCTGGCCAAATACAGTGATTTCTAGAATGATTAGCTTGTCAGATATACTATATTATTTCCAATGATGTCCTCTAGTTCTCTCACCCAGGATGAAATATTAGGAGACATAATCAGTGTTAATGGTCATCCGAAGATCAAATCCTTGTCCCTCAGCGTGTGAGCACACACACACACACACACACACACACATACACACACACACACACACACACACACACACACACACACACACACAAATACACACGCTTTGCCCTAACCATGTGGGCAGGGCTGACTTTGTTCACAAGAAATCGACTGAGAAAACCTGGAGCCACATGGGGGCCCAGAAGCGTGGAGGGCTGAGGTGATGGAGGTAGTACTGGAACACTTCATATATCAGCATCTTAGGGGCACTACCAGAGACACGGGAGAGGATGTACCAGCAAGACTGGACCTAATATTTACCTTGAGCAGCGCAGATATTGAGGACGTCACATATGAAAGGCCCCTCGGAGCTAGTGATCACGTGGTTCTAAGCTACGAATACATTGTTACAAGTGGAGAAGGAGGCAGGAAGAAAGCTAAGAATGAAGCCAAACTACAAGAGAGTGGACTACACAGGCATATGGAATTCCCTGCATGAGGTTTAGTGGGACAGAGAACTGGCAGTGTAAACAGTAAATGAGATGATGGAATATATGACAACAATATGCTAGGAAGCGGAAGAGAGGTTTGTACTCAAGGTCAACAGATATAATGAAAATACCATAACGTACCCTTGGTTAGCCCAAATGTGAAGAGAGGATTAAACCAAGTGCGCTAGAGAATGGAAGAAGTGTGGAAGGTAAGAGACGAACGAGAACAAGGAAAGTAGTAGAAGAGCAAGTAATAAATATGCAAAGGTATGGAAGGAGGTCCAACGACAAAACGAAAATGACATAGCAGCGAAAGCCGTCTGACCAGAAGCTGTTGTACAGTTGCATCAGGAAGAAATCTACAGTCGAAGACCAGCTAATCAGGCTGAGGAAGGAACGAGAGGAGTTTACAACAAACGACCTTGAAGTATGTGAGGAGTTCAACATGAGATCCAAAGAAGTATTCACAGTTGACACAGAAAGGACTCCAGGAAAACGGAGAGGCGGGATACACCAACAACGATACATACAACCGAGGAGGTGAAGAGGCTACTAAGCAAACTGGATATCTCAAAGGCGACGAGGCTGGACAACATCGCTCTTTGGGTCCTGAAGAGGGAGCAGAGACCATCTGTGTACCAATAACAATAATCTTCAACACATATATCGAAACAGGGTGACTACCTGAGGTATGGAAGACAACAAATTTAGTCACCTTTTTAAAAAAAGGAGACAGACACGCAGCATTAAACTACACACCAGTGTCACTGACATGTATTGTATGCAAAGTCATGAAGATTATCAGAAGAGTAGAGGACCACCTAGAAAGGAATGAGCTTATAAACGACACCCAGCACGGACTCAGAGACGGGAAATCCTGAGTAAGAAACCTTCTAGAGTTCTATCACAAGGTGACAGCAGTAAAGAGAGAGATGGGTCGGTAGAGTGCCTTTTCTTGGAATGTAAAAAGGCTTTTGACGCAGTTCCACACAAGAGATTAGTGCAAAAGCTGGTTTAGAAAGACACGTAAGCAAACACTATAACATATTTATTAGAAAACGTTTCGGTCCTGGGACCTTGATCACTTCTAACATACAGAGGTAGAAAGACATTATATATATAGGCGGAGAGTGAGATGTGATGCACGTGACCTGAGGAATGTCATAAGAACATAGGAATGGAAGAACACTGTAGAAGGCCTACTGGCCCATGCGAGGCAGGTCCTTATCAAAACAACCTCTACCTATGATGAGGACTGGGTAGACGATGAAATCATGTGACTCCTGTGTTGTTGGGTTGGTGCTGCTTAAGTATCATGTATGCCAATGTTTTTGAAAAGTGCAAAAGCTGGAGGACCTGGCAGGTATAACAAAGAAGGCACTGCAAAGTATCAGAGAATACCTGACGGGAAGGCATCAGCGAGTCATGGTACGTGATGAAGTGTTGAATGGGCGCCTGTGACGAGCGGGAGTTCACAGGGGTCATTCCTAGGACAGGTGCTGTTTCTGGTATATGTGAACATGAAGGAAGGAATAGACTCAGAAGTGTCCCTATTTTCAGACGATGTGAAGTTAATGAGGAGAATTCAGTCGGAGGGGGATAAGGCAGGATTACAGAGGGATCTGGACAGGCTGTAAGATTGTTCCAGCAACTAGCTCCTGGAGTTCAAGTCCACCGAGTGCAAAGTCATGAAGATCGGGGAAGAGCAAAGAAGACTGTAGACAGAATGCAGTCTAGGGGGCCAATGACTACAAACCTCGCTTAAGGAAAAGGATCTAAGTGTGTGTATAATATCGGGCACGTCTCCTGAGGGGCACATCCACCAAATAACTGCTGCAGCATACGGGCGCCTAGCAAACGTATGAATAGCATTCCGACATCTCAGTAAGGAGACGTTCCGGACCCTGTACACGTTGTACGTCAGGCCCATTTTGGAGTATGGAGCACGAGTCTGGATCCCCACACCTGGCCAAGCTCTTCAGGAAACTAGAGAAAGTGCAAAGGTTTGCAACGAGACATAGGGCATGTCCTACTAAGAGAGATTAAGGAAACTCGACCTGACGACACTAGAGGACAGGAGGGACAGGTGGGAACTTGATAACGACATATAAAATACTGAAAGGAATCGACAGGATTGAAAGAGACAGTATGTTCCGGAGAAGGGACACAGATGAGTCACAGGGGTATTAGGAAGTATTTCTTCAGTCATAGAGTTGTCAGGAATTGGATTAATCTGGAAAGTGAAGTAATAGAGGCAGGTATGATAAAGCTCATGGAGGAGAGAGAAAGTGGACTTAATGTCGACCAGAGAAGAGGCTGGGCCAAAAGTTTTGACTTGACCCCTGCAACTACAGTTAGACGAGTACAATTAGGTGAGTACACACACTCACATACCTACACATACACGCACGAAGCATTAGTGGAGACAGGATCCATACTTAGCTTTAAGAAGAGGTATGGTAATGCTCATGGGGCAGGGAGAGTTACCCAGCAGCGACCAGTGAAGAGGCGGGGCCAGGAGCTGTGAATCGACCCCTGCAACCACAGCTAGGAGAAGGGCAAAGAAGTTCGGAAACAGTGTACGGGTTCGGTCGGATAAAAACCAGTAACCTCCCTGAGTGAGCAAATTTCCGAAAATTTCGCCTGAGACATACACATCAAGCGAATAACCGCTGCAACAAACGTGAAACTGGCAAATTTAAACGTAGCTTCAGAGAACATCGAGGAGGAAGCATTCCCGACCTTAGCACTGTGCCCCGTGGCCTGGTGGCTAAAGCTCTCGCTTCACACGGCCCCTGTCTGGGTTCGATTCCCAGCGAAGGTAGAAACATTGGGCGTGTTTCTTTACACCGGTTGTCTATGTTCCCCATCAGTAAAATGGGTACCTGGGCGTTAGTCAACTAGTGTGGGTCGCATCCTGGGAAAAAATTGACCTAATTTGCCAGAAATGTTCTGCATAACAAGTGGCTTTCTATGTAGTAGTATGTAACTGATGTCAGCTAGGACTGTATACTTTGTACATGTACTTGTAGAAATAAAATATTATTATTATTATTATTATTATTATTATTATTATTATGTCAGAGACATTTTTGAGTGTGCAGCGCAAGTATGGAACCCGCATCTTTAGAAGCATTTAAAGAATCTGGAAAAAATGCCAGGGTTTATAAAGAAAATAGTCCCAGAGCTGATGGGTATGAATTATAATGAGAGGTTGTGGAGGCAAACCTGACGACACTAGAGTAAATATTTACTTGAAGTAACATGATTATGACGTTCAAAGCATTGAGAGGATTTAACAGATTTGCCGGAGAGAGTTTGTTGTAGAGGTGGGTCTCCGGTACACGAGATCACAGCTGGAAGTAAGAAGCACTGATGAGTCAAAGGTATGTTAGGGAATACTTCTTTAGCTTTTGAGTGGTCAGGAAGTGCAACGACTTAGAGACTTGGTAGAGGAAGAATCCATGTATTGCTTTAAGAATGGGTATGATAGGGCTCACTCAGCCACAAGAGTGAAGCCAATAGCGGCCCTCAAAAGGGTAGGGCCAACAGTTGCGACTCAACTCTTGCGACCACAACTGATGAATATAAAAAGTAGGTGGGTGCATTCATACGTATGTACATTTCTACGTATGTATGTATGTTTGTATGTAGTCAATAGTCATGCATTTATGTATGTATGTATGGATGTAGGCATGTATCTATATTCAGTATATATTATATGTTATGTATGTATGTATGTGTTGCGCCTGTGCTGCAGGCATCACCAGTAGAATACAGAGATGACTGAGAATCCAGGAGCCATCAGCGGTGCTAGAAGACGAAACAGTGTGTCGAGGTAGTCTGTATTTATCAGTCCAATACCTATAAGCGACCGTAATCGTCAATATGGATTCCTAGTATTGCATATCTTCCTTATCAACTTATCGGTATTGTATGCCATTTATAATACGTTACATGTATGTATATGTAATAAATGTATATATGTATTCAAGTATAAGAATATGTATATTCATATACGCATATTATTCCAGAAGAAAATCTGGTAATGATTATTACGTATATCATTCCACGGTGCGCTTAAGCATCCTGTTTACTGAGTATCGTGGATAAACAAGTCCACCTTTGTGAAGAGAACGAATTTTTGGCGTAGTTCAAACAGACTATTTCATAGTAAAATGCATCCTCAACTTTAATAAGATCCACTTCAGGTAATTAGCAATTAGGGGCGTATGTTGACCTTCAGAATATAAAATGCGTTTAAAGTATTTTAATTCATGGTAAGTAAATATTTCTGCACAATTAAATATTTTCTGATTACGTGTTTATGTCCTCTGTGTGATCATTAGCTGGATAATATCTCGACGTGTCTCAAATGATTTACGTATTTCAGTTGCTAGTTAACAATGATTTTTAAAAAAAGTAATCGATATTATTATTATTAATAGTAGTATATATTTTTTAAATAATTATAATATTTAAAATTTTAATGGTGTAATAGCATTACTATTTTTGTTATATAAATTACTATTACTATTATTTATATTATTGGTTTTGTTATATAAATTATTATTCATATTATTATTATTTTCGGTCACAAGACCAAAAGCTCCAGCTGCGGGTCTTCATATGACTAAGACCCGCGTCAGGGAAACACTTGTCTTGTTTCCTGACAAACATTATCAACCATTATTATAAGGAATTTAATTCACATTAAATATTTTTTTTTAGGGGGATGGACCGGTGACCCAGCGGAAGGCCTCGGTCAGGTGACCAAAAACTCAAACTTCGGGTTACCATATGACTAAGATCCGCGTCAGGAAAACACTTGTCTTGTTTAATGACGAACCCTTTTAACCATAAAATTAAGAATAAATTACAATTCTGTATTTATTAAACAACTCATGAGGAATGGTTGGTAATCAGACTGATTTAAGGATGTGTTGGGCTGTTACCTGTACATAGATGAGTGCGTCGTTCAACATCAAGGGTTAAGTAGTTACTCGGGAGTGCGTCGTTCAACATCAAGGGTTAAGAAGTTACTCGGCAGTGCGTCGTTCAACATCAAGGGTTAAGAAGTTACTCGGGAGTGCGTCGTTCAACATCAAGGGTTAAGAAGTTACTCGGGAGTGCGTCGTTCAACATCAAGGGTTAAGAAGTTACTTGGGAGTGCGTCGTTCAACATTAAGGGTTAAGAAGTTACTCGGGAGTGCGTCGTTCAACATTAAGGGTTAAGAAGTTACTCGGGAGTGCGTCGTTCAACATTAAGGGTTAAGAAGTTACTCGGGAGTGCGTCGTTCAACATCAAGGGTTAAGAAGTTACTCGGGAGTGCGTCGTTCAACATCAAGGGTTAAGAAGTTACTCGGGAGTGCGTCGTTCAACATCAAGGGTTAAGAAGTTACTCGGGAGTGCGTCGTTCAACATCAAGGGTTAAGAAGTTACTCGGGAGTGCGTCGTTCAACATTAAGGGTTAAGAAGTTACTCGGGAGTGCGTCGTTCAACATTAAGGGTTAAGAAGTTACTCGGGAGTGCGTCGTTCAACATCAAGGGTTAAGAAGTTACTCGGCAGTGCGTCGTTCAACATCAAGGGTTAAGAAGTTACTCGGGAGTGCGTCGTTCAACATTAAGGGTTAAGAAGTTACTCGGGAGTGCGTCGTTCAACATTAAGGGTTAAGAAGTTACTCGGGAGTGCGTCGTTCAACATTAAGGGTTAAGAAGTTACTCGGGAGTGCGTCGTTCAACATCAAGGGTTAAGAAGTTACTCGGGAGTGCGTCGTTCAACATCAAGGGTTAAGAAGTTACTCGGGAGTGCGTCGTTCAACGTCAAGGGTTAAGAAGTTACTCGGGAGTGCGTCGTTCAACATCAAGGGTTAAGAAGTTACTCGGGAGTGCGTCGTTCAACATCAAGGGTTAAGAAGTTACTCGGGAGTGCGTCGTTCAACATCAAGGGAGCAACTTAAGAAGTTACTCGAGTATTTAAACGCTATGTTAGTTTACACTGTTAAACTCAGTTTACTTGCACAGTTATTCTCCATTTCCTTTCCTTTGGCTTGATGGCAGTCGACGTGTAAAGAGACCATTAGGTAATTAGGGCACTTTTGTTAAAAAAATAATTTTTTTGTGTGTATATCCAACAGGATCCAATGCATAATTTCATACCTAAATAATAGCTATACCAACTAATGCTTTAGAAGGCGTTTATTACTAGGTAATATATTTATTACCTAGTAATAAACGCCTTCCATGGGGAAGTGGAACAGAATTCTTCCTCCATAAGCCATGTGTGTCGTAAGAGGCGACTAAAATGCCGGGAGCAAGGGGATAGTAACGCCTTCCATGGGGAAGTGGAACAGAATTCTTCCTCCATAAGCCATGTGTGTCGTAAGAGGCGACTAAACTGCCGGGAGCAAGGGGATAGTAACGCCTTCCATGGGGAAGTGGAACAGAATTCTTCCTCCATAAGTCATGTGTGTCGTAAGAGGCGACTAAAATGCCGGGAGCAAGGGGCTAGTAACCCCTTCTCCTGTATATATTACTAAATTTAAAAGGAGAAATTTTCATTTGTCTTTTTGGGCCACCAAACCTCAGTGGGATACGAATGGTGCGTTGAAAGAAAGAAAGAATATATTTATCATTGGAACCAAGACTTTCAATTGCACATTTACATGAATAAGTCCCACTTATGTCGATATGAGTTTTTGTACCTAAGGGATGGTAATTTACGTGATACACACTCAGCAGGTGATTATCCACATGGCTACTTCCAACCAACTGTACTCAGTAGGTGTTCATCCACTTCATACTTTCAATTAGTTATGCTCATTATGTGGTCATTTACGTGGATACCAACTACTTATACTCAAATAACCCGCATATAGAAGACTGGAGCTTACAACGACGTTTCGGTCCGACTTGGACCATTTACAAAGTCACACTAACGATAAGGAGAGAAGGAGGGAGTATATATAGGCCAGCAGACAGGGACGGGAGAAGAGAGGTTGTAGTGGAGGTGGTAGTAGTAGTAGTAGTAGTAGTAGTAGTAGTAGTAGAGGAGGTAGTAGGTAGTACTGGTGGAGGTAGTACTAGTAGTGGCGGAGTCAGTTAAATAGTTGTCCCCGTCCCTGTGTGACTTTGTAAATGGTCCAAGTCTGACTGAAAACGTCGTCGTAAACTCCTCTCTTCTATGTGCAGGTTATTTGTGTATCGTTTCAATCACGCTATTGTGCTTATTTTGTTACTTATACACAACAGATCATCATCCACAGAGCAACATCCAACAAGTGTTTTTCACCTGTTTATTCCAATAAATTCTCACATACGCGGTTTTGCCCGATTGTCACCCATGTTTATTCACATTACATCAGCAAACATATGCACCTGAAGAAGACTTATCATGAAACAAGCTTTTCTTATAAACATAATGTGTTCACTAACGTGGTTAAACCCGGTAAATCCTCACATATGTTTTCTAGAACATATGCTTATTTCCGTGTTAAACCATCACAAAATTGCATTCTTGTTTATGTACACAGAATGTAAATTTGAGTGGACATGCTGGGCAAATGCGGATTTCTGATTTAAAGTATAATTTTTTAGAAGACTATTCTCATGAGATGGTTATTTGTTTTGATATCTAATATAAATATTTAATTTAGGGTTGATCAACATGGGACAAGAGATTTTGAAAAAAAAAAAATACAAAATTATTCAATATTAACTGAACAATGTTTTTTTTTAATAGCAAATATAAGTGTATATTATTTTTTATTTAACAAAATGCAAAATATACAAGATTCCATTTTCTGACTCCCGTTGATGGACAAGTAATAATTAGAATTATTCATTTTTATGTTTATTCTGCGTTTTTTTTTTTATTGTACAACGAATGTATACTAGGTAAATTATAAATGAGCTTGAGTTGGGAGGCGGGACCAATGGTTACACATGGTTGTGTTTCCGATAAGGATCATTATTATTGGCTATGTTTCACTTCAATATTAACTGGACGAAAATATGTAATAAGCATTTTGATTCAGTCCTTGAATGTTGTTTAGAATCTAAATTAATTTTTATGGCCAAGACTCAGAATTTGGTCAATTAAAAAATCTCTGATATTTTCCTAACACCACAAGACTTCGAGAAAGCAGTAAATGACATGCCCATGCACTCTTCCTCAGGCCCAGATTCGTAGAACTTCGTGTTCATCAAGAGCTGCAAGAAGCCCCTTTTAGGTACCTTTAGCATTCTATGGAGAGGGAGCATGGACACAGGAGTCATCCCACACCCCTTGAAAACAACAGACACAGCATCACACCAGAAAGGTGCCAGTAAAGCAATTGCAAAGAATTACAGACCGTTATCACTAACGTTCATCATCATAAAAATCTTTGAAAAGGTCCTGAAAAGCAAGATCGCCATCCATCTAGATACCCATCAGTTACACAACCCAGGGCAACTCGGGTTTAGAGCAAGTCGCTCCTGCCTGTCCAAGCTACTGGATCACTATGACAAGGTCTTAGATGCACTGTAGGACAAACCAAATGCAGATGAATTATAACGAGACTTTGCAAAAGCCTTTGACAAGTGCGACCATGATGTCTCTTATCAAGTATCAAAAAATTTATGCTTAAATATATTTTTTTATTTTCAAAAAGTTTCATACTATAGTTAAGTCTATTGAAAAATAATTTTGTAGATTTTTCCATCTAATTCAAGCATATGATGTTGGTATATATACCAACATATAAAACAAATTACTTTTATAGTAGGCTTATCTAGCCAGCCTACCTTGAAGAACTGTTCAAGTGTACCAGGAGGGAAGATTGTTGTATGGGATTGAAACCATAACACATAAAATCCATATATATCACACCACAGTATATATACCATTATATGTACAAAAAATATTTTATATAGTAATCCTACCCTAGATATCCTACCCAGAAGAACTGATAAAGAACTGTTAATTACTAACAAATAAACACTTTTATTAGGCCTGTAGACTAGCTAGTTAGGAGAGTTGTAAACTGTTGTAAATGACCACCACTATGAAAATCTGTGTAGTCTGCAGACAGGGTAACAGACGATATAATTCCTGGACTGTATATGATCTCTGTGGTAAATGGTCCCACGGGTCGTGCAGGAACTTTAAACCAGTGACCACTTTTGATATAAAATCAGAGAAATGTTTAAAGGTCTGTCCAAACGAGATACACATGTGGGAGAAAATTACATCTGTATTAAAAGACAAGAACACCATTAAAAGGTCCTTCTTGAAAGACATGTCAGCCTGGTATAACAACTGGGAAAATAAAATGAATGGGTTTGATGGGGCTGTCTTGGAGGATAGTGCTCCAGAGGGTGCTAGCACTGTCCTGGAGGACAACACACGAAATGGAGATAGTGGCCCTGGTGATGAAACAGGAAAAGACAACGTTATACAATTTACAGAAGTACAAAGTAGCGATACTGCTGGAGATGAAACAAAAGGGGATGATGCATCAGGAATTATTCACACATTACCAGTAAAAACTGGTAGAAGCACTGATGTCCATACAGGGTTGGTAGTAGTAGGGAAAAAGAAGAAAATACACCAGCATGGAATGCAGTCACAAAAAATCCTAGCAATCTGTCACTCGTCAGTCCATGAAAGAAAATGTTACAACATATACTGCCAGGCATGTCATCTAAAGGGGACAAGAAGATATAGACCATGGGAAAGAAAAGAAGGAAGCCATAACCTTTCCAGAGAAGGAGTTATTTCATTGTCAGGAAGGAAAAAAGACTGGCAAGAACTGACAGAAATCTTACACCAACTGAACACACTTCTGGAGCAGAAGCACAGTTATTGATCTCCACTCCAGAACCACAGATATTAATACCAGCAAATAAATAAACACTAAATTCCATCAACAAAACGACATTTATCTTTGCAAACAGAGAGAGTCTAAAGCCATCAACAACAAAAAATCCTTATATCATTTGATTGCTCATGGGGTTAAATGCAATGTTTGCAGCTTTCACAGAGACCCATAAAATGGATCATTTTGACAACGAAATATGGTTCCCAGGTTATAACCTATTCAGATGTGACAGATTAAACTTGCAACAAGGGAAGGGATGGGGGAGTTTGGCTTATACGTCACAGAGTCGCTCATTTGCTCAGAACTACTAAACACCTCAAATGATGTAGTTGAAGTTTTGACAGTAAAGATTCAAAACTAAAACCTTGTCATTGTGGTTGTATAAAAGCCTTCCGATGTAACTTCCCAGCAATTCCAGAAATAGCTTTGAAAACTGACCACTGTCTGGACTTGCTAAAGCACCTAGCTCTGCTGGGTGCATGATTCATGTTGGATTTGGTGGTTCTGTGGGTTAGAGCGTCATGTGAGTGTCGCTCACCATGAGGCTGGCTAAAACGACATGGGTTCGAGTCCACGATATATATATATATATATTATATATAATAATATATATATATATATATATATATATATATATCGTGCCGAATTTGGTAAAACTTGCGATTTTAGCTTAAATAACAACGGCCTTCTTGCCAAATAAGGCAAGCGAATATTTGTGTATTCAATATTTTTGCAAAACATATTCTGAACCTAACGAAAAAAAATTAATAGGGGCTGTGTAGACCAAGTGTTTACTGTGAAACATATAGACGAACAGTTTGTAGATAAGAAGAAAGGTGGTTTTCGTTGCATTTATGGATTTGGAAAAGGCATATGATAGGGTGAATAGGGGAGCAATATCAGATGTTGCAAGTATATGTAATAGAGGGTAGGTTACTGAAATCAGTTAAGAGTTTTTATGAGGTTAGTGAGCCTCAGATTAGAGTATGTTTGAAGGAGGGAGATTATCTCCAAGTAAAAGTAGGCCTTAGACATAAATGAGGGATGTTACTATGGTTGCTTAACATAATTATAGTGAGGGTTGTAAGAGAAGTGAATGCTCGGATGTTGGTAAGAGGTGTGGGAATATAATGCAGAGAATCCATTGCTTGGATATTAAAAGGAGGTGTGGGGTTTCTATAATTTTTGTCCAGAAGGGTTGTTGAGGTGGTTCGGACATATGGAGAGGATGAAAATAAACTGAACGACCTGGAGGACATATAAATCTGTAGGGGAAGGAAGGAAGGGGTTTGGACTTCCAGCAAACGCGCATGCGTATTAGATAGAAGTGTAGGCACAGTTTTTTTTTTGGCTCGCTATGCTACTGAAGCGTGAGCAGGGTAACATTTATTAAGGGATTCAGGCAAACCAGTTAGGCCGACTAAGTCCGGTAGGTGGATAATGCAGTTCCTGTGCTCTGAAGAAGGGGTGTTAAAATACTGTAGCTTTTTAACTGTCTGGCAAGACAGTGATGAAGTGAATGATAATGAATGTGTTTCTTCTTGTACTTCGGGTCCCAGCCTCAGTGAGAAAAGGCCGATGGAGCTAAACTCTTCTCCAGGCTGAGGGACCTACCACCTCAAATATCTTTCTCTTCATTTCACTACTACACTTGCTGCCTCTGTATATGACTGTAGGTGAAACGTTTCAACAACTGTTCAAACGTTGTACATTTTCAGCATAACTGTCAGACACTGTAACACAGCAGTATCTTGGTACAGGAGATATTTTCCACACTTCACCGCTTAACTACTGGTTATGAGTGAGAAGGGTTCGATTGCATAGGGACTTGCCTAACATGGGACAGTAGGCTTGCTGCAGTGCTCATCAGTTCTTGCTTTTCGTGCTTCTACTAGTGAATCCCATACAACGTCTTAGAGATGTTCCACCTCACCTCCGACAGTATTGAAGACTATTCTCATACTTCAGCTTCATATTATTCCAGTCCAAGGAGCTGAACTCTTCTCCAGGCGGTGGGACTGACCACCTCAAACAGTATTTATTCATGGATGATGAAATGATTGCATCTCCAATTCACTACTACACTTGCTATTGCACAATAATGATACCCTACTATTGCACAATAATGATACCCTACTATTGCGCTTTGCTCATTAACTTGTCGGTATTTTATACCGTTTATAACAGAGGCACTGGTACACACAGCTCTGGGTGGCACTGGTTTAACACTGGTAGATAAGATCGAGCTAGTACAAATTAATTCCATGAACAATAGTTGTATCCGTTATTACTGTTCCTTTTCACTTCTATAAATTTCGTGCCAAATTTTCAGAAATGTAGGGCATATTTTTCTCCCTGTTTTCATGTGTATTTAGGCTGGAGGGAAGAAAGGATGTGGAGAGAGTTTTCTGATTTACTTTCATTGTCTCAAAGACGTAGAAAATACACGTTAGTCCTTAATAAAGATTGAAGTAGATAATTTATTTAGACGGTAGCCTCGTAATGGACACAGAAATTCTCTATCTAACTTTAATCAGAAACTCCGTCACATCCTTCCTCCCTGACCGGTGTTAAAACCTCTCCCACTCAAACCTTCCATTATCTTTCTATGCACTTTTACTTACATTTCCTCTTGGTCATCCTATTCTCATTTAACCCTCTGTTTTCACTCCCAATTCATCTGCATAGTTCCCTGTTTTTCTTGGTCCTATTTTTACCCCTATTACTTGTGGGAGCTGTTAGTGCACGAGGACAGCTGAGGTTGAGAGGAGAGGTGACGAAAGACATTGAAGAAGGTTTTATTCGGATTAGTAAGTGTGAACAGTTAACAGTAGATAGCCCCCCAAAAGCCATTCATTATATTTTCATTTTAAGTCAACATTTAAGTCCTCCCCAGGAGGAGAGAAGGAGCAGATTTTAGGAGACTTATCAAGTCAATGATGTTCATATGATGACTTGTATGTTAGGAGACTTGGACTCAAATGTTAGGAGATTTGTTTAATAATTCCTGGTTGACTGAAAAAAGACTTGCCAGATCATCTGACATGTTGAATATTTCGACCCAGGTATTTTCACCTCTTAGACGTCGGCCAGTAACCGGATATCCTAGTATCAATAACGTACCTAGTGCACAATACGTCTTCACAATAACACGCCATAACCTGCACTGAATCTTATTTTCACTTAGCCAAAGGAATCAGCACTGATATATGTTAAGAGTTAGTAAGAAACACGTAAATGACGATAAAGGCGCTTACTGACAATCATGAAGAATTAAAAAAAAAATCAGTCAATTTCTGTGCTTTACTTCAAGTTCTAAAATCAGTCAAAACATTGATAGGAACTTAGGATATTTCAACAATTCTTATACAATGCTCAGTAAATATGGTATAATGCTGTGGAAGTTAAATGGGCAGTAAGATATTGACTTTCCTTGGCACAGTCTGTAATGCACTCTCCTCACACTCTAAGTTTGTGTGGTTCAATCTCCAGCATAGGTGCAAACGTTGGGTAAGTTTCCTTACACCTGTTGTCCGTCTTCACCTAGCAGCTAGTAGGTACCTCAGTGTTAGAGGACTGCTGCGGGTAGCATCCTGTGGGACAAGATTTAAGGACGCCAATGGAAATGAGAAAGGCAGCCCTCCATGACGCACTGGCTTTCTTAGGCTATTCCTAGGATGACGCTAGTCTGTAACATGTTCTAACAGCAAAACAACGTCAACTTCATCCGAACTTGACTCACGAAATCGTAATGACACGATTGCAAACAAACCATACCACGGGCGGGGATAGAACCCACGATGAGATAGTCTTAAAACTCCAGACCGTCGCGTTAGCCACTGGGCCAGCTAGCCACAATAAGATTCATCCAACTAGGTATATTTTGAGACTCTCTGATCACGGGTTCTATCCCCACCAGTGGTATGGTTTCATCCGAACTCATGCGAACTGAATCCGAACGTTATCTTAGTGATGAAGGTCGTCCTGGTCAACATGAGTTGTTAGGGGGGAGGGAGAGGGGTAATGGGGAGACTAAGGAGTTTCATATGATGGAAAGGGGTGGTGGGAAAGTGACGATATGGGTACGTGATGAGGAATGGAGGATATGGGGAAGTTTGGTAATCGGAAGTATGGTGATGGAAAGGGATTTGTTGGCGAGGGATATAATGAAGTGGGATGTGATGGGGAGGGACGTGGTAAACAGACATAAGAGGGAGAGAGGTGATGAATACGAATGCTTAAGGGTTATGATGGAAAGGGATGAAATGGAAAGGGATGTGGATATGGATGGGAATAGGGATATGATGTAGAGGAACGTGATGTCTGTCTGTCTGTCTGTCTGTTTGTCTGTCTGTCTCTCTGTCTGCCTCTCTGTCTCTTTCTCTCTCCCATCACAGGGTTTTACAAGGTTAGGTTTAGGGTTTCTAACATTAAGACATAAGGACGTAAGAAAGGAGGAACACTGCAGCAGGCTTACTGGCCCATATTATGCAGGTCCTTCTCTAACCTAGACTCACTAACAAAATTATTTAACTAACCTATTTTCAAATGTATCTTTGGAATAAGTTATGATAACCTTACAACTAATATTTATTTACATGTTAAAAGCTATTACCTACATCATCTCATTAGAAACTATTCTTTATTGTTTAGAGATATACAAATAGGAAATTGAATGAAGTTGGAGCCATCTATGGGCCAGCAATTTCATTTGGTCAACTGACTTTATCTCGTTGATGTCGTTATGGTGTTTGAACATATTTCAGACTCGAGTCATTCTGGGAATAAATTAGATGAAATGATGTTCTAGAGAAGGATACAGTTAGTGTGTGCTTGCTATTTGCTGCCCGTCTTGTTGTGTAGAAGCTCACCTCTTACTGTCCTTGGAGTAGAACCAAGTGGGGTACTTTGACAATATTGGCTTTGTACATAACAGTAAGTCCATCAACATCCCTCTGCTGAAATGACAGATGTCTCAGGCTGGATCCAGGCGAAAGATGAGTCATCTTCCTCTGTTCTCTATTTTGTCAAGAAGTCAAAGATGAGATGAGGGCAAGTAATCCAAGAAAGTGGAACACACTTAAGGTATGAGTGTACTTGTGCCTCGTACAGAATCTTGCAACCTCTACTGTCGACGAGCAGATGCAGAAATTGAACCTCTATCCCTCTCTTTCTCTCTCTCTCTCTCTCTCTCTCTCTCTCTCTCTCTCTCTCTCTCTCTCTCTCTCTCTCTCTCTCTCTCTCTCTTTCTCTCTCTCTCTCCTGCTAGGCACGGCGGATTCTGGAAAATTGGTTAGCAGCTGGAAAGTTCAGGCACTGAATTCTGAAGGATGTCAGCGATGTTATAATTTCGAGTTGTTTGAAATATAAACTCTTCCCACGTTTAGAAATATAGTTATTTTTTGAGTAATGGTAAACTTGTCACCTTTTAATCACAATGGCTAGACAAAATACCATCGATACCGTAAAGAAAACTAAACATGATATTCTAACTCTGGATCACTCACTAAATTCATAACTAAAGCTTAAACAAATTATGGTATACTGAATAGATAACGATTAAGATAAACTGTAATACATTAACGGAAAAGACGTTTAAATAACGAATTATTAGTACACTTGTGAGAATGACACAAAAATGTTGATCAAAATATATTTAAACTCAAACTAAGGTGATATTAACCGAAGCAAAAAAAAAATATTGCAGTAAATGACATATTTAATAAGAATATGAGAAAGCAACGATGTTAATAAGTGAAAAAGAGAGGCGAATCGAAGTTCAGGTAAACAACTTTGGAAGCTCTGAAAAATTCCGATTCGCAGATGCGTGGAGCGACGCTAGAAAGAGAATACGAAATGCCATATTTGAAGTGGCCTAGATTGAAATTTAGTATAAATAGACTTGCGTATACGAGTGGAATATCAATTATCAACGGGAGAAAAAAAACGAAACAAGTCTTTGATCAAGCAATTAAAGAGATGAACGAAGCATTTCGGAACCTCCTTGAAGGATTATACAGTGGACCCCCGGTTAACGATATTTTTTCACTCCAGAAGTATGTTCAGGTGCCAGTACTGACCGAATTTGTTCCCATAAGAAATATTGTGAAGTAGATTAGTCCATTTCAGACCCCCAAACATACACATACAAACGCACTTACATAAATACACTTACATAATTGGTCACATTCGGAGGTAATCGTTATGCGGGGGTCCACGGTATATGTATATATTAGAGTTAGTAATAATTCCCATCCACTAAGACTCTCTCATACTCAAAATTAAATAATAGTCATTATTTATCGTAAAGAATTTTTTTTTTTTATACTCCATCATTTTCAAAACGTTTAATTCTTCACATTGTTTAAATCGAGTAAAATATTTATTCCAGTATTAAACAGAATTAAAGATTGTTTATGCTTCGTTCATGCTAGTGTTTAATTATTTGTGTGTTTACCTGCAGTACGTTCATGAGTTTGTTGTTTGCATCTGTTTAGTCCTTAGATGAAGCAACAGTTTTATGGTACATCATTAATGGCCTCATGTGGGTTTTTTTTTGTTTATAAACTTAAGGTACCATGAGAAGTGTTTACTAAGAGACCTCAGGAAAGATAAGCGTGTATGAGACTTAAGGAAGAATGATAAGCGCAGGGGAGATAAACGTGTATATAACTTAAATAATGAGCGATAAACGTATATATAACTGAAGAAATAATGATAAGCGATAAACGTGTATATAACTTAATAAATAATGATAAGCGATAAACGTGTATATAACTGAAGAAATATTGATAACCGATAACCGTGTATATAACTGAAGAAATACTGATAACTGATAAACGTGTATATAACTGAAGAAATATTGATAACCGATAACCGTGTATATAACTGAAGAAATACTGATAACTGATAAACGTGTATATAACTGAAGAAATAATGGTAAGCGATAAACGTGTATATAACTGAAGAAATAATGATATACACAAATAGCAACATCAACAAGGCCGGTGGATTCAAGTGCTTCATGTCTATTGATCCTCCGAGACTGGGAACCAGTAGGTGATGCCTCAAGGCATTCTTTTAATAGTATATAAATCTCTCTTGTCGGTTATCGGAGCATACTAAGGGGTCAAGTTTTGTTTGCTCATCATGGTAAGAACATAAAAACGTTGTGTGTCTGTGTGTATATATGTGTCCATGTAGATGTGCTTGTATTCAACTATTTATATTCACCAATTTGGGGTTGAAAAGATGGAGCCTCATCGCCTGGTCTTGCCTCTCAAACTGGCTGCACCAGAGGCTCGCTCTTTCAAGAGCCTTTTCAACCTTATCATTCCTCCTTTCATAAGCTGTGTGAAGGTTCTGCCAATATTGCTTCTTTGTCTAACCACTCACAAGCCAAAGAAATTCTTCCTGTACAGGCATTGCACATTAGTGATTAAATTCAACTATAGTATTTGAAATTTCAGCTCTGCACTGCAACGGTCACTGTCCTCTTCTTTCCATAATATTTTTGTTTATTCCTTTTTTGGGGATTTTGGGTGACACTGCGAAAAAAAAAATATTAAATTCAAGATTTTTTTTATTAGTAATAGGTGGAAGATGAGAAGTGGGTTATAGTAAGTGACACGCACCTAGACATGTGGGTCAAGAGTGAGCCAGACTTTTAGTGTTCCAGGTATACAGAAGGTTCATCTTTCCTAGCAACTAGAGCTTTTTGGTTTTAGCTGGTAAATAATACTGTTTTCTCTTCGAAATTATATACAAGCACCTTGAGTTCTATCATTTCTTTGTATATCTAGTTTACTTAGCTTATTATTTTTCCTTCTACTGCCATAACGCTGTTATCCAGCTTCTTCTTATACATTCTTTCCTAAATATAATTTTCATATTCCTGATTACTTTTTCACAGACGTTCTTCTCAATATTGATCAATGCTTCTACATTCTGATGTTCAGTCACTTGGACTGGACAGTCACCTTCCTCTTATTTAACAATGTTTTAGAGTTGTTTCTAAATTCACTATTTTTGCTAAGTCTTTTCGAAATCCTGTTTCATGTCTCGTTTTTTGGATATTCGTTTCTGTGTGTTTTACTCACTTCAATATTGTCTTCCATTCCAAGTTATTTTTCGTCCTTTGGTTATTCATGTCTCTTCCTGACTTGAACTGTTGGATATTTACATATTTACAATAGTGAATTAAACAACATTGTCTTTTATTCTTATTTAATACTAGGATTGGTTAAGTAAGGTATTTATAAAACTTATTAAACTGTAAATGTGATTGCAAACAGGGAAATTAAAACAGTCGCGACTCGTCTGGGAGAGGGATGACTGAGTGTAACACAAGAGGTTCACATCAAGAAAATTACTTACGTTGCCAGAAATAGTTGTCTTTCTAAAGACTCATTTTTGCTGTTTTGTTTGAATTTCTTTCACATTGGAATTTTTTTTCCACCTTTTTAGCCGTAGACGTTTGTTGTTCTAAATCGGTCATTTATGGATTGCTAATCATGCTCTCATTTTAAATCATTCGTTAAGTTAAAAACAACTCATAAACCCTACCAGCTGTGATAAATTAGACACATGTGCAACTCTTGGGTATCTTTATTGAGGAAACGTTTCCTCACACAGTGCTTCATCAGTCCACACAAAGGAGAATCGTGAAGAACAGGAGGAGAATGATGTAATCAGTCCCTCAACCTTGAGTCGATGTGGTCAGTCCATCATTCTTGAATAGAATACAGCGTATGTGCCGAGAAGTCGCTTATATACCGTAAGCAGCTGTCCCTCCAGCAAATTCTTGTCCATGGACAGAATGAGTAAGCCGTTTAAACTTCCTCGAAATTCCTACACCCCAAAATCACCCGCAGATGACATCTTTTTTTTCCAGCTTGATTATTTTTATTTTAAAAGACATTGAGATCCTAAACGTTTGTGCACAACTAAACTGGGAACACACACAACTTTAGCCCCGAAAATTTTTTGTCCATTAAGTAAGGCTGTAATCAAAATTGTTTTGCAGGTTTAACAACAGGTTACCGTACATGGGTGAATTCCCTGTAATGCTTGTGAGCAACTTCCACCTGTGATAATTGGTTTAATGCCGACAAGATGAAGAATGAGACACTTATGCAACATATGGGAATCTTTATTGAAGAAACGTTTCGCCACACAATAGCTTCATCAGTCTTATACAAACTATTAAGGTACAAGGAGAGGAGAATGAAGTCACTATGTTGCCTAAGTGTTTCATTCTTCAACTTTCACCTAGATATTATCCGGAGTACTCAACATGGCTGCTACTTTACCGAGTTGGATGAGCAGGGAAAGTGTTTCTCCAAACACAAGAAACTTCGGACCATTTGAGAAAGTGTCACATAGTCCTTTCTCTTATAGTCGTGTTTGTTTTTCTTCTCTGAGTCTTATCTACTTTCATAATTCACCCTTAAAACATGGTAGACTTGGGGAGGGGGGGGGGAGGAGGAATGCTGGTGACGTGAGGAATTTCGAAAAAAAAAAAAATATTTTTTTTTCTGTCTTAGTGTTAATTTTCTGAGTAGAATTTTAAAAAAAAAACAAAATTCGCTTCAAAACTAGCTGATTCATTTTTAAATGTTCAAGTTGGTGGAAATTGGCTCCTCGGCACCAACATGGCCATGATTCCAACAAGTAATAATTATTTTCTAAGCTTCTTTAGCATTTTTTCTATTTTTTTTTCAATGTCGAAGATTATATACAATGTTCTTTTTTTAATGATAACAGACATTTTTTCAAGTTATTTTGTTACTAAATGCAAAGTTACAATACATTATATCAACAATTTCATAATTTACTACATTTTTTCCCAGTTTCTGTTTTTTCTAATGATTGATTTTGTGTTTCAACTCTGAATAGTATAGTATTATAACTGATTCAGGAAAATCACGTATTTTTATTGGCAGTAGAATTTGTGGTGACTAGCCTGCTGGTGGTGCTACATGAAGTGTTGGCAATGTAAGTGGTGGTGTCAAGGGTGCTACATGAAGTGTTGGCAGTGTAAGTGGTGGTGTCAAGGGTGCTACATGAAGTGTTGGCAGTGTAAGTGGTGGTGTCAAGGGTGCTACATGAAGTGTTGGCAGTGTAAGTGGTGGTGTCAAGGGTGCTACATGAAGTGTTGGCAGTGTAAGTGGTGGTGTCCCAAGGTGCTACATGAAGTGTTGGCAGTGTAAGTGGTGGTGTCAAGATTGCTACATGAAGTATTGGTAGTGTAAGTGGTGGTGTCAAGGGTGCTACATGAAGTGTTGGCAGTGAAAGTGGTGGTGTCAAGGGTGCTACATGAAGTGTTAGCAGTGTAAGTGGTGGTGTCAAGGGTGCTACATGAAGTGTTGGCAGTGTAAGTGGTGGTGTCAAGGGTGCTACATGAAGTGTTGGCAGTGTAAGTGGTGGAGTCAAGGGTGCTACATGAAGTGTTGACAGTGTAAGTGGTGGTGTCAAGGGTGCTACATGAAGTGTTGACAGTGTAAGTGGTGGTGTCAAGGGTGCTACATGAAGTGTTAGCAGTGTAAGTGGTGGTGTCAAGGGTGCTACATGAAATGTTGGCAGTGTAAGTGGTGGTGTGAAGGGTGCTACATGAAGTGTTGGCAGTGTAAGTGGTGGTGTCAAGGTTGCTACATGAAGTGTTGGCAGTGTAAGTGGTGTGGTCAAGGGTGCTACATGAAGTGTTGGTAGTGTAAGTGGTGGTGTCAAGGGTGCTACATGAAGTGTTGGCAGTGTAAGTGGTGGTGTCAAGGTTGCTACATGAAGCGTTGGTAGTGTAAGTGGTGCTGTCAAGGGTGCTACATGAAGTGTTGGCAGTGTAAGTGGTGGTGTCAAGGGTGCTACATGAAGTGTTGACAGTGTAAGTGGTGGTGTCAAGGGAGCTACATGAAGTGTTAGCAGTGTAACTGGTGGTGTCAAGGGTGCTACATGAAGTGTTAGCAGTGTAAGTGGTGGTGTCAAGGGTGCTACATGAAGTGTTGGCAGTGTAAGTGGTGGTGTCAAGGGTGCTACATGAAGTGTTGGTAGTGTAAGTGGTGGTGTCAAGTGTGCTACATGAAGTGTTAGCAGTGTAACTGGTGGTGTCATGGGTGCTACATAAAGTGTTGGCAGTGTAAATGGTGGTGTCAAGGGTGCTACATGAAGTGTTGACAGTGTAAGTGGTGGTGTCAAGTGTGCTACATGAAGTGTTAGCAGTGTAACTGGTGGTGTCAAGGGTGCTACACGAAGTGTTGGCAGTGTAAGTGGTGGTGTCAAGGTTGCTACATGAAGTGTTGGCAGTGTAAGTGGTGGTGTCAAGGGTGCTACATGAAGTATTGGTAGTGTAAGTGTTGGTGTCAAGGGTGCTACATGAAGTGTTGACAGTGTAAGTGGTGGTGTCAAGGGTGCTACATGAAGTGTTGACAGTGTAAGTGGTGGTGTCAAGGGTGCTACATGAAGTGTTGGCAGTGTAAGTGGTGGTGTCAATGGTGCTACATGAAGTGTTGGCCGTGTAAGTGGTAGTGTCAAGGGTGCTACATGAAGTGTTGGTAGTGTAAGTGTTGGTGTCAAGGGTGCTACATGAAGTGTTGACAGTGTAAATGGTGGTGTCAAGGGTGCTACATGAAGTGTTGACAGTGTAAGTGGTGGTGTCAAGGGTGCTACATGAAGTGTTGGCAGTGTAAGTGGTGGTGTCAAGGGTGCTACATGAAGTATTGGCAGTGTAAGTGGTGGTGTCAAGGGTGCTACATGAAGTGTTGACAGTGTAAGTGGTGGTGTCAAGGGTGCTACATGAAGTGTTGGCAGTGGGAAAGTGGTGGTGTCAAGGGTGTGCTACATGAAGTGTTGGCAGTGTAAGTGGTGGTGTCAAGGGTGCTACATGAAGTGTTGGCAGTGTAAATGGTGGTGTCAAGGATCCTACATGAAGTGTTGGCAGTGTAAGTGGGGGTGTCAAGGGTGCTACATGAAGTGTTGGCAGTGTAAGTGGTGGTGTCAAGGGTGCTACATGAAGTGTTGACAGTGTAAGTGGTGGTGTCAAGGGTGCTACATGAGGTGTTGGCAGTGTAAGTGGTGGTGTCAAGGGTGCTACATGAAGTGTTAGCAGTGTAAGTGGTGGTGTCAAGGGTGCTACATGTAGTGTTGACAGTGTAAGTGGTGGTGTCAAGGGTGCTACATGAAGTGTTGGCAGTGTAAGTGGTGGTGTCAAGGGTGCTACATGAAGTGTTGGCAGTGTAACTGGTGGTGTCAAGGGTGCTACATGAAGTGTTGGCAGTGTAAGTGGTGGTGTCAAGGGTGCTACATGAAGTGTTGACAGTGTAAGTGGTGGTGTCAAGGATGCTACATGAAGTGTTGGCAGTGTAAGTGGTGGTGTCAAGGGTGCTACATGAAGTGTTAGCAGTGTAAGTGGTGGTGTCAAGGGTGCTACATGAAGTGTTAGCAGTGTAAGTGGTGGTGTCAAGGGTGCTACATGAAGTGCTGACAGTGTAAGTGGTGGTGTCAAGGGTGCTACATGAAGTGTTGACAGTGTAAGTGGTAGTGTCAAGGGTGCTACATGAAGTGTTGGCAGTGTAAGTGGTGGGTCAAGGGTGCTACATGAAGTGTTAGCAGTGTAAGTGGTGGTGTCAAGGGTGCTACATGAAGTGTTAGCAGTGTAAGTGGTGGTGTCAAGGGTGCTACATGAGGTGTTGGTAGCGTAAATGGTGTCAAGGGTGCTACATGAAGTGCTGGCAGTGTAAGTGGTGTCAAGGGTGCTACATGAAGTGTTTGTTGTGTAAGTGGTGGTGTCAAGGGTGCTACATGAAGTGTTGACAGTGTAAGTGGTGGTGTCAAGGGTGCTACATGAAGTGTTTGTTGTGTAAGTGGTGTCAAGGGTGCTACATGAAGTGTTGACAGTGTAAGTGGTGGTGTCAAGGGTGCTACATGAACTGTTGGTAGTGTAAGTGGTGGTGTCAAGGGTGCTACATGAAGTGTTGACAGTGTAAGTGGTGGTGTCAAGGGTGCTACATGAAGTGTTGGCAGTGTAAGTGGTGGTGTCAAGGGTGCTACATGAAGTGTTGGTAGTGTAAGTGTTGGTGTCAATGGTGCTACATGAAGTGTTGGCAGTGTAAGTGGTGGTGTCAAGGGTGCTACATGAAGTGTTGACAGTGTAAGTGGTGGTGTCAAGGGTGCTACATGAAGTGTTGACAGTGTAAGTGGTGGTGTCAAGGGTGCTACATGAAGTGTTGACAGTGTAAGTGGTGGTGTTAAGGGTGCTACATGAAGTGTTGACAGTGTAAGTGGTGGTGTCAAGGGTGCTACATGAAGTGTTGGCAGTGTAAGTGGTGGTGTCAAGGTTGCTACATGAAGTGTTGGCAGTGTAAGTGGTGTCAAGTGTGTTACATGAAGTGTTGGTAGTGTAAGTGGTGGTGTCAAGGGTGCCACATGAAGTGTTGGTAGTGTAAGTGGTGGTGTCAAGGGTGCTACATGAAGTGTTGGCAGTGTAAGTGGTGGTGTCAAGGGTGCTACAAGAAGTGTTGGCAGTGTAAATGGTGTTGTCAAGGGTGCTACATGAAGTGTTGGTAGTGTAAGTGGTGGTGTCAGGGGTGCTACATGAAGTGTTGGCAGTGTAAGTGGTGGTGTCAATTGTTCTATACATGTGCTGTTGATTGGTGGTATCACACGTGGTGTTGGCAGGGTGACTACTGCTCCCACATGCTGTGTTGGTAAGGCAGCTGTTGGGGTAAATTATAAAGCTGGAAGAGCAGCTGGTGTCACATGTGGTGTTGGCATGGTAACTGGTGGTATTATGAGTGAAAGTGGTGTCACAATTTCTATTGCTAGGACAACAGGTGGAGTCTCATGTATTGTTGGCAGAGCAACTGGTATTGTCTGGGGTTCTGCTGGTGCCCCAGTTTGTGTTGGTAGGGCATCTGGCAGTATAGCCTAGGGTGCTGGCAAGACAACTAGTGGTATGAGGGGTACCAGTGGTGCCACATGTGTTAGCATGGCAGCTTGGGTAACAACGACTGTTGGCAGGGCCACTGGTGTCACATGTAGTCTCAGCAGGGCAATTAGTCATCTCAGGAGCGTTGTCGTGCTCAGTGAGCGGTTGGTAGGGCAACTAGTGGTGTTAATAGGTACTTTTAGCTTTTATGAGTTTCGATATTTTTTCTGCTTGCTCCGGGAGCCCGGCATTGAATCTGGTTCATCTGTTGCTTGCCTGGTCAACCAGGCTATTGCGTTGATCTGGGACCTCATAAAGTTCTTCTTACTAGTTCTACGCATGTTTGTCTAGTTTCAACTTGTCCCACGGATGTTGATATAATGTTTTCTTATTGTGCATACGGGGCCCCTCCTTTTCACTGAGTTTGTTCTGCACTTCCATCTCTCTCACTCCAGTATGCTGTAATGGAAGTGGGGAGATTTGGGGCAAGGCTCTCAAGTACTTTCCATGTATATATTATCATTATCTCTTTGCCTCTCTAGTAATTAAATATTAATAACTTCAAGGCGTTCACGGAAATTTAAATGTTTTATTGGCTCTATGCGGGCTGTAAATGATATCTGTATCTGTTCAGCCTCTGATATATCTCCTGTCCTGTCCTGTCGATTCTGAATAATATTTCAAATTAGAGAGCACAAACGATTTGAAAATTGTCACCATTGGCACTATTTCTATTCTTTTGAAAGTTCTCATTATCCACTCCATCTTCATGGCTCTCATGATATTTGCCTTATTATGTCCTACGAAAGAAAGGTCAGAAAACATATTTACTCCCAGGTCTTTCAAATATTTTTCCACTTCTAAAACAGTTCATGTTTGTGTCGTGCAGATTGTGCTGTTCCATAAAGACTGAAATCTGGCATCTCATAAATCTTTCGAAGACTTTTATTATGTGATGTGTCTGGGCTACAGGTCTGTACTGTTTGGATGGAGTTCTACCTTCTGTATGCAAAGTGGCTATTTCGGTATACTTTAAAGTTTCTGGTATTTCTGGTATTTTTATATACATCCAGACTACTAAAATGACTACTAAATGGTCATGTAACTGGTACTTTGCACTGTTTTGTAAATAAGTAATTTCATGAATCTAATCCAGATGCTGATTGAACAAGGATGTTTTCAGATATCTTGTTCCTGAGTGATTTCCAGTAGATTGGTAGAATGTGATTTCAACTAAAATGGTAGAATGTGCCAAATAATGTTGCAGCAGAGATAACCCCAGAAGGCGACTCGGATGGAAATTCACACACACACACACATTAGCTATTACATCTCATCAGGTGCCACCTTAATCCAGAAACTGCGTAGCCAACAAAACTGGAAAATTTACTTAACGTTATTTTCACTAATAATGATCTGGAGCGAAATATAACAGTATCAAAAACGATACACTCTGATCACATAACCGAAGTATAGACGTGCATGCGGATGTACGTGTAGGGCTCATGACCAGCATAATGAGATCAATTATGAGCGTTACCTTCACCAAATACAACTTTAGTAAGATAAACATCCAGTGGGATCAAATTAATTACCATGTCCTAAATGAAGCTCCTGAGAAGATATCCTAAACAGCATGCATCCGAACCTTTGCCTACAAAGAATTAACTCTGTGGCGCTTGAGGTATACTCATGGCACATTCCCATAAAAAAGAGAAGAGAATATGTAAATTAGAAAGAGAGTGACGCTTCTTCTACAGACGAAGGCAAAGACTCACAGAGGGGGCCAATCTATATAAAATATGGAAGAAGGTACTGGCTAGACAAATAGAAAATATCGAACTTTAGATTAAAAAATCCTAAACGAGCCAGGAAACACGGGAAGAACTTTAAGCAATAAATGAAATCGAAAGAAACCCAAAATATTTCGTGTCTTATTCCAGATCCAGGACAAAAACCACATCCAGTATTGGCCCCTTGCTTAAACGAGATGAGACTTTCACAGATGACAGCAAAGAAATCAATGAGATACTAATGTCCAAATATGACTCAATGTCAGACTAAACGATTTTTTTATGACCAAGGCTCAAAATTTGGCTAATTTCAGAATTGTTGATATAACCATAATACCACAGGACTTTCAAAACAATAAATGAGACGCCCGTGCAATATGCCACTGACCAAGACTTGTGGAACTCCGTGTAAATTACGAACTGCAAGAAAACCCTTTCGTGTGCCTCAAATAGTCTAGGGAAAGGGATCATAGACACGGGGGACATCCCACAGTCACTAAAAACAACGGATATGGCTCCATTCCACAAAGATGGCAGTAAAGCAATTGCAACTTCCTAAATAAAATCCTTTGAAAGGGTTCTAAGAAGCAAGATCACTAACCACATGGATACCCAACAATTGCACAACCCAGGGCACTAAAGGGTTATGGTATGTCACTCCTGCCTCTCGCAACTACCAGACCATTTAGACATGGTCTTGGATGTACCGGAGGACAAATAAAATGCAGATGTATTATTCATAGACTTTGCAAAAGCCTTCGACAAGTTTGATTATGGTGTTATAACACACAAAATGCGTGATAAAGGAATAAGAAGAGTGGGTATACGGATCTATTACTTTCTAACAAGTAGAACACAAAGAATAATAGTAAACAAAGTAAGGTGAAAGGCGGCTTCAGCAGGAAGCTCTGTTCCACAAAGTACAATACTCTCTCCCATCCTTTTCCTCGTCTTTATATCTGACAGAGATGTAACCAACAGGACTGTGTCCTTTACTGTCCTTACCAGAATTTACATAACAGTGTCGTCCACTGAGAACATTGCAACTCTCCAAGCGGATATTAAGAAAGTGTTTAAAAGGGCCTGAGATAACAATATGAAGTTCAATGAGGACTAATTTCAATTACTCAGCTATGGAAAACTGGAGAAAATAAAAACTGGATCGGAGTATAAAACAAATTCAAACTAAACAATAGAGCGAAAAGCTAATGTGAGGGAACTGCGAGTGATAATGTCGGAGAATCTCCCTTTCATTGATCAATATAATGTCTCTATCACATCTGCTAAGAAAATGATATGATGGATAATGAGGCCTTTTAAATCGTGGGTATTCTAAGCCTATGATGATTCTTTTCAAGTTGCTTGTAACGTTTCCTTTCAAGGTAGGTGAAATTGCAGAACTGGAGAATATACAGAGAACTTTCACTGCTCGTATAGAGTAAAGCACCTCAATTACTGGGAAGGGTTGAGGTCACTTGACCTGTACTCCTTGGAATGCAGGCGAGAAAGATACATCATAGCATACACTTAGAAAATCCTAGTTGGATTAGTCTGAAATCTGCACATGGAAATCACTCCCTACAGAAGCAAAAGACTCGGCACGCTGTGCAACACCCACCTCCCCAATGAAAAGCAGGGGTACCATGAGTACACTATGAGACAACACATTAAGTGTCAGGGACCCAAGACTGTTCAACTGCATCGCAGCATACATAAAGGGAATTATTGAGAGTTCAATTCTACAGGTAGTTCCTAGCTTAGAACTTGCCTATGAATAGAAATATTTGTGGTTTCATGCAATATCGTGGATGGGTTTCTTGTTTCCTTTGTGCTTCTGCTGTTTGGGTACTACAACTCAGGTTCTTACTCTGTCACAGTGACATCCCGGCTATGACTATCTTTCCGTTGTTGTGGCATATTTACGTTTTTAAGCCATTCGGTAACCCATTATCTTCTTTATTACATTCTATGTTCTGATCTTCTAGGTTACCTCATTTGTAGATATTTAATACACACGTTAGTTTTTGTGTTCAGTTTTTCCAGGCACTAATGAGGATTTAGGGTGCTCATGATTGTTTCTCAGGATAAGTAGAGTTCTTTGTTGCATTTGTCCCAATCAATAATTTGTTAAATTTGTCCCAGTCAGTTTGTTAAATTTGTCCCAATCAATTCTAAGGCCGTCCAAGTTAGATATACTGAGCATCCCTGTTCGTACATTACTGCCGGAGCTCTTCGTTCCTGAGTTTGTACTCGTTTGTATGTCTATGATTTTGTGGTCAGAGTGCATTGTTTTTGTGAGTGTTATTTCTTTGGTTAGTTCCTCTTTGTGAAGATCAAATTCATTGTATTGTAGCTAGATGGCCCAGTGGCTAACGCGTCGGTCTTGAGTTTTATGACTCTCCTATCGCGGGTTCTAACCCCACCCGTTTTATGGTTTGCAATCGTGTCATTACGATTTCCTGAGCCAGTGTATTTTATTTCTAGTACGGTCACTTATCTCTGCACTCAATGCAAATTTTCACAAATCCTCTTTAGTTCTCTGTTATGTACTTGCTGAGCCAGAGTGCTTCCAGGAACTATTTCTGGTACAATATTGAGAAGAAATATCTACTTAACGTTTGGTAGATTGTAATCTCTAAGGAGGATAATATTTGGTGTATTCCATAGATATTACTGACGGTGGTTTATACACGAGTGTAATTATCATATTCCTAGTTTATACATTAATACCTTGAACTTGTACTGTATCATTCGATGAATTCAGCAATTCTGTGCAACATAAAATATCTTTCACATAGATTTCTACTCCTCAACGCTGTTTTTATACATAATTTTAGAGTAATTTATCGTTATCTAACTGGCCAAAATATTACTTCTATGAATTGTTGTAAATACTCCAAACATAGTATTTGCGTCTGTGAGGAACTAACTGATATAGAACTTTGCCATATTTGATTTCAGATCTTGAATGTTTGCTAAAAGGAACCAGGATTTACCATTTGAGATATTTTGGCTCGGTGTGTTTTGCAAGAACCACTGATAATGTACTAACTCGTACGATACCTTCTTACCCCACAACTGATTGTTCTCTTATGGTGTACGTCCGACCCTGTTAAGAGTATAACTGGCATATAAAGGGCATACCACCTCTTGTATTTTCTTGTTCCTTTTTTGGTCTACCAGCTTCTATTTTCGTCTTAAAAAGAACGCTTCTCGCTATTGCGTTGCTTTCTTTTAAAGTGGTAGTATGGACAGCTAAGACTTTGCTCATTTCTGGTTGGAAGTATCCACATTGCTTTTCAAAGCAACACTCACAACTCCTTATAAGCATTTTCTTCCATATGTGCACATATTTTTAACGTAGTCTTACAGATATCCTTGCTGTCTACATGTACTGTGGTAGACTCATTGTCGCTTTCTGAGAAGTAGTAGTGATAGCAGAGGAAATGTTTGTGGTGTTGGCAGGGTAGCTGGCAGTGACACGGTGTGTTTCAGGGGTGATGGCTACACCACACAGAATATACGCAGAGTAATTGGAGGTGTAACATGCTGTGTTAGTAGTGTGTCAGGGCTGTTGATGTTGTCAGGGTTACTGGGGGTACACCGTGTAGCATGAATTATGTTTGTCAGTGTCACATGAATCAGCACTCTACAGCCACTCGCTGGGAAAATATTGGACGGAGATATTTACCCTTCACTCTCTCTTCTGACCAAGCAGTTAGCGATCTCTTTTTGTGGGCTAAGGAGGTGCCTGACAAGCTAAACAAATGATCTCAGACCTTAAATTGTGTTAATCAGGAAATCTGAGGGCATAAATTCAGGCAAATGGTGTACATCAAGCATATCAGTGGAAAAAGAATGTATGAGGTACGTCATACACACTTTAAAGGTTCATATAAATCTAGCAGATCCGAGTGAATATGAGAGAGTAGGAAGGAATAAAAATGAGATGGGAAGGAGGCATGCCGAGTAAGGGAGAGAGAGAACAGAAGTACAGTGGCGAAGGGAAGGCAGCAGGAGGGAGGCAGAGTTAGGAATGAGAGAGGCAGGGTAAGCGAGAGAAGGAAACCAGGGTGGATTATGAAAAAAATGGTTGGGGAGGAGAGAGAGGCAGGGTAAGGGAGAGTCGCCTCTGGCCTTTCGTGTTCCACAGTAACGAGCAGCAGTTCTCTCACCTGTGAAGAATTTTCCAGTCCTTCTATTTCTGGCATTACTATCTTCCCTCACGTACTGATTTCTGAACACTCAATGTTGCTTCTGTTATCCTAAAATACATATATACAATTATTACACATTTATATATATATATATATAATAATATATATATAATATATATATATATATATATATATATAATATATATATATATATATATATATATATATGCAAAACAACCTCTGTGAAAGATTATAGAAATTCCAAGCGCTTTCGTGACTACTCACATTATCAAGGATAATGATAAAGTGATAATGTGAGTAGTCACGAAAGCGCTTGGAATTTCTCTATTCTTTCACAGTGGTTGTTTTGCATATTCTGAAATCACCTGTTTACTGTGATCTTATTGCGCATATATATTATATATATATATATATATATATATATATATATATATATATATGTGAGTGTGTGTGTGTGTGTGTGTGTGTGTGTGTGTGTGTGTGTGTGTGTGTGTGTGTGTGGTGTGTGTGTGTGTGTGTGTGTGTGTGTGTGTGTGTCTGTGTGTGTGTGCGCCGTGCCGAATAAGTAAAACTTGCGATTTTGGCTTAAATGCTTAAATAGCAACTCATTTCTTGCCGAATAAGGCAAACGAAAATTTGTGTCTGCAATAATTTAGCAAAAATCATTCTAAATCTAACGAAAGATAAATAAATTTCATTGTGTTTGTTTACTATTATTGTATACCTGTTTAAAATATACTTAGCTGGATTACGCTAAATTAAAATATGCTTGTTATAATAATGTTAGGTAAGGTTTCTACAGTTGTTTTGTACAAAAACATTAATTTTTATGTTAACATAAATGAAAAAATATATCTTTAAATGTATAAGAGAAAATTCTAGAAATGACTCTCATTCATGTATTTATCCAACTTAAACTTCAGACTACACAAGGTTTTAGCTTCAGTCACCCTACTAGGTAGACTGTTCCTCTCATCATCTACCCTATTTCCAAGCCAAAACAGATGACTGTGAAACAAAAACCTGTAACTGTTTTGCATGATGGTAGGATTGCTGGTTTCTTTTTCTGTCTCATAAACACGCTAAGATAACAGGGATATCTTGCTACTCCTACTTACACTTTGGTCACACTTCACAGACACGCACATGCATATATATATATATACATACATCTAGGTTTTTCTCCTTTTTCTAAATAGCTCTTGTTCTTTTTTATTTCTTCTATTGTCCATGGGGAAGTGGAAAAGAATCTTTCCTCCGTAAGCCATGCGTGTCGTATGAGGCGACTAAAATGCCGGGAGCAATGGGCTAGTAACCCCTTCTCCTGTATACAATTACTAAAAAAGAGAAGAGAAAAACTTTATAAAACTGGGTTGCTTAAATGTGCGTGGATGTAGTGCGGATGACAAGAAACAGATGATTGCTGATGTTATGAATGAAAAGAATTTGGATGTCCTGGCCCAAGCAAAAACAAAGCTGAAGGGGGTAGGAGATTCAGTGGGGGAAATAAATGGATTAAATCTGGAGTATCTGAGAGAGTTAGAGCAAAGGAAGGGTAGCAGTAATGTTAAATGATCAGTTAGGGAAAGGGAGAAAAGAGAATATGAATGTGTAAATTCAAGAATTATGTGGATTAAAGTAAAGGTTGGATGCGAGAAGTGGGTCATAATAAGCGTGTATGCCCCTGGAAAGAAGAGAGGAATGCAGAGGAGAGGAGAGAGATTTTGGGAGATGTTAAGTGAATGTATAGGAGCCTTTGAACCAAGTGAGAGAGTAATTGTGGTGGGGGACTTAAAATGCTAAAGTAGGAGAAACTTTTAGAGAGGGTGTGGTAGGTAATTTTTGGGGTGCCAGGTGTAAATGATAATGGGAGCCCTTTGATTGAACTTGTATAAAAAGGGGGTTTAGTTATAGGTAATACATATTTTAAGAAAAAGAGGATAAATAAGTATACACGATATGAGTAGGGCGAAATGACAGTAGTTTTTTGGGATTATGTATTGGGTAGATAAAAGACTGTTGAGTAACTTCAGGATGTACATGTTTATAGAGGGGCCACAGATTATCAGATCACTTTCTAGTTGTAGCTACACTGAGAGTAAAAGGTAGATGGGATACAAGGAGAATAGAAGCATCAGGGAAAGAGAGGTAAAGGTTTATAAACTAAAAGAGGAGGCTTTTAGGGTAAGATATAAACAGCTATTGGAGGATAGATGGGCTAATGAAGAGCATAGGAAAAGGGGTCGAAGAGGTATGGGGTAGGTTTAAAAATGTAGTTTTTAGAGTGTTCAGCAGAAGTTTGTGGTTACAGGAAAGTGGGGGGCAGGAGGGAAGAGGAGCGATTGGTGGAATGATGATGTAAAGAGAGTAGTAAGGGAGAAAAAGTTAGCATATGAGAAGTTTTTACAAAGTAGAAGTGATGCAAGGAGGGAAGAGTATATGGAAAAAAGAGAGAAGTTAAGAGAGTGGGGGAAGCAATGTAAAAAGAGAGCAAATGAGAGAGTGGGTGAGATGTTATCAACAAATTTTGTTGAAAATAAGAAAAAGTTTTGGAGTGAGATTAACAAGTTAAGAAAGCCTAGAGAACAAATGGATTTGTCAGTTAAAAAAAGGAGAGGAGAGTTTTTAAATGGAGAGTTAGAGGATTGGGGAAATGGAAGGAATATTTTGAGGAATTGTTAAATGTTGATGAAGATAGGGGAAACTGTGATTTCGTGTATAGGGCAAGGAGGAATAGCATCTTGTAGGAGTGAGGGAAAAGCCAGTTGTGAGTGTGGGGGAAGTTCGTGAGGCAGTAGGTAAAATGAAAGGGGGTAAGGCAGCCGGGATTGATGGGATAAAGATAGAAAAAGTTTAAAAGCAGGTGGGGATATAGTTTTGGGAGTGGTTGGTGCAATTATTTAATAAATGTATGGAAGAGGGTAAGGTACCTAGGGATTGGCAGAGAGCATGCATAGTTTTCCTTTGTATAAGGGAAAGGGGATAAAAGAGAGTGCAAAAATTAAGGGGGATAAGTCTTTGAGTGTACCTGGTAAAGTGTATGGTAGAGTTATAATTGAAAGAATTAAGAGTAAGACGGAGAAAAGGATAGCAGATGAAAAAAAGGAGGCTTTAGGAAAGGGAGGGGGTGTGTGGGCCAGGTGTTTACAGTGAAACATATAAGTGAACAGTATTTAGATAAGGCTAAAGAGGTCTTTGTGGCATTTATGGATTTGGAAAAGGCGTATGACAGGGTGGATAGGGGGGCAATGTGGCAGAAGTTGCAAGTGTATGGTGTAGGAGGTAGGTTACTGAAAGCAGTGAAAAGTTTTTACGAGGATAGTGAGGCCCCAAGTTAGAGTATGTAGGAAAAAAGGAAATTTTTTCCCAGTAAAAAATAGGCCTTAACAAGGATGTGTGATTCACCGTGGTTGTTTAATATATTTATAGATGGGGTTGTAAGAGAAGTAAATGCGAGGGTTTGGCAAGAGGCGTGGAGTTAAAAGATAAAGAATCACACACAAAGTGGGAGTTGTCACAGCTGCTCTTTGCTGATGACACTGTGCTCTTGGGAGATTCTGAAGAGAAGTGCAGAGATTGGTGGATGAATTTGGTAGGGTGTGCAAAAGAAGAAAATTAAAGGTGAATACAGGAAAGAGTAAGGTTATGAGGATAACAAAAAGATTAGGTGATGAAAGATTGAATATCAGATTGGAGGGAGAGAGTATGGAGGAGGTGAACGATATTCAGATATTTGGGAGTGGACGTGTCAGCGGATGGGTCTATGAAAGATGAGGTGAATCATAGAATTGATGAGGGAAAAAGAGTGAGTGGTGCACTTAGGAGTCTGTGGAGACAAAGAACTTTGTCCTTGGAGGCAAAGAGGGAATGTATGAGAGTATAGTTTTACCAACGCTCTTATATGGGTGTGAAGCGTGGGTGATGAATGTTGCAGCGAGGAGAAGGCTGGAGGCAGTGGAGATGTCATGTCTGAGGGCAATGTGTGGTGTGAATATAATGCAGAGAATCGTAGTTTGGAAGTTAGGAGGAGGTGCGGGATTACCAAAACTGTTGTCCAGAGGGCTGAGGAAGGGTTGTTGAGGTGGTTCGGACATGTAGAGAGAATGAGCGAAACGAATGACTTCAAGAGTGTATCAGTCTGTAGTGGAAGGAAGGCGGGTAGGGGTCGGCCTAGGAAGGGTTGGAGGGAGGGGTAAAGGAGGTTTTGTGTGCGAGGGGCTTGGACTTCCAGCAGGCATGCGTGAGCGTGTTTGATAGGAGTGAATGGAGACAAATGGTTTTTAATACTTGACGTGCTGTTGGAGTGTGAGGCAAAGTAACATTTATGAAGGGATTCAGGAAACCGGCAGGCCGGACTTGAGTCCTGGAGATGGGAAGTACAGTGCCTGCACTCTGAAGGAGGGGTGTTAATGTTGCAGTTTAAAAACTGTAGTGTAAAGCACCCTTCTGGCAAGACAGTGATGGAGTGAATGATGGTGAAAGTTTTTCCTTTTTTGGGCCACCCTGCCTTGGTGGGAATCGGCCGGTGTGATAATAAAAAAAAAAAATAAAAAAAAAAAAATATATATATATATATATATATATATAAAATATATATATAATATATATATATATATATATAAAATTGGGCGCGGCATATTTACAAATCTTGATACAGTAAAAATGGCTGATTAATAATTGCCCAAAAATTACAGACGGTTGTGTCTACAAGATTCCCTGTAAAAATTGTAATAATGTTCATTATAGTCAAACTGAAGAAAAAGCTTTGGACTAAGATTACATTAATATAAACATAGCATTACAACTGGCAAGATTTAATTTAGTATCAAAACGGCATAATACCTTGACTGGAACAGTCGATAACTATCCTGTACATTGTGGACAGCAGCTTATGACAATGACATGATCTGCTCTTTCTTATGTGTGGGTTATTTAACCACCCAATTGATTTTCGAAAGACTGAGAAAGGTGTATTAAGCAGGTCTATGGTTGAGAGAAATATACTGAACCAAGTTTCATAAAAAGTAATATTGATTTTAATGTGAATATAAGCTTAGGGTTATATAAATTAGATCCAAATATAATTAATAGAATTTGAGAAGAATTTAAGCCATGCATGACATGTCCTTCATAAATTTCACTTGAAATGGATCTTGCCACTTCCACCCACATTATTCTGGGTCGGGTGTAAACTCATGTGTGAAGTCATATCTCAGACTTATATGCCTTCTTCATTTCTTTTATTTCTCATAAGTTCTTAAGGTTAAAATACATCCATTATGTCACCCATCTCTGCTCATAAGGAATCTGAGTGCAAATATTTTTTTCATGGACAGAGGATTTCCGATTCTACTAGGACTAAGTAATAGCTTGGTAGCAGCCCACTGTATTTATCGATCTTCTGGGTTTTCCTGAAGTTGGCGATAAAACCCACTTCGGTTTCCGAGTACTGCAAGTAGGTGTCAGCTAATGTACACACGCAGGATTTGTCCCATACAATCTGCTTATCATCTTCTTAGAGTAGCATAGTAACTCCACCTTGACGCCTCAGACTACCATCCGGTCTCAGTACTTCAGGTTCCCATTCTGCTGAGCAATAGGTTGGGGTGAGACTTCGTTTGATGACACTGACCTCAGACGAGACCCTGGAGCCCAAATTGATTATGTGACACCCTGCCTCAAATACACCTGTGTTTGGTGAGTAAGGGGATGGGTAAGTAAAAAGCTACACCAATCCGAATAGCCTATTGGTCGAGGCAAGTGACAAACTAGGAATGAGGGTTGGTCAGAAAGAAATCGTCTGAATGTGGTGCTTTTATCGTTACGAGACGAGCTTTATCCTTTTCTGAGGCATTGTTTCGTCTATCTTCTCAACGATGGAATTGTCCCAGTATGATTGTTTGTACTCACAGAGAAGAGTTGATCTGCTTGATGAGTCTATAAGGCTATCTTACAGCACTTCACAAGCGTCCTTCACTTGATCACTTGATGCAATTTACGAGGAGAGGATCGCTTGTGTTGCCTTGCTCACCCTTATTCATCCCAGTGTTGCTTGATCTTATTCCAGTGACAGATTCAGTGTTTTCGTAGAGACAGTTCTCAAGAGTGCGTCATATTCACTCAGTGTGTAGCTGTGGGAGGAGGGTGCACACCTCAGAACATAGGTTCGTTTAAGATACTCTGTGAGAAGTTCGAGGGAATCGAGGATAACCAAATCATTTATTTTCTCCTCTATCCTTTCCAGGTGATTCAGTTTGTCCATGACGACTATGTCGATACCCTGATGACCTAGTTGTGGACTAAGTGGTAGTTGAGGCTTCTGGTAGGATTGTTCGCACCATTGTAATTATTTCCTGATTCATCAACATTATAAATATCTTTTAACACACACATTCCTTTTCATGCCCTTCTTCAACATATCCTATGTATAATTTCTCTTGCCTCCTTGTTATTAATTGATGGAGATATCTTCATACAAAAATCCATTTTTGCTGAGCCTAGAATAGACTATTCTCAATGATGGCAATTCCCAAGTGAGAGTAACTCCAGCTATGCTGGAACAAAGCCTTCCAGGCTCTGACGGCTGATGAACCTCTCCAGGAATGCTGTTGCCCGATTGACATCTCCAAGGTGAGGCTGACAGACCTGAACACCTTGTTAGATCTCTACTCATTGTGATGGAACATGAAAGGGAAAACTGTGCTAGCTTTTGTTCCAACTGTTAGTTATTATATGGTATTGAGTAGAAGCACACTGCTGATGCATCCAGTTTTGCTAAATGAAAAGCACTAACTTCTTAACATTAATTGTGTGTAGCATCTGTTAATCAGTCACAATGATTTTATATATATTTATTTCTTGATAAATTAAACACATGTGCAACTCTTGGGTATCTTTATTGAGGAAACGTTTCGCCACACACTGGCTTCATCAGTCCATACAAAGGAGAAACGTGAAGAACAGGAGGAGAATGAGGTAATCAGTCCCTCAACCTTGAGTCGATGTGGTCAGTCCATCAATCTTGAATTTAATTTATCAACGTGTCGGTTCTCTGAACCATTCATCTACAATATTTATTTCTTAAATTTTTGCTATAAATTTATGGAAATTGCACAACTCATCCTTCTTTTGATTGACTGATAATAATCACGCCATATTTTCCACCTGTTGGAAAGAGTTCCCATGGTGATGTATCTGATGATTTGGAACAATATAATGGACTCATTAATATAATTACCTATATATTTCTAGTTAATTTATACTTTGCGCATATGTTTATGGGTCATTACTGATAATAATAATAATAATAATACGTTTGACGTGATTTTACATATATACATCTCAACCTCAAATTTTTTTTCAGTTGGTATCAGAACTGAAAATGACTTGCTGGTATCATCACATGGGAATGACTATTGCTGGTATCATCACACGGGAATGACTATTGCTGGTATCATCACACGGGAATGACTATTGCCGGTATCATCACACTGGAATGACTACTGCAGGAGCCATTCCCTGCGAGTGACTACTGTTGGAGTCAACCTCTGCTAATGAACCATTTACTGGGAATGACCACTACCGGAGTCATCTCCAAGGAATGACTATTATTGAGCCAAACCCTGGGAGTGACTTCTACTTGGGTCATCTCCTGGGAATGACTACTATCAGACTCATCTCTAGCGTATAACTACTATTTTGCCCCAGCCTCTGTAAATGACTACTTTCTGAGCTATTGCCTGAGAATAAGTACTGCTGGCGCTATCCATTGGAAATTACGCCCGCTCGGTTCATCCTCAGGAAGAGATTACTGCTGAAACAATCACCAGTAATTATTGTTGGTTCCCTGCTTTAGGAATGAAATCTACTGGAAACATCGCTGTGGAATGATTTCTTATAGAACCATCTCGGGAAAATGCTATTGCTGGAACTGTTCTCTGGGAATGATTGTTGTTACTGTCCCCGAGGATGATTTCTTGTAGAACCATCTCGAGAAAATACTACTGTTAGAACTGTTCTCTGGGAATGATTGTTGTTACTGTCCCCGAGGATGATTTCTTGTAGAACCATCTCGGGAAAATACTACTGCTGGAACTGTTCTCTGGGAATGATTGTTGTTACTGTCCCCGAGGATGATTTCTTGTAGAACCATCTCGAGAAAATACTACTGTTAGAACTGTTCTCTGGGAATGATTGTTGTTACTGTCCCCGAGGATGATTTCTTGTAGAACCATCTCGGGAAAATACTACTGCTGGAACTGTTCTCTGGGAATGATTGTTGATATCCCACGAGGAATGACTGGTGGTACTATCAGCTAGGAAAGAGATGTGACGCCATTCAAAAGTTAGAAGGCATGTATCCGTTCCCTGGAAATACTGTCGACTCTATGGAAAAGTCTAATTGTTAATGAATTCTGCCCTTTATTTCTATATTTTGATATCATTATTATTCATAATTTTATTACTCTTTTCCATTACGTTTTTTTTTCTCCCGTCTGAAGAATTTGATAAGAATAGTTAGTGTAATGTATAAGAAAATATATTTAAAAATAATTATATCCATGAGAATTTTTCATATGTAATAGTCTGACGCCTTGTAGTGCATTTTGGCAAGAGTTCCAGAGCAAATTAATGATGTAGTTCTTAGGAAAATTAACATGTTATGACCCACCATGAACGTGCAAAGTTACACAGTATATCAAGCTTTAAGACCTTATCAGCAGGCAATGTGCGCGAGATAAAATGTGCCTTAATCAGGAGGCATTCACAGACTTACGATGCAAGACTTTAGGCAAGAGTGAGAGGAAATGGCAAGAAAATCATGAGGAAAAACTCTGTAAACATATATATATATATATATATATATATATATATATATATATATATATATATATATATATAGAGAGAGAGAGAGAGATGAGGAGGAGAGAGAGAGAGAGAGAGATGAGAGAGAGAGAGAGAGAGAGAGAGAGAAAGAGAGAATAGAATGGAATAGAATAGAATACCAAGATTGATGGACTGACCACATCGACTCAAGGCTGAGGGACAAATTACCACATTCTCCTCCTGTTCTTCAAGTTTCTCCTTTGTATGGACTGATGAAGCCAGTGTGTGGCGAAACGTTTCCTCAATAAAGATACCCAAGAGTTGCACATGTGTCTAATTCAACAACGTTGTCAATGTTGCAGCAAAGAGAAAGCTGAAGGTAGTGGAGATGTCGTGAATCAGGGAAGTGAGTAGTGCTTGTATATTATGCAGATAATTCGTAGCTTGGAAATTAGAAGGTGTAGAGTTTCTAAAATTATTATCCAGCGGCGTAGAGAGAGATTGTTGACATGTTTCGGACATTTAAAGAGGATGGAACAAAACAGGTGGAAGGAAGGCTGGGTAGACGATCGTCCTAGGAAAGATTGTGTACGAGGGGTTTTAGACATCCAGCAAACGTGTTAGAAGTGAGTGGAGGCAAGTGGTTCTTATGACTCTATGTACTGGTGAAAGTACAGCAATGTAATATTTCTGAAGGGATACAGGGAAATTAGTTAGCAGGACTTTAGTCCTGGACTAAGGAAGTACAGTGCCTGCGTTCTAAAGGATGGGCGGGGATATTTTCTGTTATGAAGTGAAGTATCAGCGCCCCTTCAACAAAACAGCGATGAAATGAATGATGGTAAAAGTGTTTCTTCTTTTCTAGGTCATCACCCAGCCTCAGTAGGAAATGCCAGATCGATGAAAAAAAATAATATATTCATGTTATAATACAATATAACTGTGGATCAGCAACACATCGTGGTTCATGCTTACTGCTTCCATTACTGAATAACATTAATGGTTAAGATACTGACGTGAATTATTAACAGTGCGTGAGGTCAACATTCCTTGTCCCACCGGCCATCCCACCGAGATGTGTGGTTACCTTAATAACTCACTCACTCTCTCTCTCTCTCTCTCTCTCTCTCTCTCTCTCTCTCTCTTTCTCTCTTTCTTTCTGCAGCATAATTTTACCCTAATGCGATTTTTTTTGCTACGATTTTTAGAGTGTGATCAAAGTAACATTTATGAAGTGATGCAGGGAAACTGGTTAGCCGGACTTGAGTACCTGCGCTCTGTAGGAGGGATGTTGACATGTTGCAGTTTATTAACTGTTGTGTAGACACGACTCTGGCAAGACAGTGATGGAGTGAATGATGATGTAAGTGTTTCTTTTTTTTCGGGTCGCTCTGCCTTAGTGGGAAACGGCCGATGTGTTAATAAAAAAATCAAATTATTGAATTAAAGGATATTGCAGCGTTTAAGGATACACAGCAAGAGGCCAGTTACGTGGAGAAATTACCTCCAGCGTGAGAAGGGAGCGGATCTTGACCTCCCTTCCTTTCCAGAGTACGAGAGCGTGGCGAGTTGTACATCATACCTTTTATGGCCATAGTTGAGACATCAACTAGTTTTGTTGTCTAGAAACAGGACAACTCATTAGAGTGTTTACCCAAGAAAACTCATATTGTAAGACCTTCTAGATGAGATAGTAATAATTCCTTTGTTTAATGACATAGCTAGTAGAATAATTATGTTAGAGACACCTCTGAGTTGTGGAAGAGTTTGTTTTCTAACTTAGAAACAGGATCTAACAAGCACCAACCGCTAGGCATTAGGATGACTAGGCCTAGCGCCAAGGTAGGTCTAGCCCTTAGGCACCAAGTGCCCAGGACACGGAAGTATCAGAAGTAGAGTTACGGAGGCACGGTTGGAAATCCGTGGCAATAGGCTTAACAGAGGTATCTGTCGGAATTAACTCTAGCCTGTGTATCTGTTACAATTAAAGAGAGAAGTGAGACACATGCAACTCGTAGAAAGACTATGTTTATGACTGTCGTAAAAGGTATTGTTAGCAATTCTGTCGTGGTACATCTTTAACCTCTGAAATAAATCCAATGCTCAAGAGTGAATCTTCGTGAATGAGTGAAGGTGATGTCAAGTGATGTTGCAACTAGTCACTGAGTGTACTATGTGCTGAATTGTCTAACGTGTACCGTGACTTAGGATGCTAATGCTTGCGAAAACTGTCCTCGTGAATCATGATCGAGTACATGCGTCTTGAATCAAGCCATCGGATCTCGGAGTCCAGAAGACACGGTATATACTCCAGACTAGAGACATTGCAGTGATTAAATCAGAGGTATTACAAAAATATGGGTATTACCTATGGGACGCCGTGATAAGTAAGATATTTGCCTACATCAGGTAAATCACATGATCTCAGTAGGTAAAAATTCACATGCTCAGTTGTGGATCATACGATGTTAGTTCATGTGCTTAATCATTGTACATCTCGCTCTGTGGCAGTTACTGGGGACACGGGACGAATGCTGTGAAGGAAGTAGTTCAGGGTGTAGCGTCTGGGGACTTTTGACCGTCAATAATTAACGTAATCAACACTCTTAGTCGCATTCATTCATCCAAAGCTCAAAAATTTAACATTGGTCCAAAAGACTTAACAAGACATATATTACGTGCGTGGAGTCCACGGAATCCAATTACTCCCACAAAGAATGAAAAATAGAAGAAGTCTTGCTTTAGCCATTTTTCTCCTGAGTTTGAGAGATGACCATGAACCTGTGAACTATGTACCAGAAACATGCTTGGCGTCAGAACAGGAAGGATTTGAGGAGGATCGGGAACTCCGCTCAAAGAATCAACAATTTTCTACTGGACTGTGCTGTAGCCTAACATCCAAGAAGTTCCATCAAAGTGAATAGCTTAATTAGCTTCATAGATATTAGATTACCTTCAGACCATTGCAGATAACAAGAAGAAACCTACATCAATTGTAATAGGATTCTTAGCTGATACTGACACTGTTGAAAAGACCGATGAGGCTATTTCAGAAAAAAAAAATCTGGTGGAAATCTGATCATATTAGAACCCTACAGACAGTGTGGGCTAAAAACACTGAAACTGAAAATTCCATTTCAACTTCTTTGGCAAACACAGTGGGAATAGATCATTTGCCCAACAAATAAACAAACCTTAGTTCTGTGAGTTCCCGTCCAACACTTACCAGCAAGCACACCTGACATCACTGTTCCAACACCTACCAGCACACCTGACATCACTGTTCCAACACCTACCAGTGCCAGCATGTACAATGTATAAACATCAACAGCAGCAAGCAGACCCTGTCAATCCCTCATGGAAGATGCGCAATAGTTCCCATTGATCAATAATAACAAAATATTATAAGCGTTGGTGACCTTAACCAACATCATATAATGAGTCATCTTTGAGAATTCTCGCAATGTTTATCATGGAAAACTTTACAGACTTTCCAACTCATATCTTTGGCTCCATCGACCAAGTAGTCGCAGTAATTGTCAATCATTTTTCAGTGGTGTCATCCTCAACTCACATATCTTATTCTGAGGCACCTTTAGTCAATCTTCTATTAGATCCGCTTCTCAAAAATATTTACACTTAATTACAACAATATTAATAAAAACACACAAACGTGAAACACATCTACGAAAAATAAAATATACAAGCCTGTTAGGTAAAGTAAAAAGCAAACATTATATATAAATAAACATAATAAACAAAACCTAATTTGTCTGTAACAGGTTTAGTGAGATATTTGGGTTTGGTGTGATTGGCTGATCCGACATTAGGTGGAATAGTGGATAGACATACCATTATTTCTTCCTTGACCGATTTTAGCCTTTTCGTCTTGCTAATTTTCATGTTTGTGATCACAGAAAATCCCAACTCACACAGGTAAGTTGTGAAAAAATGCATGAAAATTGCCGGAGGTTTTTTGACAAATTGAGGATATTTATTTTGATATCTGTCCAGAATTGGTCCAGAGGCACTTTATTATGCTTTAATTTCTGACTCCATCGGTGTGTATGTCAGTTAATTCTCCTCCTGTGAGACTGAGTTTCGACAGCCTTGATATTGATGCAATAAACTGGTTTCTCAACCAGTAATAGTCTTCCGTACATAAGTTTGGGAAATAGTACAGAATTTTTCTCTTCAAGTACTTCAGGATGCTCTGACGTCAATGGCATCATCTTTTTATTCCTTAAAGCATCAATATGGGGAATATATCCAACTTTCTTTCCTTCACTTTTACAGCCCAATGTCTCTCTCATATCATTAATTTTGTCCATGGAACACAAGGTATTTTTAGTGTTGCCTTGCATGTTGGAATCTGCCTTGTTTAAATATTCGAAGATGTTAAGTAGGATAATTTTGTAAAACAAATGTTGCCTACAAACAAAATTCTTATGGTTTCTCAGGGGCTAAAGAAGAAAGTAACTCGTCCTTCAGGCCATCACTCGTGACAACACTTTGCCTCTGGAGAGTCATTTTACCTTGTTCACATAGTCTGTCAAACAGTCGTGATTTAAGTGGCCCACTTTTTATATTAGTTCACCATTTTTACAACTTTGCCTAAAACAACCTTCAACTTACTGCCGATAGTTTAGAAAACAATGTGTTATGACATCGTTATTTTCTTTCTGATGTATTTACTATTATACTACAATAGTTTATCCTTTAGTGACATCTGTTCGTCAAAATTATGACAACTCTTTTGTAGTAGTTAATTATACAACAAATAACAGTAAAAAAATTGGGATGTTTTAACTTAGATGATGAACTTAGGGTGAAATTATTAACAATTTTGCTTCACCGCTTGGCACTTTTAGTGGCACACCAGGGTGGCACGGCACCCTATTTAAGAAACACTGCAGTAATGAGTGATGTATGCGAAGGCACAGTCACCTCCACACCTCTTGGCTATGTTGGATCCTCTGATCGCAAGGCTCACTTTACAACATTGAACATGGTGAAGAATCAAACACTCTGGTAATTAGAAAGACGAAACTGATTGGCGCTTTGTTCCACCTCCGATTAGAATGTTCTTCTTGAAGATAAGGTTGATAACCAACTGAACGCATTCATTAAATATATCCTTAATCTCCAACACGAGTACATCTTTTACTGGCGTTATGTAACGTAGTCATAAGATGAGCCTGGGTTTGGCATTCTTTGTCTAGAATACACTACTGCTAAATACAAGGACTTAAGAAGTCTCAAGAGCCACCCTACTACTTAAAACAGTAATCTCAATAGTCAGACCTATCGAATGGGAGAAGTCCAAAATTGAGGTGACACAAAAAGGAACACTAGTATCAGAATTGGGTAAAATTCTTTGTAGTCCGTCGTCGAGGACCGATAAGGATCCTGTCGGTCCTCGACCAGTCTCATTTTCTAAATCAACAGGATAGGACTGCTCTAGCAATAAAAACACTGACCTATTTGCTAAGCATTTTATTGTCAAGTTGCAAGGTAGGGAACGTTCTTCGGTAGCCACAAGAACTGTCAGAGGTGCTAATCCCAAGATTGCTCAGTATATGTGCAGACTAGCTAGCAGCACCTCTAACTAGCATCTATCAGCATTGATTAGCGTAGTGTAAATGGGCTTCTCTGAAGAAAGAGGCAGATGTAGCCTCTGCTCACAAAACTGCATATGGCAATATTTTTTAAGCCGTCACTCTCTTCTTTGTGACTTTCAGTATGGCTGTCGGGGTCACTTTGCAGCTCATCTCTTGTGCCGCCATTCACTGGATGAATGCAAGATCGAGTAAGACACCAGGGACTCTGGCTAAACTGCAAGCAACTGAATTCATGTAGTAGGGATGACTAATACCATGCCTGTGCTTTCCTTCATAGTGCTCAAATCCATCTTATGATTGGAAAATATATTTCTTTGTAACTTGATAAAGCTTACTGTGTGGGCGAAACTTTGTCAAAAAAGTATTATATTGCATATGTGTCACTTCTTCCACCGTGTCAGAATTTTATACTCTTTATCTTCACCATTTAACGAGAACCAATTCGTTTTCAGATAAGAATTAACCAGATGAAGATGTCAGGAAAGCGCTCTGACTGCAGCCACTATCCTCGTTATCCACAACTCTAGCACCTTTACAATTTCGGAAGTTGAAACTAAATTAAATCTTCATCAACAGGACACCAGGATCACCTAGTAGTTGAAGTTCTGGAGCACTGTAGCTGGCCTACTGGCTCTTGCTAGCCAAGACCAACTACCACCGAGCCTGACAACTACTGCTGGTATCACTTTGCATCTTACCTCTACTACCATTTAAACTCCGCCTGTGGTTATATCTGTACGACTGAAGCCGCCATTCGTGGCGAAATGTTTCATTAAAATTTGATAATACTGCGCATTTGTTTTATATCAGCCGGTATTTTGTACCTTCTGTCGCCCATAATCATAATGATACAAGGTACCGAGATGTTGATGCTGAGAAATATGTTTAATAACTCTCTTATCGCTCCATTGTAAATGTGTCTTCCCACCTTTGTTTCAGAGTTATCAAATGTCAGAGTTATTAGATATCAGATAATTTCTGTATTGAATAAAAAAAGTCCCTAGTTTAACGATGTGTCGTAAATATAATAATAAGTATACAATACCGGCAGGTTGATAAGATACGTGCAACAGAAGGGTATCTTTCCTCCGGAATGTTTCACCAATATAATGTTCTTCTTCAGTCGAATACAGAGGAGGCAGCGGAAACAGAGATGTAAAGACGATGTGATCATTCCATTACTCTTCAAGACGTAATTTTGAGGTGGTCAGCCCCTGAGCTTGGAGAAGAGTAGTTCTCCATAGTCTGAAATAATGTGAAGCTGAAACATTAGAATGGAAACTGATATACTACTAAATCTGTCATACACTGCAACACAAAGGTATTTTGGTACAGTGATCTTCGACAATTTTATTGCCTGACCGGTAGTTACGCGTGAGAGAAAGGTTGAATTTAAGAGGGACTTACCCAGTACGCTTGCTACACTTCCTCTCACTTATTCCATTTTCATTTTTATTAGTGGACATCACCTCTTCTGTCGACTTCAAGATTTTTTGCATCTCACCTTTGACAGTATATAAGTCTCGTTCTGATGCTTCCTCTTAACATTGTTTCAGACTTTGTGGCAGAACTCTTCTCCAGTCTGAGGGACTGGCCACCTCAAAACTACACCCTCAAGGGTGATGGACTGATTATATCGTCTTTATTTCACCACGGCTTCTACTTCTGCCTTCTTTGTAGGCGGAACGTTTCGGAATAAAGGTACCTAACTACTGCACACGTGTCTTATTTATTAACGACAGGTCTTAGTGAAGAAAAAATCCAGGTGTTATACACGAGTCAAATTTATTTTAAGACTTATGTTAGTATTATATTACGCTAAAAACGTCTGAAAGATTAACATACAAAGAAAACGAAGAATCCATTACAGAAAAAAATCTGAACTGCTCAAGAATGGAAAGGAAATTTACTCTAATTCGCTTTTGAAGAGAAAACATAAAATATTTTTAAACTGACAGAAGAAACATTAAAAGAACAAAAGGCAATTCAGGAAATTGAGAAAATTTGCTAAATATCTTTTAACACATGAAAATTCAATTCAAATTCTCTTGATAAATTAGACACATGTCCAACACTTGGGTATCTTTAATGAGGAAACGTTTCGCCACACAGTGGCTTCTTCAGTCCAATACAAAGGAGAATGGTGAAGAACAGGAGGAGTTTGAGGTAATCATCTCTTTCAGTAATAGTTTTTAAATCATAGTCACAAATATCAGTAACAAGAAAAAATGAACATGTCTGAAAGACTATATAAATAGATGATATAAGTTTTTTTTTATTAATTTTGCCTACTCTACATATTATAAATTTTATATTTGCATAGATCAGTCAAACTTTAAGAAAAAGATTAATGACTATGCCTACCCAGGCATCACCTCTAATTCCCGGAAATCTGGATGTATAAAAAAAAGGTCAAAAAAAAAAAAACCCTAGTAAGAAGTATGACAAAGAATATAAACAGTCCATATTCACCCAGGATTAGCACAGCGCTGGTAAATGTTTACGTCACGAGCAAAAAATATTACACCTTATTAAATTCCCTGAAAGGTATTAAAGGTGTCAGAGAACTAATTAATGCAGAATATGGAGCCAAACTACCCAAATCGCAATTTCGTGAGTCATGATGACGGCTTTGAGGGGACTTGAGCTAGACTTCGATACGGCCATGCTGGCGGGAGATTTGTCCGTAAAAACTTGTATTTGCGGTTTCAGGGGTGACTATGCTAACCTTCCTATGGTGTAGTAAGATATTTAGTTGGATGAATGTTATTTTAACCAGCTGGTCCAGTGGCTAACGCGTCGGTCTGGAGTTTTATGACTCTCTGACCGCGGGTTCTAGCCCCACCCGTGGTATGGTTTGAATGTTACAATTATTATTAAAACAATATCACTTAGACTTGAGGAAAAGCAAACACCAGAGGTGATGTATACAGATTTTGCAAAGATTATGATTAAGATGCATGTGCAACAGTTACGTACCTTTATTGTTGATACCTAACTGTTTCACATTTGTTATAATCATTAACTTGTGGATATTTAACCCATTTTCAACATTTTGAGAGGTATTTAACAAACAGGTTCGTGGAGGGAAATTTAATTTTTTTGACTGAAAATAGATGTTAATAAAAAAGACTGTTTTTGTCGGAGTATAAAAGACTTGGGAATCTTTATTTTGGAAATGTTTCTCTAACTAGTGGCTTCATCAGTCCAATAAAGAGAAGAATGGTGGAAGGTGAGGAACAGTTTGAGGTAATTAGTCACTCAGGCTTAATATGATGTATTCAGTTCCTTAATTTTGATAAAAGCACAACATATACACAGAGAAGGGGACTATTTACTGGAGACAGGCAAGAACTTCCACTAGTGAGAGTAAGTCATGCCAGTAGGTTAGAAAAGCATCAGTTAAATACCTGGAATGTTATCCCTGGAACAGAGAAGTTTGGTAGTACTGGTACTACTGTAACAACCTATTGGAGCCAGAGATACAGGAGGGAAAGTAACATAAACCCAATGAAAAGCAAGAGTGCTATAGGTACGATTTGATAACACTAATGGCATCTAAGGCTGTTACAAACACAGTTGGCAGTCTGATGGCCTGTTGCATCTGATCGTGACTAAGTCAATAAAACAAAGAACTCAGCGGGACAGAGGAAGGGTAAGGCAAACCAGTAGGGGTAAATGTCTTTATCCGTGTATTTCTTCACTAACATATACAATATTTATGATAAAAAATAAATCAAACTCAAATTGTACAGATTACAGCCACTCAAAGCAGTAGTGATCAACACCAGTGCTGGTACACGTCTGCCACCAGCCGGGTTAAGCTAAAGTGACGTCACCTTGGCTGAAGTATCCGGTTTTCCCACGTGCTTGGGGTGGGGAGGTGTTGGATTTAAAATTTGGACATTATGTGTATCAGGGGGGCCCACCAACTGCTGCATTCTGAATTGTCAGCTAGCTGGTCGAGGGTCCAGGCTGAATGTTTGTGTGACCATGTCGAATAAAATGAAATATATTCGGCTAAACGCCACAGAGACCCATGCTACAACATTAACAATATTGTGGGAAACAACCTGACTTCATCAACCATGTTATGACAGCTGTTTGTGCATGCAAAGTGCAAGCAGCAGCATTCAGGTTGAGCCAGTAATGAAGAAAGAAAAATTTGATTTTCCTATTTCAGTCACTAGAGGGTGGATGCTAAAATGGTACAAAATATATTTCATTACTTCTTTGATGACCGTTGCCAGTAACTCTTGCGTTGTCAGACCACTCGATGTATCTTTCGTAAAGTCATCAACAGAGGAACTTGAATTACCAAAACAAAACATTTTATTGTCCCTAGATTGTCAAAAAATAATTGAAGCAATATTGCTGTAGAATTTATTTAATTTTACGGGAAAAGAAAAATGCATATAATAGTTTGAATTTTTTTATATATGAAAAAATAATGATCCACGAACTTAATAATGGGAGATTAACACATGTAGTTCACATAAAGTAACCGGAATTAGACGAATGTGCAAGACCTACGTATCTTTACTTGAAGATTTCTCGCGCCAATCAGCGGCTTTCACTTCAAAATCTTGAATAAATAAGACACTGAAAATTTGTGTTAATCAGTCCCTTAGCCGGAAGCTGTTATTCAGTAGTATAATCTTGATTAAGCTGAATGAAAGGAAGGAAAATACAATCTTATATACTGCATTCACTTGTGGTGTAGCACTTGAAGTCAATTTCTCCTTGACTGCTTCACCTCATCTTACTCCCAGAATATAAGAGCTTGAGATAAATAAAGACTAAGCTACTGTTTACCGGCTTCTAGGCTAAAAAGACTGATTACTTCCCCTTTCAGTATCTTCTGTATATATATATATATATATTATATATATAAATATATATATATATATATATAAAATATAATATATATATATATATATATATATATATATATATATTTTTTTTTATCACACTGGCCGATTCCCACCAAGGCAGGGTGGCCCGAAAAAAAAAAAACTTTCACCATCATTCACTCCCATCACTGTCTTGCCAGAAGGGTGATTTACACTACAGTTTTTAAACTGCAACATAAACTCCAACAGCACGCCCAAGTATTAAAAACCATTTGTCTCCATTCACTCCTATCAAACACGCTCATGCATGCCTGCTGGAAGTCAAAGCCCCTCGCACACAAAACCTCCTTTACCCCATCCCTCCCAACCTTTCCTAGGCCGACCCCTACCCCGCCTTCCTTCCACTACAGACTGATACACTCTTGAAGTCTTCTGTTTCGCTCCATTCTCTCTACATGCCCGAACCACCCCCAACAACCCTTCCTCAGCCCCTCTCCCACAACAGTTTTGGTAATCCCGCACCTCCTCCTAACTTCCAAACTACGAATTCTCTGCATTATATTCACACCACACATTGCCCTCAGACATGACATCTCCACTGCCTCCAGCCTTCTCCTCGCTGCAACATTTTATCACCCACACTTCACACCCATATAAGAGCGTTGGTAAAACTATACTCTCATACATTCCCTCTTTGCCTCCAAGGACAAAGTTCTTTGTCTCCACAGACTCCTAAGTGCACCACCACTCTTTTTCCCTCATCAATTCTATGATTCACCTCATCTTTCATAGACCCATCCGCTGACACGTCCACTCCCAAATATCTGAATACGTTCACCTCCTCCATACTCTCTCCCTCCAATCTGATATCCAAACTTTCATCACCTAATCTTTTGTTATCCTCATAACCTTACTCTTTCCTGTATTCACCTTTAATTTTCTTCTTTTGCACACCCTACCAAATTCATTCACCAATCTCTGCAACTTCTCTCAGAATCTCCCAAAGCCCCAGTGTCATCAGCAAAGAGCAACTGTGACAACTCCCACTTTGGGGTGTGATTCTTTATCTTTTAACTCCACGCCTCTTGCCAAGACCCTCGCATTTACTTCTCTTACAACCCCATCTAAAAAATAATTAAACAACCACAGTGACATCACCCCATCCTTGTCTAAGGCCTACTTTTACTGGGAAAAAAATTCCTCTTTTCCTACATACTCTAACTTGAGCCTCACTATCCTCGTAAAAACTCTTCACTGCTTTCAGTAACCTACCTCCTACACCATACACCTTGCAACATCTGCCACATTGCCCCCCCATCCACCCTGTCATAAACGCCTTTTCCAAATCCATAAATTGCCACAAAGACCTCTTTAGCCTTAAACTAAATACTGTTCACTTATATGTTTCACTGTAAACACCTGGTCCACACACCCCCTACCTTTCCTAAAGCCTCCTTGTTCATCTGCTATCCTATTCTCCGTCTTACTCTTAATTCTTTCAATATAACTCTACCATACACTTTACCAGGTACACTCAACAGACTTATCCCCCTATAATTTTTTGCACTCCTTTTATCCCCTTTGCCTTTATACAAAGGAACTATGCATGCTCTCTCGCCAATCCCTAGGTACCTTACCTCTTTCCCTACATTTATTTAAAAAATTGCACCAACCACTACAAAACATATCCCCACCTTTCTTTTAAAAATTTCTATCTTTATCCCCCTCAATCCCGGGTGCCTTACCCCCTTTCATTTTACCTACTGCCTCACGAACTTCCCCCACTACAACTGCTCTTCCTCACTCCTACAAATGTTTCCTCCTTGCCCTATAACGAAATTAAGCTTCCCTATCTTCATAACATTTAACAATTCCTCAAATATTCCCTCATTTCCCATACTTTTCTTAACTTGTTAATCCTCCACTCCAAAACTTTCTTATTTCAACAAAATTTGTTTATAAATCTCACCCACTCTTCATTTGTCTCTTTTACTTTGCTTCACCACTCTCTTAACTCTCTCTTTTTCCTCCATATACTCTTCCCTCCTTCATCACTTCTTACTTTGTAAAAACTTCTCATATCTAACTTTTTTCTCCCTTACTACTTCTTTACATCATCTTCCACTATTTGCTCCTTTCCTCTGCACCCACTTTCCCGTATATATATATTATATATATATATATATAAAATTTATATTATAATATATAAAATTATATATAAATATATATATATATATATATAATATTCTGCCGAATAGGCAGAACTTCGATCTTGGCTTAAATAGCAACGCTTTATCTTGCAATATTCACAAGTGAAAATTTGTGTAAGCAATAAATTTTGCCAAAATCATTTTGAATCAACGAAAAAAAATTATTTCACTGTGTTTGTTTAGTATTAAATTATTTTTAACAAATCTATAAAATATTTAGTTGGGTTAGGCTAAAATAAATTGTTTTTGTTATAATAAGTTAGGGAAAAATTTTTTTAAGATTCTTTTGGTGCAAAATTAAAATTTTTACATTTAAATTAATGAAAAAATATATCTTAAACTTATAAGAAAAATTTAGAAAGTACTAATTTTAATGAGTTCTTACTAATTGACATTTAAAATATTCGGGAAAGACATATTATATAAATATATAATATATATTATATATATATATATAATATAAAATATAATTTTATATTATATAAATATATACAAAAGCTTTGGGATGATTATCTGCACTTACTGTTTTCATGTATCTTAAGAAAAAAATAAGAACATAAGAAAAAAATAACACTGCAACAGGCCTACTGACCTTAGCAGGTTCTGCCCCCCCTCCCGGATTAACCAATGACCACCAGTCTGGTCATCCCACTCAATATGAGCACGTATCAGACCAGCAGCACAAGCTAGTCAGGTCAACTCAACACCCAACACCCCTCATGTATTTATTAAATCTATTTTTAAAAATACACAGTTTTAGCCCCAATAACTGCACTCGGGAGCTTGTTCCACACATCCACAACTCTATTACCAATCCAGTACTTTCCTATATCCTTCCTGAATCTGAATTTTTCCAACTTGAAACCATTGCTGCGAGTCCTGTCTTGGCTGGAAATTTTCAGCGCACTATTTACATCTCCTTTATTTATTCCTGTTTTCCATTTATACACCTCGATCATATCCCCTCTAATTCTACGCCTTTCGAGAGAGTGCAGATTCAGGGCCCTCAGTCTATCCTCATAGGGGAGATTTCTGATACATGGGATCATCTTTGTCATCCTCCTCTGTACTTTTTCCTGAGCATTTATATCCATTCTGTAATACGGTAACCAGAACTGAGCAGCATAGTCTAAATGAGGCCTAACCAAGGATATATAGAGTTGAAGAACAACCTGAGGACTTCTATTATTTATACTTCTAGATATGAAGCCAAGAATTCTGTTAGCTTTATTGCGAACACTAATGCACTGCTGTCTTGGTTTTAGGTTACTGTTAACCAGAACTCTTAAATCCTTTTCGCAATCGGTAGTATTAAGATCTACATTATTTAGTTTATATGTGGCATGGTTTTTGAATAATAAGAGCTGCTGGTTAGCGAAACGTCTTCAAGTGGTGCACATGGGAATAATTACTCATATTATTGGTATTATAATCCATTATTGTGATACGTGAACACGTTTTCGACTCTCACCTGAAACTTTCTTAATGTTTTGTAGTGTACTACGTCACTTGCCAGGGCTCGTCCTCTCAGTAACAATATGAACTGGCCAATTCCCAAAGACTAGTGTCCATACCTGTCCTAGGAATGAATGTTCAAGAGTTCAATCTGGAAAATACTAATATTACTCGGACTCACATGTCTCTGCTCTAGATCATGTAGTCTACTGATCGTCATCCATCGTATTTAGGTACCAGTACTGGGGTGAGGCGGCACCAGGTGTACACATTTTGATATCAGAAATTGAGAGTCAAAATTTGGAATCTTAACTCTTTTCTGAATCTTTTTGTATTTACTATCTTAATTTTAATTCGTTTGATATCTTTTACACAATGAAAATATATCCACATAATTTAATTGGGCCTATGTATTTTTTATAATGAAATTATGGAAAATGCACAACTCATTTTTTTTGACTGAAAAACATCGCGATATTTTAACTTTCGAAATTGGGGTGGAGTTCCAAATGATTTTTTCTTTGAAAAAACACAATTGTTTACTCAATCATTTAGCCGGGGAAAATCTTTACAAAATTTTTAAAAACTGGTTACACAAAGATCAAAGATCGCAGCGTTCAATGAACTTTTGAACATAATTACTTACAGCATATTTTAAAGAGAATTTTTTTATTTTCGTTTTACGTTCAAATTTATTGAAAACATTAATGTTTTTTTGAATATGAATTTTCATATTGATGGCAACCTGGGAAAATTTTTTTTCCCCACTCGGTACCCCGGCCCTTTGAAATGCTATTGTGATATCATTCCAGGGGAAAAAAATACTGTCCCAACCCATCCCGGGGAAATAACTTCTAAAAAAAGCTCTGTAAATGACTACTTCTAGAACAATGCTCTTAAAAAATACTGCTAAAACATTGCTCTTAAATGACTGTGCTAGAAAAAGCTCTGTAAGTACTACCAAAAGAACTTTTAAAAAAAGAATGATATTTTTTTTAACCATCCCCAAAATGGGACAATGCTGGAAAACCCCATACTCTTGAGCTTTGTAAATTATCTATTAAAACCATCCCCTGGCATGACTACTTCTGGTGCCATCACTCGGAAAGATAGCTCTGGAGCCTTCTGGGAAAGACTACTGCGGGATCAGTATTTTTGGAATGACTACTGCTGGAACCTTGATCTGAGAAAAACTTTTGGAACTATGTTTTAAATGACCACTGCTAAACCGCCCCTTGGAAAAATACTATACTGGAACCATCCCTTGGGAAATGACTAGGGAACCACCCCTTGGGGAATGACTAGCAACTACTCTGGACGCATTCCTTGGATTTATTACTTTTTTAAGTCATTACTGTGTATAATACCGCTGGAACTTTCACTTAGAATGACATTGCAACCTCGTTTTGAGAATTTCTTCGGGAACCATTCCCTTTTTAATGATACGCTGGAGCCATTTTTTGGGGAATGATATTTACGGGAACCATCTTTTTTGAATGACTACTGCTGGAATCCCCACTTCGGAATGACACTGCGGGGCCATCTCTTGGGAAGATTTCTGCTGGAACCATTCTTGATGTGACTGCTGCTGGAGACATCATTTGGGAATGACGCTCTTAAGCACCCTTTTGGGGAATGACTCTGCGGTGCAGTATGGTTAGTACTCTCTGTTGCCACTCCCTGGAAATGAAACCGTTTGAGCCATTCTCTAGGAATGTTCTACGTTGCATCCTCTGACAATGACTCCTGTTTGAACCATCCTCTAGGGAAAGGGGGGGGGGGGGGGGGGGGGGGGGGGGGGAAGGGCTCCTCAGGACTCGGGACTTCCCCGAGAATGATCTGGGATTCCATTTCCCCAAGGATGGAGAGCAGTTCCCCCCCCTGGAAAAATTTCTGATAGGTTTACAAAAGAACTTATCGTGAGGAAAAACCCCCTTATAAAATCCCGGAAAGGGGACTTTTTAACGAGATCAAAGTTATTCTGTTTTTATCCCTTTTTAAAAAGTTTTTCTACGCGTTTTCTTTTGTTCTTGTTTCCTCCATCTGAAGATTTTGAAACTGCGATTTCCCTTTAAAAAAAAACTTAAAATTTAAAAAAAAAATATTTATTTTTTTTAATGTCACTTCTGTGACGCCTTTTAGTGCATTTTGGGAAAAAGTTTTCCCAGCAAACTAATGATTATTCTTAGGAAAATTAAAAATGTTATGACCCACCCGAACCTGCAAATTTCACTATAAAAAAGCTTTAAACCTTATCAGCAGCAATGTGCGCGAGATAAAAAAGTGCCTTAATCAGGGGGGCTTCACAGACTTACATGCAAGACTTTAGGCAAAGTGAGAGGAAATGGCAAGAAAATATGAGGAAAAAATTGTAAAGAGAAGAGAGGGGGAGAGGAGAGGGGAGGGGAGAAGAGAGAGAAAGAAAATTATATCTTGGGGTGAAATTTGATCCAAACTAACCATAAGAACCATGTTGTAAATCTTGCAAACAAAGGCCCAGGAAGCTTACGCACTTCGCCGTATCCGCATCGCTTGACAGTAGGGGTTCAAGATCCTGTACGAGCACAAGTCGCCCACACCTTGAGTTGCTCCACTTTCTTTGGGGTTTCCTCCCCCCCCCCATCCGACTGCTTGACAGAGTAGAGAAAAGGCAAGACCTCATCTCCGCCTGGACCCCCTGGATAGACGTCATTTCAGCAGAGCCTTCAACATAGGGGGATGTGGGGGCCTTTCTGTTTTTGTACAAAGGCCAAATTGTCCCAAAAACCACTTGGGTCCCCTTCGAGGGCAGCGTGAAACCACTTTTTTGCCCCCAAGAGGGCAAAAGCGCAACTTCACTCTGGCTGTACCCCTTTCCGAACTCCTCCCTCTGGGTCATACATACCCAGGTACTCGGTATGGAACACATTCGTACAGCTAAGATGTCAAGAGATAAAGTCAGTTTTATCAATGAAAATGTGGGCCCCCGATGGCTCCCCAAATTCATCCTTTTCCCTACTTGTATTCATAACAAAAAACTTTTTAATGACTGTTTAGGGAAAAGCTCTTTTGCTTGCCAAAAAAGTTGGAAACCTTAACCTGTAAATAGCTTTAATAAAGCAGGGATCCTTAACCTGTCAAAAAACCGTGTAAAAAAAAAAAAAAAAAAAAAAAAAAAGAGAGAGAGAGAGGGGGAGAGAGAGAGAGAGAGAGAGAGAGAGAGAGAGAGAGAGACAGAGACAGAGACAGAGTGAGATTCACTTTTCTGTGGTCATCAGTCTGGCTTCAGAAAAGGTCATTCTGCTGCTGAACTGCTGTTAAATCTCTCATACCGTGGCAGCAGTTACTGAATGAACATGACTTAAGAAATCGTAATGACACGATTGCAAATAAACCATACCCCCGGCCGGGATTGAACCCGCGGTCATAGAGTCTCAAAACTCCAGCCCGTCGCGTTAGCCACTAGACCAGCTAGCCACAATAAGATTCATCCAACTAGGTATATTTCTACACAATAGGAAAGTTAGCACAGGCACCTCTGTGACCACAAATGCAAGTTTTTACAGACGAATCTCCAGCTAGCGTGGCCGTGACGAACTCTAGCTCAAGTCCCTTCACTGCCGTCAACATGACTTAAGAAATCGTAATGACACGATTGCAAATAAACCATACCCCCGGCCGGGATTGAACCCGCGGTCATAGAGTCTCAAAACTCCAGCCCGTCGCGTTAGCCACTAGACCAGCTAGCCACAATAAGATTCATCCAACTAGGTATATTTTTACACCATAGGAAAGTTAGCACAGGCACCTCTGTGACCACAAATGCAAGTTTTTTACAGACGAATCTCCAGCTAGCGTGGCCGTGGACGAACTCTCGCTCAAGTCCCTTCACGGCCACGCTAGCTGGAGATTCGTCTGTAAAAACTTGCATTTGTGGTCACAGAGGTGCCTGTGCTAACTTTCCTATGGTGTAGAAATATACCTAGTTGGATGAATCTTATTGTGGCTAGCTGGTCTAGTGGCTAACGCGACGGGCTGGAGTTTTGAGACTCTATGACCGCGGGTTCAATCCCGGCCGGGGGTATGGTTTACTGAATGAATCCAAGATTAGCTGTGAATAACTGGACATTGCTGGTGCTTTCTTTCGATTATGGCACCAGAAACTCTTGCCATGACCCCACAAGCACTAGGAATCGCCGGCTTGGCACTGTGCCTCTTTATTGATTACCATCAGGTAGACAGGATCCAGAAATGAGATACAGTATTCTAAAAACATATTTTTTTTAAACGTAAAATAGTGTATAATTAAGGCAACATTCTGATGTTTTCTCTTTATACGATTTTCTAAATATGATTCATCGTGATTTTCTTTTATGCAATGACGTAATCATAAGAACGAACTGTTGCAAATAGCGTTATTTTGGTTATAATTGTATTTAACAAAAACAGACACAATACCGTGACTAGAACAATACACAAATAACTCTATGTATACTCCCACCTTCTCTCCTTTCTGTTAGTGTGAATTTGTTAATGATCCAATTCAGACCGAAACGTTGTCGTAAGTTCCTCTCTTCTATGTGCGGGTTATTTGTGTATAATTGTATTTTCTTGTTTTCTGAATATTATTTTTTGGTGTGTGAATTTTTGAAAAATACTCAACATGACATTAATTCAGGTGGTGAAGAGCAACGTGTGTCATAATGTTGCTCTGCTGCACCCATAGAAATTTAAAATGAAAACTATATGAGATACATTGAAATGAGATAATGTTGCCAACAGTATAGACTACATGTCAACATTGTTGGATGGTCATTAATTATGTTTCGTTGTCATCAATCACATTTTATCGTTTTTCTCAAAAGTAAGTTATTCTTGTATTTGTTCCTGTTTCTTCATGATTAATGTCTATATTCTTATGAGGTTTACACATATTGTTCAGGAGTCACGCTTTTACAAATTTACATTTATATATTTGTAATAGTCTACCGTTTGTTAGTTATTTTTTTTTTTTAAATAAAACACAGAAACATCAAAATTGAAAAAAATGGAAATACAATGTAATGATATGTCATTTATTTCTGAATGTAAAGTTTATCTTTAGTATTTACATGTTCAGGTAAAGGCAACTACAGCATCGTTGGTGTTTCTAATTTTCTGAAAGGTTAGTACAGTGTTGCCATACAAAAAATCGTAATTATTTTTCCTGTCTATTTTTAGGTGAACTTTGTAATTGGGACATGGTAGTGTACTCGGTTCATTGTTATTTGTGACAGTGTTTCACATGGTCGTGTGCTTGGTTCATTGTTATTTGTGACAGTGTTCCACATGGTCGTGTGCTTGGTTCATTGTTATTTGTGACAGTGTTCCACATGGTCGTGTGCTTGGTTCATTGTTATTTGGGACAGTGTTTCACATGGTCGTGTGCTTGGTTCATTGTTATTTGTGACAGTGTTCCACATGGTCGTGTGCTTGGTTCATTGTTATTTGTGACAGTGTTCCACATGGTCGTGTGCTTGGTTCATTGTTATTTGTGACAGTGTGTTTCACATGGTCGTGTGCTTGGTTCATTGTTATTTGTGACAGTGTTCCACATGGTCGTGTGCTTGGTTCATTGTTATTTGTGACAGTGTTCCACATGGTCGTGTGCTTGGTTCATTGTTATTTGTGACAGTGTTCCACATGGTCGTGTGCTTGGTTTTATTGTTATTTGTGACAGTGTTTCACATGGTCGTGTGCTTGGTTCATTGTTATTTGTGACAGTGTTCCACATGGTCGTGTGCTTGGTTCATTATAATTTGTGACAGTGTTCCACATGGTCGTGTGCTTGGTTCAGTGTTATTTGTGACAGTGTTTCACATGGTCGTGTGCTTGGTTCATTGTTATTTGTGACAGTGTTTCACATGGTCGTGTGCTTGGTTCATTGTTATTTGTGACAGTGTTTCACATGGTCGTGTGCTTGGTTCATTGTTATTTGTGACAGTGTTTCACATGGTCGTGTGCTTGGTTCATTGTTATTTGTGACAGTGTTTCACATGGTCGTGTGCTTGGTTCATTGTTATTTGTGACAGTGTTCCACATGGTCGTGTGCTTGGTTCATTGTTATTTGTGACAGTGTTCCACATGGTCGTGTGCTTGGTTCATTGTTATTTGTGACAGTGTTCCACATGGTCGTGTGCTTGGTTCATTGTTATTTGTGACAGTGTTTTCACATGGTCGTGTGCTTGGTTCATTGTTATTTGTGACAGTGTTCCACATGGTCGTGTGCTTGGTTCATTGTTATTTGTTTAAAAGTGTTCCACATGGTCGTGTGCTTGGTTCATTGTTATTTGTGACAGTGTTTCACATGGTCGTGTGCTTGGTTCATTGTTATTTGTGACAGTGTTTCACATGGTCGTGTGCTTGGTTCATTGTTATTTGTAACAGTGTTCCACATGGTCGTGTGCTTGGTTCATTGTTATTTGTGACAGTGTTTCACATGGTCGTGTGCTTGGTTCATTGTTATTTGTGACAGTGTTTCACATGGTCGTGTGCTTGGTTCATTGTTATTTGTGACAGTGTTTCACATGGTCGTGTGCTTGGTTCATTGTTATTTGTGACAGTGTTTCACATGGTCGTGTGCTTGGTTCATTGTTATTTTTGACAGTGTTTCACATGGTCGTGTGCTTGGTTCATTGTTATTTGTGACAGTGTTTCACATGGTCGTGTGCTTGGTTCATTGTTATTTGTGACAGTGTTTCACATGGTCGTGTGCTTGGTTCATTGTTATTTGTGACAGTGTTCCACATGGTCGTGTGCTTGGTTCATTGTTATTTGTGACAGTGTTCCACATGGTCGTGTGCTTGGTTCATTGTTATTTGTGACAGTGTTCCACATGGTCGTGTGCTTGGTTCATTGTTATTTGTGACAGTGTTTCACATGGGCGTGTGGCTTGGTTCATTGTTTTTTTGTGACAGTGTTCCACATGGTCGTGTGCTTGGTTCATTGTTATTTGGTGACAGTGTTCCACATGGTCGTGTGCTTGGTTCATTGTTATTTGTGACAGTGTTTCAACATGGTCGTGTGCTTGGTTCATTGTTATTTGTGACAGTGTTTCACATGGTCGTGTGCTTGGTTCATTGTTATTTGTAACAGTGTTCCACATGGTCGTGTGCTTGGTTCATTGTTATTTGTGACAGTGTTTTCACATGGTCGTGTGCTTGGTTCATTGTTATTTGTGACAGTGTTTCACATGGTCGTGTGCTGGTTCATTGTTATTTGTGACAGTGTTCCACATGGTCGTGTGCTTGGTTCATTGTTATTTGTGACAGTGTTCCACATGGTCGTGTGCTTGGTTCATTGTTATTTGTGACAGTGTTCCACATGGTCGTGTGCTTGGTTCATTGTTATTTGTGACAGTGTTCCACATGGTCGTGTGCTTGGTTCATTGTTATTTGTGACAGTGTTTCACATGGTCGTGTGCTTGGTTCATTGTTATTTGTGACAGTGTTTCACATGGTCGTGTGCTTGGTTCATTGTTTATTTGTGACAGTGTTCCACATGGTCGTGTGCTTGGTTCATTGTTATTTGTGACAGTGTTCCACATGGTCGTGTGCTTGGTTCATTGTTATTTGTGACAGTGTTTCATATGGTCGTGTGCTTGGTTCATTGTTATTTGTGACAGTGTTTCACATGGTCGTGTGCTTGGTTCATTGTTATTTGTGACAGTGTTCCACATGGTCGTGTGCTTGGTTCATTGTTATTTGTGACAGTGTTCCACATGGTCGTGTGCTTGGTTCATTGTTATTTGTGACAGTGTTTCACATGGTAGTGTACTCGGTTCATTGTTATTTGTGACAGTGTTCCACATGGTCGTGTGCTTGGTTCATTGTTATTTGTGACAGTGTTCCACATGGTCGTGTGCTTGGTTCATTGTTATTTGTGACAGTGTTTCCACATGGTCGTGTGCTTGGTTCATTGTTATTTGTGACAGTGTTCCACATGGTCGTGTGCTTGGTTCATTGTTATTTGTGACTGTTCCATATGGTCGTTTGCTTGGTTCATTGTTATTTGTGACAGTGTTTCACATGGTCGTGTGCTTGGTTCATTGTTATTTGTGACAGTGTTTCACATGGTAGTGTACTCGGTTCATTGTTATTTGTGACAGTGTTCCACATGGTCGTGTGCTTGGTTCATTGTTATTTGTGACAGTGTTCCACATAGTCGTGTGCTTGGTTCATTGTTATTTGTGACAGTGTTCCACATGGTCGTGTGCTTGGTTCATTGTTATTTGTGACAGTGTTCCACATGGTCGTGTGCTTGGTTCATTGTTATTTGTGACAGTGTTCCACATGGTCGTGTGCTTGGTTCATTGTTATTTGTGACAGTGTTCCACATGGTCGTGTGCTTGGTTCATTGTTATTTGTGACAGTGTTCCACATGGTCGTGTGCTTGGTTCATTGTTATTTGTGACAGTGTTTTCCCCATGGTCGTGTGCTTGGTTCATTGTTATTTGTGACAGTGTTCCACATGGTCGTGTGCTTGGTTCATTGTTATTTGTGACAGTGTTCCACATGGTCGTGTGCTTGGTTCATTGTTAGTGAATATCTACTTTAATGAACTTGAAACAGAATCTCATGCATGTGCAGATGATTGTACTCTGATATTTACTTATTCAATAAAGAAAATCCCAAATGATCTCAGTTACGTCCATGAGCAACTTACAGCTGTATCAGCCTTGGGGAAGTGATGGAGAAGTGGTTCTTATCCTTGGAGTGTAATTTAATTCCAAACTGATTATAAAGAACCACGTAGTGAAACATGTAAGTGAGGCTGCTAGGATATTTACAGCACTTAGCTGTAAATTTATCTGCTAAGTTACAGAGGCTTCAGTGCACTGTTCGAGGCACAAATACACTCGTACCTTGCGTATACTTCACTTATTTGCACTGCTCACCCCTCTCACATTTATGACTTCTTGACAGGAGAACAAGGCAACAGGACTTAACTCTTGCCTGGACCCAACCTGGACAAATCTGTTATTTCAGCAAAGCCTTCATCACCAGAGGGATGTGGGCAGCTTTACAGATGTCTACATAACCAATATTATTACAGTACTATACTTAGCTCTACGTTGTGAACTGCGAGAAGAAAGCGTTTTCAAAACAATGTGGGGTAGCAAAGAGCAATTACACGTTGGCTGGAACTTGTTCATTCCGTATAATGACATCTATGAATTTAAGGTCAATTCCTTAAATGAAATCTCTGGCCAACAGATGGCTCCAATTTCACCCTATTCAAAATGTGTATGTCTCACAATAAAAACGCTTTCAAATGTGCTAATATAGGTAACAGCTCTTAGCTGTAAATAATAGGAACACTTAGCTAACCCTGTATAAAAATATATAAAAATAAGAGAGAGAGATTTATACTGCAAACAATAATACAAATCTTACTCTAGATTTTATTTAATTTTTTTTTCACCCTAGTATTCATTATATTTTTTAGTGTTATTAAAATGATTTACTTTGATACTTCAAATTTAAAAAACTCCTCTTTTATACATAATACGAGTCACTGTTTAGATCACAATTAATCACATAATCTTTTGTTTGTCAGTCAATAACAACAATAGTTATTTATTTATATATTTTTACCATTTCATGACTATATATTTCATTTCAATTTTTAAAGTTCTTCATGAATACTTCATAAAAATTTATATTGTATCATCTATCTTACTCTAAGTAATAATTTCAACATTGCAGTTATTATTAGCTCTGTACCTCAGAATATTATTTTTATTTTAATAACTGATTTTATTTCTTTATTCCGAGTTACAATTTACTTTATCATAGCTTTGTACTTTTGTACATCGTCTTTATTTTCATAAATGATTTTGCATCTCTATACTGTAAGTTTCTTTATAATAATTTTGCACTTTTACAATTAGTCTCCGATTTTATGACACATTTTGTTAATAATAGTTACGATAGCTAATTACTTGATAACTTGTCCTTCTCCACTGCTGATATTACTACTGTTCAGTTTCTGTTATCTTTACTTCATCCTTCTTCCTTTTACATGTCCTATTTAAGAGTTAAACAGTGCTGATACTGATCTTGATTAGAATATCTTATACATAAAAGAGAGAAGCTTACGACGACGTTTCGGTCCGACTTGGACCATTTACAAAGTCACACTAACCAGAAGTTGAGCAGGACGGCTATATATAGGCAGGAAGAGGTGGTGGTAGGTAGTAGTACACGAATGGTATATAATACCGACAAGATGAAATTAAGACACATGCGTTGTTTGTGTATCGTTCCAGTCACGGTATTGTGCCTTTTTTTGTTATTAATATCTTGTATCGCAGTGATCATCAATATTCTTCTGAAAATAACTACATATCAAGCAAAAGCTTTTCTCAGCAAGACTAAGAATATATCAATGTTCAGTTGCAATATTAGATCCCAGGATAAGCACTATGTTGGCCTTTTGCTGCTCCTAGATTCCTTAAATGCAAGCATATATTTTATTATTCCTACCGAGACCTGACTTAAACATGACATGAAAGACATTATAACCTGGGATTTCTCGAACATTAGAGGTTATCATTTATTGGGTATTGTGCTACCATTTGTAGACAATATCATTTCTAACTTACTTACTAAATTATGAAGCAATTTTACCTGTTTCCACTACGTATTATCGATCATAAATTAAACCCTTCTATTTGAACAACATCTAGCAGAGTCAAGAGAAGAAATAATGGTACAGCATCTCCTATGACTTGCACGTGTGGAACTCGATGGCTCAGTTGGTAAGGTGACATATACATTGTATGGCCTCTTGAGGCGGAACAATGTGTCCTGGCAGATGTGGAAAAAGGTTAATTAAGCTCACCCCTTCCAACGGCAGCAATCAACTCGGTAAAACTAACAAAACACAGAATTTACAAGTTTTATGCATTTCAGTGTTTTACGTAGGCATATTTTTTTAAGTCACATTTAAGATTAATGTTTTGAAAATCAATCCGGTGATTAATTGGGAGGAGAATGGAGATATAGTTAGCCCTATTTTGGGACAAAATACCATAGAAGTAATATTTTATCTGAAAATCACGTAAAATGGCAAGAGAGAATTGATTCCGGACTTTTATCAGAATCCGACATTTTTTCAAACCGATGTTATTAGAAATCCAAGGGTTTGTGGCCAATTAAAGGTCAAAGAGATACCAAATTTATTAAGAATTTTCAAGATGTGTGATTGTGAAACAAAAATAAAATGTGGTGGATTCCCTATTAGGTAAATGTTTATATCCATTGTATTTAAATGGTTTTATTTAATAGATGAGATAAGGGGGTGTGGGGTAAGATGGCTGCGTATATTTTGTGAGTGGCGACACCAGCCTGGACGTCTTTCCACATATGTCATCCATTTTCATCAATAAGCTTATTACACGTATTACAATGGATGGGAGTGTTAGAGAACAACAACCAGTAAAGTACTACAGTCCTGCCAAATTACTCTGAAAGGGAAAATTATTGTTGTTTTACACCATGGTAGGAGTGCTGGTTACGTTTCTGTCTCGTAAACACGCAAGATAACAGGTATATTTTGCTAAATCTACTTATATTTAGGTCACATTACACATGCACATATATGCATACGTACATACATTTTTGGAGTTTTCTACTCTTTTCTTAATAGATTTAGTTCCTATTAAATTTCCTTTCATCTTCTAAGGGAAGTGGAAAAGAACCCTTCCTCCGTAAACCATGCGTACAGTGAAAGGCAACTAAAATGCCAGAAGCAAAGGGATAATAACCCTTGAAGAAAAGCACTATAAAGATGCATGTTTGAATCTTCGTGTATGAAGTGAAGATAAGACATAATTGCCAGTGTTATGAAAGGACAGTGAATGTCCTAGCTTCAAGCAAAACAAAACCGAAGGGTGTAGGAGAGTTACAGTAATGAGAAATATATGGGATTTCGTCAGATGTATCATAGTGAATTCAAGCTGAGTAAGGAGCAGCAATAATGTTGAAGGATCAGTTATGAGAGGAAAAGTGTGAATATAAAACGTTAAATTCATAGATTATGTGGATTAAAATATGGTTGATATGCAAAAGGTGTGTTTTTCTGTGTTTATGCACCTGGAAAAAAGGGAAGTGTAGAGGAGAGAATTTGGGAGATGTTTTGGGAGTTTTCACCCAAGTGAGAGAGAAATTGTGGTAGGAGATCTGAATGTTGAAGTGGGAGAAATGGTTGTATATGGAATAGTAAATAAGTTTGGGTTGCCAGGGGTAAATGATAATGGACAACCTTTGATTGAACTTTGTATAGAAAAAGGTTTCATAATAGGTAATGCATATTTTAAGAAAAAAGATAAGTATACCGGATAGACTTCTGGATGTGCATGTTATAGAGTGGCAATAGATACTCCAGATTTTTTTAGTTAAGAACATAAGAACATAAGAACGAAGGAACACTGCAGAAGGCCTACTGGCCCATGCGAGGCAGGTCCAAGTCTCCTACCGGCTTAAGCCAATGCACCCAACCTAGTCAGGTCAGGTCACATTGACTTAAGGAGGAACACGGCAACCGACCTGGTAGCACAAGCTATCAGGTCTAACTCACACCCACCCACATCCACTCATGTATTTATCCAACCTATTTTTAAAGCTACACAACGTTCTGGCCTCTATAACGGTACTTGGGAGTTTGTTCCACTCATCCACAACTCTATTACCAAACCAGTACTTTCCTATATCCTTCCTGATCTGAATTTTTCCAACTTAAAACCATTGCTGCGAGTCCTGTCTAGGCTAGATATTTTCAGCACCCTATTTACATCCCCTTTATTTATTCTGTCTTCCACTTATACACCTCAATCATATCCCCCCTAATTCTACGTCTTTCTAGAGAGTGCAGATTCAGGGCCCTTAGTCTATCCTCATAGGGAAGGTTTCTGATACATGGGATCAACTTTGTCATCCTCCTTTGTACATTTTCCAGAGAATTTATATCCATTCTGTAATACGGTGACCAAAACTGTGCAGCATAATCTAAATGAGGCCTAACCAAGGATGTATAGAGTTGAAGAACAACCTGAGGACTCCTATTATTTATGCTTCTTGATATGAAGCCAAGGATTCTATTAGCTTTATTGCAAACACTTATGCACTGTTGTCTTGGTTTCAGATTACTGCTAACCAGAACTCCTAAATCTTTTTCGCAATCCGTAATATTAAGATCTACATTATTTAGTTTATATGTTGGCATGGTTATTGTCCTGTCCAACATTTAGAACTTTGCATTTGTCTATATTAAACTGCATCTGCCACTTCTCCGACCACTGCATCAGTCTATTCAAATCTTTCCTGGAGTGCTCGAATGTCCTCGTCAGAATGAATTCGACGGCCTATTTTGGTGTCATCGGCAAACTTGCCGATGTCGCTCTTTATGCCCTCATCTATGTCGTTTATGTAGATTGTGAACAGCAGGGGGCCCAACACTGACCCTGTGGAACACCGCTCGTGACACTTCCCCACTCTGATTTCTCCCCATTTATGCAAACTCTCTGCTGCCTATTTGTCAACCATGCCTCTATCCAGGAAAAAATTTCTCCTCCTATTCCATGTGCTTTAATTTTCCTCAATAGTCTCTGATGTGGGACCCTGTCAAAAGCCTTACTGAAGTCCATATACACAATATCATATTCATTACCATGATCTACCTCCTCAAATACCTTAGTGAAAAAAGTTAATAAATTCGTAAGGCAGGAACGCCCCTTTGTAAAACCATGCTGAGATTCGTTGATTAATTTATGCTTTCAAGGTGGCTACGAACTGCCTCGGCAATTATTGATTCAATAAATTTTCCCACTATGGAGGTTAGGCTTATTGGTCTATAGTTCGAAGCTAAGGACCTGTCACCTGTTTTGAAAATAGGTATCACATTTGCCATTTTCCACTTATCTGGCACCATGCCAGTTTGTAGTGATATGTTGAAAAGATTAGCCCAAAGGTGTGCTAACTCCTCTTTACATTCCTTTAGAACCCTTGCATACAGTTCATCAGGGCCTGGGGATTTGTTAGGTTTTAATTTATCTATTTGCCTAAGGACCATGTCACTTGTGACCCTAATAGTGCACAGTTTATTATCGTCCTGTTCTACATAATTTATCATTACTGGAATATCGCTGGTATCCTCCTGTGTAAAAACTGAGAGGAAGTATGTGTTAAAAATTCTACACATTTCCTTATCACTGTCAGTGAGCTGACCCGAGGAAGTTTTGAGTGGGCCTATCTTGTCCCTGATCTTACTTCTGTATACCTGAAAGAATCCTTTTGGGTTAGTCTTCGATTCTCTTGCAACTTTAACCTCATAATCTCTTTTTGCTTTTCTAATTCCCTTTTTTATTTCTCTCTTTAACTGAATATATCGATTTCTCAATTGCCCCTCACCTCTTTTGATTTGCCTATATATGCCTCTCTTGTGACCAATCAGATATTTTAATCTATTGTTCATCCATTTAGGATCATTTTTGTTTGATCTGATTTCCCTATTTGGAACATAATTTGACTGAGCAGCTAGAACTATGCCCTGGAAAGCATCATATCGGCAACCATCACCACCTACCTGACCCTTAGTCAGGTCATTCCAGTTCAGCCCACCTAAGTAATTTTTCAGTCCTATGAAATCAGCCAAGCGAAAGTCAGGGACGGAGACTTGATTGCCATTATTAGGGGAATTCCATGATATATTAAAACTGAGTGATTTGTGATCACTTTCCCCAAGCTCATCATTAACCTCAAGATTATTAATTAGTGTTTCCCTACTGGCAAGAACCAAGTCAAGGAGGTTATTTCCCCTAGTTGGCTCTGTCACAAACTGTTTTAAAAAACAATCCTGGATCGTATCAAGAAAGTCACCTGACTCTAAATTTCCTGTCAAATTGCTCCAGTCAATCTGTCTATAGTTGAAATCTCCCATTAGCACAACATTTTCGTATGTAGATGCCTTACGAATTTCGTCCCATAGAAGTTTACTGCACTCCCTCTCAAATTTGGGGCCCTGTAAATCACACCCAAAATTAGTTTTTTCTCGGCCCTCGAGAAGCTGTAACCAAACAGATTCAGTGGCTGACGCTTCTAATTTAATATCTTGTCTAACACAACAATTAAATTGTCTCTGATATACATCGCTACTCCACCACCTTTCCTGTTGACCCTGTCAGGATGGAATAATTTTATAGCCTTGTATGTGACATTCAGAGGGCATCTCTCTATCTTTCAGATTGAGCCAGGTCTCTGTTATAGCAATAATATCTATGTTTCCTGCACTTGCAATTAATCTTAGCTCATCTATCTTATTTCTTACACTCCTGCTATTAGTATAGTAAACCTTAAGGGAGCTAGTCCCTTGCTGCCCTCTGCTGTCCCCCTTTGTTTGCTGACCTGATCTATTGTCTTTATTTATAATTTCATGCTGAATGCCTTTTATACATTTACTGTTTTCAACCCAAGTGTTGCAACCTGCTTGTTTCCCACACACACCCATACCTCTATCTTCCATCAGTTTAAAAATCATAGGCATTTCACCAATGGCCTTCTCAATCGAGTCTGCAAGTGCTACCACCCCAGCCCCAGAGAGATGTACCCCATCCCTTGCATACATATCATGTTTGCCATAAAAGTTGTTCCAGTTGTCAATGAATGGGATTGCAAGTTCCTTGCAGTATCTGTCTAGCCAGCAATTTACACCAATTGCCCTAGACAACCATTCATTTCCTACTCCCCTTCTAGGCAAGATGCTACATATGATTGGGATCCCTCCCTTAGACTTAATGAAATCTATAGCTGACCTGTACTTATCTAGCAGCTCTTCTCTCCTACCCTTCCCAATATCATTTCCCCCAGCACTGAGACAGATAATGGGCTTGCTCCCATTACCTGACATGATATTATCCAGCCTGTTGACAAATGTCCCCAACACCAGCTCCAGGGAAGCACACTCTATCTCTCATCTTCTTATTCCTATTACAAAAAGCACGGTCAATGTATCTTACTTGAGAGTCACCAACCACAAGAATGCGCTTACCTCCATTAGCAGGGGCAGTAGTACCCTTACCTTCACTGGCCACTGAAGTACATTCATCCTGAAGAAACAGAGAAGCGATTTCCTACCTTCAGATCTTCACTCTTAACTTTCCTTACTCTGATGCGCCTTCCATTACTGTGAACTACTCGCCACTTGTAGCAGGTGCTGGGCTGCACCTCACTGCTGGTAGCCGTTGCTGCCTCCCCAACTACAGCCTCCTCACAGCGAGAGACAGACTGCACCTCGCTGCTAGAAGCCTCATTCCCCACAACTCCAGCCACCTCACACTCTCTCCCAGACCCATTGAGGTGGACCTTCAGCCTCCTAATCTCCTCCTGGAGAAGCAAGACCTCCTCCTTCAACTCTCCAACCTCAATTTTTAAAACACTGCAGAAGCAAGCCATGCTTTTAACCGTCCACACTAATCCCCAAAGCAGCTCAGGGTCTGTGACCTCACGTGACGACTGACCACTGAGTACTGTACTGTACTGTAGCTAGAGTGAGAGTAAAAGATAGATTGGATACAATGAGAATGGCATCAGCTAGTGAGAGAGAGGTGAAGGCTCATAAACTAGTGGAGGAAGCAGATTAGATAAGATATAAACAACTATTGGTAGAAAGATGGGCTATTGGTAGAGTAGGTAATGAGGATGTTAAGGAGATATAGGGTTGATTTAAGAATGAAGTGTTGGTGTTCGGGAGAATTTTGTAGATATAGGAGTGGCTGCAGGAGGGAAGAGAAACATTTGGTGGCATGATGAGGTAGAGTGATAAGAGAGGTTTTTGGAAAGCAGGAATGTTGTGAAGAGAGAGGAGTATATGAGAAAACGAGAAGTTAAGAGAGTTGTAAGGAAATGCAAAAAGAAAGCAAATGAGAGAATGGGTGTGGTGCTGTCAGTAGATTTTGCTAAGAATTAGAAAAACGATTGGAGATTAAAAAAACTGAGCAAGCCTCGGGAACGAATGGATATAACAGTTAAAACAGAAGAGGAGAGTTATTAGATGCTGTTAGATGCAATGGCCAGGGAGGTATAAAATCTTCCAGGAGTGAGGAAGAGCCAGATGTGAGTGTGAGGGAGATGCTTGAGGCTATGCGTTAAATGAAAGGGGGTAAAGCAGCTGAGATTGATGGGGATATAGTTTTGGAGTTGTTGGTGCCGCTATTTAGTAAATAATTGAAAGGAGGAAAAATACCTAAGGGTTGGGAGAGACAGTGCGAAGTTCCTTTCACTAAAGGCAAAGGGAACAAAAGAGAGTGTAAGAATTATAGGTAAATTAGCCTGTTGAGTATATCTGGTAAAGTGTATGGTAGAGTTATTATTGAAGGAATTAAGGGTAAGGCCGGGAGAATGATCGCAGATGAACAAGGAGGTATTTGGAAGAGTAGATGATGTGTAGACCAAGACTTTACATTAAAGCATATAAGTGAACAGTATGTAGACAAGAGTAAAGAAGTTTTCGTTGCATTCGTAGATCTGGAAAAGGCATATGATAGGGTTGGCAGGGGAGCGATGTGGCATATGTTTTAAGTGTATGGAATGGATGATAGGTTAGGATATGTAGGAGAAAGGGAGATTATTTTCAAGCAAAAGTAGGCCTTAGTCAGGGATATGTGATGTCGAGATAATTGTTTAATATATTTATATATGGAGCTGTAACAGATTTGAATGCAGCGATACTGGAAAAAGGCATGGGATTGCAAGATAGAGAATCTAAAACAAAATGGGAGTTGTCACAGTTGCTTTTAGCTGGTTTCGTAAGAGAAGTTGCAGAGGTTGTTGGATGAATTTAGGAGGGTATGTTAAAGAAGGAAATTAAACGAGAGCATTGGGAAGAACATGGTGATGAGAGTAACAAAAAATTTAGGTAATGACAGATTGCATATGAGATTGGAGGGAGGGAGTATGGAGGAAGTGAATATGGTCAGATATTTGGGATTGGACTTGTCAGCCGATGGGTCTTTGAAAGACAAGGTGAACCACAGAATTCAAGAAGGGTAAAAGGTGAATGGTGCACTGAAGAATCTGTAGAGACAAAGAGATTTATCTAAAGAAGCAAAAACGTCAATGTATGAGAATATAGTAGTACAAACATTCTTATATGGGTGTGAGACATTGGTTGTAAATATTGCCGGAAGGAGGAGGCTGGAAACAATGGAGACGTCATGTCTGAGGCAATATGTGGTTGGAATATTTTGAACAGAATTCATTGCTTGGAGATGGTTGAGGTGGTTCTGATATTCAGAAAGGATGGAACAAAATAGGATGACTTGGAGTGCATATAAATCTATAGTGGAGGTAAGGTTGGGTATGGGTCGTACTAGGAAAGGTTGAAGGGAGGATGATAGAGTGTGTGGGCGAGAGGCTTAGACATCAAGTAAACATGTGTGAGCATATCAGATAGGAGTGAGTGGAGACAAGTGGTTTTTATAACTTGGCGTGCTGTTGGAGTGTGAGAAAAATAACATGTATGAAGTACAGAGTCTACACTCTGAAGCTGGCAAAAATGTGTGAAGAAATTTAAAAAAAAAATTAAAAAAATACGAAGAAAAATATTTCCTACAAAAAAATAGTGGGTAAATCTGGTAACATTTTGGTGCAATCCGATTGCTCATACCATTGCCAACTGTGTCATTTTGACGTTATCAAAATGATACAATGAGTATTATTTTTTTACGATTATTAGTTATGTATCAGTTTTTAGAAAATACGTTACAAGCCATCGTCTCCAGCTAGTAGAGAGGAGGAGGGACGGGCTGCTGTTGTCACTTATCCCTCAGATCCCGGTGCGAGTTTATGTCGCTCGCACTCCTGACTCATGATGTTCCACTCCCGGTGCGAGTTTATGTCGCTCGCACTCCTGACTAATGATGTTCCACTCCCGGGATGGTTCGGCTTTGTAGAACCATACAAACTACTTTCTGTAAATGGTTTGAGTCAGAGTCTCTCTGAGTCAGTGGGGACATGCCTTAATGAACAATCTATCAATTCGAATACATTTAATTCATATTTTTGGATTGTAAACCTTCTCAAACATTGTTTCCCTTTATAACTGGAAACATTTGGAAGAATTTTTTTCTTCTGAAATGATAAACATTGAAAGATGTTATTTCAGCAAACAGTTTTCGTGCCATTAAAGGGGATGAAAAACATTCTGAGTTGGTGGAAAGCGAATGTGTAAACATCTATTTTTTCCTGTTATTAGACAGTAGCATCTTACAGCAATACATCATAGCGTCGAATGTAGATTCGAATCAAATTGCAGTGGCCAGCATGGGCGACTATGAATCCTATTCCAATTAAATCTGATACGTATATTAAATAAATTAAATAATGGGTAGACAAGGTAATTTCTTATACGAATGCTTTAATACCTGTTAATACATTTTCAAGAAGATTCCTTTTAAATCCTTTATTCTCGGACTAAATCAGACCCAATTACTTGTGAATAATACGATGGCAGATTATAACTGATAAAGTTCATATGAAAATTATCTATATTAAACCGTATAGTGGAGCTTATAACTTAAACATCTTATACTTTCTGCACGAACGATTTGAGATATAATGAACTAAATATCAGCTCTGGAAATATTGCAAATAATGATTGCAAACTCCCTACCCATGCTAGCACGTTATATTATACAATATTGAAACAGCTCTACTTGGAGTCAGCACACATAATTACAAAGATTTTGTCGATGGAAGAACAGTAATTGGTATTGATTTGAGAAGCAAAAGTTTACAGAATTCTTAATCAGTCGAGAAAAGTGTCACTTTGAGGACATCGTAAAGACTGAGTGTTCCCAAAGCAGAGACTAAGATATGTCTTATGCTTCATGAGACGATCGCTATTACAAATGTCAACTCCAAAAGAGTAATCACTCTTCAAGTATGAAACATGAATTGGGAAGAGATAAATATTCCCTTGCAACATTATTTAAACCAGTGTGCATCTTATTTAAGCTGTTACACTATGGATGCGACAGAAACCGGTAAATATTTGTTATAAATACAGAAAACTTTTCATTTTCATGATCCACAACTTCCCAACTTGCATGTAAAACCACAGTCATTCTCTATAAAATATTAATAATTGATAATATTTCCCAAAAGAAATAATAGAAGTCCAATTAATCCATTCCAGACACCGAAAAATATTAACGATAAAATACATTTTATGGAAAATAACTGTGGTTTTACATGCAAGATCGGACCATGAAAATCAATGGTCCACTTTATATGAAGCCTTACGAAACAAGGATGTGGCACTGAGTGCCCTTTTATGGGAATTAACGTAATTTAATTTTCCTGGATAGCTTCGTCATACCACCAGAGATATTTTCAACTGTATTTGATAAATTTATAGAAAAAAATAATGAGAATTATTATGAGTAAATGGAAGAATTTAAAATGAGAAGACTTTTACCTGTGCTGCTCACGACATAAATTTTGTGTATAAAATAACAAATTAAAAATTATAGATGTTCCAGAATTATTCTGAAATTTTAGTTAAAATAAATTTGGAAATCATCAGTTTATATTGAAATATGTTGATAAGAAGTTTAAAATGCCTTCAGGAGAAGAAACATTCTGTAATGATGAATATTCCATTCGGAATTATCAAAATTTCTGTATAGTCTATGGAGAGAAAGCAACATGTCGCTGAGTAGGCCGAGCCTAAAAGAAAATAGACATATCCAGAGGAGATGGGGAAAAAAGGAGTTCATAAAGACACCCATCAGAATATGATGACTGTGAAACAGAAACCTGTAACTGTTTTGCATGATGGTAGGATTGCTGGTTTCTTTTTCTGTCTCATAAACACGCTAGATAACAGGGATATCTTGCTACTCCTACTTACACTATGGTCACACTTCACAGACACGCACATGCATATATATATATACATACATCTAGGTTTTTCTCCTTTTTCTAAATAGCTCTTGTTCTTCTGTATTTCTTCTATTGTCCATGAGGAAGTGGAAAAGAATCTTTCCTCCGTAAGCCATGCGTGTCGTATGAGGCGACTAAAATGCCGGAAGCAATGGGCTAGTAACCCCTTCTCCTGTAGACACTTACTAAAAAAGAGAAGAAGAAAAACTTTATAAAACTGGGTTGTTTAAATGTGCGTGGATGTAGTGCGGATGACAAGAAACAGATGATTGCTGATGTTATGAATGAAAAGAAGTTGGATGTCCTGGCCCTAAGCGAAACAAAGCTGAAGGGGGTAGGAGAGTTTCAGTGGGGGGAAATAAATGGGATTAAATCTGGAGTATCTGAGAGAGTTAGAGCAAAGGAAGGGGTAGCAGTAATGTTAAATGATCAGTTATGGAAGGAGAAAAGAGAATATGAATGTGTAAATTCAAGAATTATGTGGATTAAAGTAAAGGTTGGATGCGAGAAGTGGGTCATAATAAGCGTGTATGCACCTGGAGAAGAGAGGAATGCAGAGGAGAGAGAGAGATTTTGGGAGATGTTAAGTGAATGTATAGGAGCCTTTGAACCAAGTGAGAGAGTAATTGTGGTAGGGGACTTGAATGCTAAAGTAGGAGAAACTTTTAGAGAGGGTGTGGTAGGTAAGTTTGGGGTGCCAGGTGTAAATGATAATGGGAGCCCTTTGATTGAACTTTGTATAGAAAGGGGTTTAGTTACAGGTAATACATATTTTAAGAAAAAGAGGATAAATAAGTATACAAGGTATGATGTAGGGCGAAATGACAGTAGTTTGTTGGATTATGTATTAGTAGATAAAAGACTGTTGAGTAGACTTCAGGATGTACATGTTTATAGAGGGGCCACAGATATATCAGATCACTTTCTAGTTGTAGCTACACTGAGAGTAAAAGGTAGATGGGATACAAGAATAGAAGCATCAGGGAAGAGAGAGGTGAAGGTTTATAAACTAAAAGAGGAGGCAGTTAGGGTAAGATATAAACAGTATTGGAGGATAGATGGGCTAATGAGAGCATAGGCAATGGGGTCGAAGAGGTATGGGGAAGGTTTAAAAATGTATGTTAGAGTATTCAGCAGAAGTTTGTGGTTAAGGAAAGTGGGTGGGAGGAAGAGGAGCGACTGGTGGAATGATGATGTAAAGAGAGTAGAAAGGAGAAAAAGTTAGCATATGAGAAGTTTTTACAAAGTAGAAGTGATGCAAGGAGGGAAGAGTATATGGAGAAAAAGAGAGAGGTTAAAGAGAGTGGTGAAGCAATGTAAAAAGAGAGCAAATGAGAGAGTGGGTGAGATGTTATCAACAAATTTTGTTGAAAATAAGAAAAAAGTTTTGGAGTGAGATTAACAAGTTAAGAAAGCCTAGAGAACAAATGGATTTGTCAGTTAAAAAATAGGAGAGGAGAGTTATTAAATGGAGAGTTAGAGGTATTGGAAGATGGAGGGAATATTTTGAGGAATTGTTAAATGTTGATGAGGATAGGGAAGCTGTGATTTCGTGTATAGGACAAGGAGGAATAACATCTTGTAGGAGTGAGGAAGAGCCAGTTGTGAGTGTGGGGGAAGTTCGTGAGGCAGTAGGTAAAATGAAAGGGGGTAAGGCAGCCGGGATTGATGGGGTAAAGATAGAAATGTTAAAAGCAGGTGGGGATATAGTTTTGGAGTGGTTGGTGCAATTATTTAATAAATGTATGGAAGAGGGTAAGGTACCTAGGGATTGGCAGAGAGCATGCATAGTTCCTTTGTATAAAGGCAAAGGGGATAAAAGAGAGTGCAAAAATTATAGGGGGATAAGTCTGCTGAGTATACCTGGTAAAGTGTATGGTAGAATTATTTTTGAAAGAATTAAGAGTAAGACGGAGAATAGGATATCAGATGAACAAGGAGGCTTTAGGAAAGGTAGGGGGTGTGTGGACCAGGTGTTTACAGTGAAACATATAAGTGAACAGTATTTAGATAAGGCTAAAGAGGTCTTTGTGGCATTTATGGATTTGGAAAAGGCGTATGACAAGGTGGATAGGGGGGCAATGTGGCAGATGTTGCAAGTGTATGGTGTAGGAGGTAGGTTACTGAAAGCAGTGAAGAGTTTTTACGAGGATAGTGAGGCTCAAGTTAGAGTATGTAGGAAAGAGGGAAATTATTTCCCAGTAAAAGGAGGCCTTAGACAAGGATGTGTGATGTCACCGTGGTTGTTTAATATATTTATAGATGGGGTTGTAAGAGAAGTAAATGCGAGGGTCTTGACAAGAGGCGTGGAGTTAAAAGATAAAGAATCACACACAAAGTGGGAGTTTTCACAGCTGCTCTTTGCTGATGACACTGTGCTCTTGGGAGATTCTGAAGAGAAGTTGCAGAGATTGGTGGATGAATTTGGTAGGGTGTGCAAAAGAAGAAAATTAAAGGTGAATACAGGAAAGAGTAAGGTTATGAGGATAAAAAGATTTGGTGATGAAAGATTGAATATCAGATTGGAGGGAGAGAGTATGGAGGAGGTGAACGCATTCAGATATTTGGGAGTGGACGTGTCAGCGGATGGGTCTATGAAAGATGAGGTGAATCATAGAATTGATAGGGAAAAGAGTGAGTGGTGCACTTAGGAGTCTGTGGAGACAAAGAACTTTGTCCTTGGAGGCAAAGAGGGAATGTATGAGAGTATAGTTTTACCAACGCTCTTATATGGGTGTGAAGCATGGGTGATGAATGTTGCAGCGAGGAGAAGGCTGGAGGCAGTGGAGATGTCATGTCTGAGGGCAATGTGTGGTGTGTATATAATGCAGAGAATTCGTAGTTTGGAAGTTAGGAGGAGGTGCGGGATTACCAAAACTGTTGTCCAGAGGGCTGAGGAAGGGTTGTTGAGGTGGTTCGGGCATGTGGAGAGAATGGAGCGAAACAGAATAACTTCAAGAGTGTATCAGCCTGTAGTGGAAGGAAGGCGGGGTAGGGGTCGGCCTAGGAAAGGTTGGAGGGAGGGGTAAAGGAGGTTTTGTGTGCGAGGGGCTTGGACTTCCAGCAGGCATGCATGAGCGTGTTTGATAGGAGTGAATGGAGACAAATTGTTTTTAATACATGACGTGCTGTTGGAGTGTGAGCAAAGTAACATTTATGAAGGGGTTCAGGGAAACCGGCAGGCCGGACTTGAGTCCTGGAGATGGGAAGTACAGTGCCTGCACTCTGAAGGAGGGGTGTTAATGTTGCAGTTTAAAAACTGTAGTGTAAAGCACCCTTCTGGCAAGACAGTGATGGAGTGAATGATGGTGAAAGTTTTTCTTTTTCAGGCCACCCTGCCTTGGTGGGAATCGGCCAGTGTGATAATAAATAAAATAAAAAATATAAAAATTTGAGTAAAAAGGATGGATTACTCGAGTTTTTGACTGTATTTTGACATTATGCATGAGGAATCCCAGCACCCACACCGCTCCTACCAACCCCATCATCAATGGGTACTTTTGCTATTCTGGTACGGCAAAACTAGGATGTTCTAGTTTATGTGTTAAGTGCAATTTAGTATGACATACTAATATGGTGTGATTAGCCGTGTTTCCAACTTCGTAGTGAAATTAAGTAATGGATCATTTTGTAATGCTGCACTGAAATCTCTCTAAATTGATTTTTTTTTTTTTGAATTTTTAATTATATGATGGTTCCCTTTGTAATGTGACACCATAATCTTAAGTAATGGATCACTTTGTAATGCTGCACTGAAATCTCTCTAAATTGATTTTTTTTTTTAATTTTTAATTATATGATGGTTCCCTTTGTAATGTGACACCATAATCACCTCTGTATAGTGATGAGAAAATAACTGGCGGTTCACTTCATAATGCTGCACTGAAGTCTTCTATGAAGTCTTCAGTGATAGAAGAAAGTATTGACAAGAGAAAGTTACCCACTCTGAATACTCTAACATTGTGACTCGATCATGCGAGCCCAAGATTGATAATATGCATATCAGTTATAATTTCAGTTACCTGAGGGAGATGTTTGTTAGTAGTGAGAATTCAAAGACAGTAGATTACGAAATAATCGAATCTTAATTATAAATCCTACAAGGTGATTTTAAAACGCTGGTGCGACAACCCATGAGGAACAAATCCGTACTGAACGTAATTAAAGGAGAGAAAAATCCCCATGCAGTAGAGAAAGAGCAAAATATAAGTATTAGTTTTAAATCAGGATTTTTTCTAAAAAATTGGTGAAGACCAATATGAAATATGCTCAAGTCATGATTTCCAGTAAACATCTATAAAAAAAACACAAAGTAATTATAGAGAACTCCCCTATAAACATTTTCCTCTTTATTTCCGATAAATTCTTCTTCTGAGGAAGAGAATGAACAATGATTTGAAGGAAGGTTTAGAAAAAAAACTGGAGGCTATGGAAGAATAATTCCCAAAATTATCCTTCCATGGCCAAAATAATAATAACACAAACACAACAGAATCACCAGGATAACTTGTTTTCTGGCATTGCATTGCATATAAATAGTTTTTATTTAAACTATTAAATGTATAATAAATGTGTTTAAATTTGGTACATGCTTACCAGCTAATGATTTTACCAACATTTTATAATTAGTAAATTATAAATAGAACTGCATACCTTTCAAATGTTTTATCCACCATTGTTTTAAGCGTCATAAATATTTTTACAAGTATTCTTGAAGAAAAAATTGCTTACCTTTTGTAAATGTTTTACCAAGTAATATTTTTACCACCTAATGCTTATCGTGAGATGTATAATAATATTTTTTACCTATTCAAAATGTTTTATTCATATTTATGCTGCCTTTCACCATGACTGAAAAATAAAACTTAAAAGAGCCACTAATGTGGTTTATATGTGAATCACCTGAAGAATAACATTTTCTGTGAATAAATGAAATAAGGGTGATCATGATTCAGTGCGTGGAATACACTCCTGGGGGGAGGGTATGTGGGAGCATGGGTGGGAGGGTATGTGGGAGCATGGGTGGGAGGGTATGTGGGACCATGGGTGGGAGGGTATGTGGGAGCATGGGTGGGAGGGTATGTGGGAGCATGGGTGGGAGGGTATGTGGGACCATGGGTGGGAGGGTATGTGGGACCATGGGTGGGAGAGTATGTGGGACCATGGCTGAAGAGGGTATGTGGGAGCATGGGTGGGAGGGTATGTTGGGAGCATGGGTGAGAGGGTATGTGGGACCATGGGTGGGAGGGTATGTGGGACCATGGGTGGAGGGTATGTGGGACCATGGGTGGGAGGGTATGTGGACCATGGGGAGAGGGTATGTGGGAGCATGGGTGGGAGGGTATGTGGGACGATGGTGGGAGGTATGTGAGACCATGGGTGGGAGATATGTGGGACCATGGGTGAGAGGGTAATGGGAGCATGGGTGGGAGGTGTATGTGGGAGCATGGGTGAGAGGGTATGTGGACCATGGGTGGAGGGTATGTGGGACCATGGGTGGAGAGTATGTGGGACCATGGCTGAGAGGGTAAGTGGGAGCATGGGTGGGAGGGTATGTGGGAGCATGGGTGAAGAGGGTATGTGGACCATGGGTGGGAGGGTATGTGGGACCATGGGTGGGAGGGTATGTGGGACCATGGGTGAGAGGGTATGTGGGAGGCATGGGTGGGAGGGTATGTGGGACCATGGGTGGGAGGGTATGTGGACCATGGGTGGGAGGTATGTGGGGGCATGGTGGGAGGGTAATGTGGGACCATGGGTGGAGGGTATGTGGGGGCATGGTGGGAGGGTATGTGGGACCATGGTGGGAGGGTATGTGGGAGCATGGGTGAGAGGGTATGTGGGAGCATGGGTGGGAGGGTATGTGGGAGCATGGGTGGGAGGGTATGTGGGAGCATGGGTGGGAGGGTATGTGGGAGCATGGGTGAGAGGGTATGTGGGACCATGGGTGGGAGGGTATGTGGGGGCATGGGTGGGAGGGTATGTGGGACCATGGGTGGGAGGGTAATTTTGGGAGCATGGTTGAGAGGGTATGTGGGAGCAGGGTGGGACGGTATGTGCAACCATGGTGGAAGGGTATAGTGGGAGCATGGGTGGAAGGGTATGTGGGGGCATGGGTTGGAGGGTATGCGGGCCATGGGTGGGAGAGTATGTGGGAGCATGGTGGGAGGGTATGTGGGAGCATGGGTGGAGGGTATGTGGGAGCATGGGTGGGAGAGTATGTGGGAGCATGGTGGGAGGGTATGTGGGAGTATGGGTGGGAGGGTATGCGGAGCATGGGTGGGAGGGTATGTTGGTGCATGAGAAGGAGGGTATGTGGGAGCATGGTGAGAAGGTATGTGGGAGCATGGGTGGGAGGGTATTTTTGAGCATGGGTGGGAGGGTATGGGGGGCATGGGTGTGAGGGTATGTGGCAGCATGGGTGGGAGGGTATGTGGGGGCATTGGTGGGAGGGTTTGTGTGAGCAATGGGTGGGAGGGTATGTGGGAGCATGGGTGGAGAGTAATGTGGGAGCATGGGTGGGAGGTATGTGGGAGTATGGGTGGGAGGGTATGCGGGAGCATGGGTGGGAGGGTATGTGGGAGCATGGGTGGGAGGGTATGTGGGAGCATGGGTGGGAGGGTATGTGGGAGCATGGGTGGGAGGGTATGTGGGAGCATGGGTGGGAGGGTATGCGGGAGCATGGGTGGGAGGGTATGTGGGAGCATGAGAAGGAGGGTATGTGGGAGCATGGGTGAGAAGGTATGTGGGAGCATGGGTGGGAGGGTATGTTTGAGCATGGGTGGGAAGGTATGTGGGGGCATGGGTGTGAGGGTATGTGGCAGCATGGGTGGGAGGGTATGTGGGGGCATGGGTGGGAAGGTTTGTGTGAGCATGGGTGGGAGGGTAATGTGGGAGCATGGGTGGGAGGGTATGTGGGAGCAATGGGTGGGAGGGTATGCGGGAGCATGGTGGGAGGGTATGTGGGGGCATGGGTGAGAGGGTATGTGGGAGCATGGTGGGAGAGTATATGGGAGCATGGGTGGAGGGTATGTGGGGGCATGGGTGGGAGGGTTTGTGTGTGCATGGGTTGGAGGGTAATGTGGGAGCATGGGTGGGAGAGTATGTGGGAGCATGGGTGGGAGATATTTGGGAGCATGGGTGGAGGGTATGTGGGAACATGGGTGGGAGATATGTGGGAGCATGGGTGGGAGGGTATGTGGGGGCAGGGTGGAGGTTTGTGTGAGCATGGAATTGGAGGGTAAAGGGGAGCATGGGTGAGAGGGGATGTGGGAGCATGGGTAGAGTGTATGTGGAGCATGAGTGGGAGGGTATGTGGGGAAAATGGTGAAAGGTATGTGGGAGCATGGGGGGGAGGTATGTGGAGCATAGGTGGGAGGGTATTGGGGAGCATGGGTGAGAGGGTATGTGGGAGAATGGGTGAGAGGGTATTGGGAGCATGGGTGAGAGTATGTGGGAGCATGGTGAGAGTGTATGTGGGAGCATGGGTGAGAGGGTATGTGGGAACATGGGGGAGGGTAAAGTGGGGGCATGGGTGAGAGTGAAAGTGGGACATGGGTGGGAAGGGATGTGGAAATGGGTGAGAGGGTATGTGGGAGCAAAGGGTGAGAGGTATGTGGGGGCATGGGTGAGAGGGTATGTTTTTATATGGGTGGGAGGTACCTGGGAGATGGTGGGAGGGTACTGGAGCATGGGGGAGAGGGTGTGTGGGAGCATGGGGGGGAGGGTATGTGGAAGCATGGGTGGGAGGGGATGTGGAGCATGGGTGAGAGGGTATGTGAGAGCATGGGTGAGGGTATGTGGGAGCATGCATGGGAGGGTATTTGGGAGCATGGGTGAGAGGGCATATGGGAGAATGGTTTAGAGGGTATGTGGGAGCATGGTTAAAAGGATATCTGAGAGCATTGGTGAGACGGTATGTGGAAGCATGGGTGAGAGGGTATGTGGGAGCATGGGTGAGAGGATATGTGGGAGCTTGGTTGATAGGGTATGTGGGAGCATGGTTGAGAGGGTATGTGGGAATATGATTGAGATCGTAAGTCGGAGCATGGGTGAGAGGGTATGTGGGAGCATGGTTGGGAATGTATGTGGGAGCATGGAAGAGAGGGTATATGGGAGTATGGGTGAGAGGGTATGTTGGAGCATGGTTGAGAGGGTATGTAGGAGAATGAGTGAGTGTGTGGGAGCATGAGTGAGAGGGTATGTAGAGCATGAGTGAGAGGGTATGCGGAAGCTTGGGTGAGAGTATGTGGGAGCATGGTGAGAGGGTATGTAGGAGTATGGGTGAGAGGGTATGTGGGAGCATGGGTGAGAGTGGTTGTGGGCGCATGAGTGAGAGAGTATGTGGGAGCATTGGTGAGGGAGTACGTGTGTGCATGGTTGAGAGGGTATGTGGGAGCATGAGTGAGAGGGTATGCGGGAGCATCGGTGAGAGGGTATGTTATAGCATGGGTGAGAGTGTATGTGGGAGCATAGTTGAGAGGGTATATGGGAGCGTGAGTGAGAAGGTATGTGGGAGCATGGGTGAGAGGGTTTGTTGGAGCATGGTTGAGAGAGTATATGGGAGCATAGATGAGAGGCTATGTGGGAGCATGGGTGACAGAGTATGTGGGAGTGTGGGTGGGACGGTATGTAGCAGCATGGGTGAGAGGGTATGTGGGAGCATCGTTGAGCGTGGTTGTGGGAACATGGGTGAGGTATATGGGAGCTTGGTTGAGAGGGTATGTGGGAGCATGGGTGAGAGAGTATGTAGGAGCATGATTGCGAGGGTATGTAAAAGCATGGGTGAGAGGATATTTTGGAGTATGGATGAGAAGGTATGAGGGAACCTGGTTGAGAGGGTATGTGGGAGCATGGGTGAGAGGGTATGTGGAAGCATGATTGCGAGGTTATGTGAGAGCATGGGTGAGAAGGTATGAGAGAACATGGTTGAGAGGGTATGTGGGAGCATGGGTGAGAGGGTATGTTGGAGCATGGCAGAGAGTATGTGGGACCGTGTGTGAAAGGTTATGTGGGAGCATAGGTGAGAGGATATGTTCGAGCATGTGTGAGAGGTTATGTTCGAGCATGGGTGAGAGGGTATGTGGGACCGTGGTAGAGGTATGATGGGAGCATGGGTAAGAGGGTATGTGGGACGTGGTGAGAGGGTATGTGGACCAGTGGGTGAGGAGGGTATGTGGAGAGCATGGTGAGAGGGTATGTGGGAGCATGATTGCGAGGTTTATGTGAAGCAGGGTGAGAAGTATGAGGGAACATGGTTGAGAGGGTATGTGGGAGCATGGTGAGAGGGTATGTTTGGAGCATGGTGAGAGGGTATGTTGGGAGCATGGGCAGAGAGTATGTGGGACCGTGTGTGAAAGGTTATGTGGGAGCATAGGTGAGAGGATATGTTCGAGCATGTGTGAGAGGTTATGTTCGAGCATGGGTGAGAGAGTATGTGGGACCGTTGGTCACAGGGTATATGGGAGCATGGGTGAGAGGGTATGTGGGAGCATGATTGCGAGGGTATGTGAGAGCATGGGTGAGAGGATATTTGGGAGTATGGGTGAGAAGGTATGAGGGAACATGGTTGAGAGGGTATGTGGGAGCATGGGTGAGAGGGTATGTTGGAGCATGGCAGAGAGTATGAGGGACCATGGGTGAGAGGGTATGTGGGAACATGAGTGAGAAGCTATGTTGGAGCATGGGTGAGAGGATGTGCAGGAGAATGGGTGAGTGGGTATGTGGGAGCATAGTTAAGAGGGTATGTGGGAGCATGGGTGAGAGGGTATGTTCGAGCATGGGTGAGAGGGTATGTTCGAGCATGGGTGAGAGGGTATGTGGAAGCATGGGTGAGAAAGCATGTGGACGGGGAAGGTCGGGGATTACTTGGTAGTGGGAGGTGATCTTGATCTGAGGAATTGGAGTTAAGCTGGTGTTGGTCCAGCACCTGGTGCAATGGTAATGTAGTGGTGGAGGACGTCGAAGGTAATTTTGATCCGAGTGATTGGAGCTTGTATGGACCACTTCCATAAATGCTCTTGCCTAAAGAAAGGTAATCATACAAGAAATAGTAATTATACAGGAAAAGGTATCGGGCAGGAAAAGGTAATCAAGTAAGAAAAGTTAATCATAAGAAGTCCCCCTGGAAAGGTAATCATAGCACTGGGTTACTTATTACTTATAGTAGGAAAATGTCCTCTTACTCATAGCGGAGAAATATCCTGTTACCATAGAACGGGTTCCTTATTACTTGCAAACTATATATGCAGACCTCACAGACATAATATTAAACACAAAAATCTCTTTGATATTCCCTGTGTTCAGATCAGTCTGTGTAAAAATTCGATGCGCATTTAAAACCCTGAAATCTGGAACTCTCTGCCTGAAGATTCCAAAGATTTCGTACCTGCTACCTCCTTTCAAACTACTAAGAAGCAGTGTCTTACTTAATGTGATTCTGACAACAATATGGTATGTTAAATAAATCATACCTTCCTTTTTTCATATAATTCTGTCCTTGCTCATCTTCCAGCTTTCTTTCAACTCAGATATATTACTAAATAGGCATAAACTATTTCATCATATTTTCGTTCAGGTTTACGTAACTAGTAACACTCTTACTGTAAATTCTCTTGTAATCTTTATTTGGATTTAAGTGTATAAATTATAATATTGGATAGGATTAGTGTTCACAATATGCTATGCAACCTATGCACCTTCAGTTTATCTTTTGTCAAGTAATACTGAAATTTAGATAACTAGAATTTGATCAGCATTTGCAATAACTTCCATAAATGTTACAGAATACTGAATAATGATACAATACCATGACTGGAACAATATACAAATAACCCACACACTGGAGACAAAATTGTGACGACGTTCGCTTCGACTTGGATCGTTAAAAGGCACTTCAGTTCCCCTGTCTTCTAATATGCTATTTTTCCCCTATAATCTACTTTGTCCAGAATTACTATCGTATTTCCTTGGGTTTCGAAAGGTGAAGCCCAGGATATTTTCTTAAATCATGGCATAACATAACAAATCTTTAAGGACAATTGTGTTGCAGAAATCTGAGCTTTGCTCAGAGGTGTTGCAGACGTCTATAACACAATTGTTCTCAAAGATTTGTTAAGTTATACCATGAATTAAGGAAAGATTCTAGACTTCACCTTACGAAAGCAAAGCAAATGCGTCAGTAATTATGAACAATGTAGATTATAGGGGAAAAAATAAACATGATACATGGAGACAAGGAAACTCACGTTCCTCTTAACATGTAACATGATCAAATATTTCTGTGTCCTATGTGTGTGTGTTACAACGTATTGTTTTATTGAAACCACAGCAAAATGATTCCAAAATTTTTACTAGTAGCAAAAAGTTATAAGAAGATTTTAAGACTGACCGTAATGTCAAAAGATTTTTCTGAAACACATGTAAACCATCTTTTCTAGAAATAAACATTGACGCTATTATTTTCCCTTCATCTATTTTATAAATATGTAGGTTATTTTAATTCTGAAGACTTAGGATTTTAAATTTATCAACACTGAAAGTCATCTGTCACTTTTCGCATCATGAAAATAGCTAGTCCAAATCCATATGGATTATGTTCCATATAGCTCTCTTTATTTTTTTTTTTAATTTTGGCCTGAAGGATTTATTTAATGTAATCGATCAACTGGTTTAACAATCTTGTCCGTAGTTACTGTTATATTACACAGTTTGAATATTTTTAACTAGAGTATATTTCTTTTTGTCCAAAGTTAGTTTTATGTAAACTATTCTTTAATATTTTCTCCATTTACTAGAAAAAAAATTTTTGTTGGCATGAGCTATTGCTATGGAATATCGTCTTCAATGTCCTTATCATCACAGAATCCCAAACATATGCAGACGATTGTACTCTTACATTCCTTATCCATGAGAAGAAATGCCAGCTACTCTAAGTTACGTCAATCACCAGCTTAGAGCTATATCAATCTGGGGAAAATGATAGCATGTCACATATGCCGCTGAGAAAACACAAATGATGGTAATGCTGGAGCAGTAATAAAAATAAATGGGAGAGCGATGGTACCAGGGAACGATGTTTATATCCATGGGGTGTAATTTGACTCTCAACTGCCTGTGAAAAAGCATGTTGTAAATCTTGCAAACAAAGCGACCAGGAAGCTTACAGAACTTCGACGTATCAAGCATCTGCTGGACAGCAGAGGTTGCAAGATTTTGTATGAAGCACAAGTACGCGTATACTTTGGGTATGCTTTGCTTTCTTGGATTGCCTGCTCTCTGTCTCATCTGCGACTTCTTAACAAGGTAGAGAGCAGAGCTAGATGACTCATCTCTCTCCTGGACATAGCCTGGATAGACCTGTCATTTCGGCAGAGCCTTCAGCACAGGAGGGACGTGGATGCCCTTTCTGTTATGTACAACGCCAATATTATCATAGTACTACACATCGTTATTTTTGATGAAATTTCTAGTTCTGCTGCTGATAACTACACATCGTTCCACTCCGAGGACAGTGAGAAGTGAGCTTCTACACAACAAGACGGGCAGCAATCACCAACTACTTTTTGACTGTACCTTTCTCCAGAACATCGCTTCATATGAGACTATTTATTCCTGGAATGTCGCGTGTCTAGAACGTGTTCGTGCAGCGTAATGACATCGACGAACAAAGTCAGTTGACCAAATGAAATCGCTGGTCCACCGATGGCTCCAGCTTAATTATGTTTCCTTTTTAAATGTATCATAACATTAAAATACTTTGAAAAGAGCTAATGTAGGTAACAGGTTTTAGTTTGTAAATGAAGTTAGGACCCTTAACCTAAACTTGTAACACTGTGTAAGAGAGAGAGAGAGAGAGAGAGAGAATTTATCCTTTAAATTATTTAATTAAGGGCGAGTCTGTAGGAGGCTAGCTGCTGGCAACAGTACAGCGGTGCCATGAATATGCAATGAGCATCTTAACATATAAAATTAATCTGTGTCGCGCGCCTCTGGAAACCTTAGTGAAATTCTTAGTTAAATCCAGATCGTATGTGTTTTCAAGGAGAAAATTAGCCCGTGCATTCTCCCTCGAATTATATTTATACGTTACGTTGTTTGTAGACTTCGACTTCTTCATCTTTGTTTAGTTTGTTTGTGTTCATCTTTGTTTTTACGTGTTTGTGGTATTTTGCCTCTACACATTCGTTTGTATGTTTTTTGAAGTCTCATGTATTTTATTCTTATTATAAATCTTAATTGGCCCCCGAATAGTCAAATTTTGGTCGTAAATATGATATGTGTACCTAAAAAAAATATCGTTGTGCTACAGAACGCTCGCGGGTTTACTAATTTTGCTGCAGCTTAGAAATACTGTAGGTATAAAGAATATGAGAAAAGTTTGGAGTAAGAGTTACAACTGATTTTCATATCTTTCACATTTTACAAGATGTTTGTCGTTCATTTGAAACCGTGATAACCCCATCTTTGATCCTGTTACGGTCTCTATTAACTTATATTTGTTAGGTTTCGATTCTATTAGATACTTATCAAAGGGACACACTAAACAGTAAATAAAGATATTATTAATGCGTTCTTATTACAAAGTATCCATCTTTTGCGTAGAATCAAAAACACAATTTGCTGAAAGGAATCTGTAGATTGAGTCTTTCACGGGCCAATAGCAACAAGAACATTATTTTAAGCAAAATACTGATTAGCTTAAAGTCTGAAAGCGGTAAGAATTGGTATAATTTAATTATTGCAAACAAAACATTAATCCCAATTTTCAAAATTTGCTTTTAAAATGGTATATTTTACACATATGTAACCAAAACATATTTTAAATATGTTTCTGGTAGTCATTCAAAAAGACCTCCAGACTTTCTTGGGAAAAATACTTCAAAATTTGTTAAACAGAAGACAATTTTGTTAAAAATTTAATGGAAAGAAGCTATCAAAAGTTTTTGAACTAACACGAAATTCACTTATTGGTAAATTAATAAAATAAATAAAATTGAATCTGCACATGTAAATTCCACCATGAACAATTCGAGTTCTTGGGATTGGGTGTTGTCACTTCATTAACGAAAACCTTAGATGAGGAATAACCCGTTAAGGTATAAACCATTATGGAAAACTTTCAGTTTTCCATAACGGGTTATACCTTAAAAATAAATAAGAAATCCAAGCTATGAGACACAGGGGTTACTGGATATTAAATACTAGGGATTTAATGGGCGAGGAAGCGGTTGTGGTTTTTGAGGGTGGTGGGAGGTAAACAAATATGGGGTGTGTGATGGGGGATTGGTGTGTTGGTGGGATGAGGTGGCGAAACCTGATATCCGTACGTTTTATGTGGGGGAAGTGGGAGGCTTAATAATATGAAATACGGGTTAATGAATTACGAGGATAGATTGCGTCAATACCATAGGGAAGGGGCGATGTACCGTGTGGTTGAAATTGAAATTTGAAGTCATTAATTAGGAGCTCGTATAATGAGCGATATAATGCAGTGAGGGTATAGGAAGCGCTGGTGGAGGTGTTATGGGGAGACGAACCTTCTACCTGTGTGTTACGAACACAACAGTAGAGGAGGCAGGCGACTACCATTCCATGTATAGAGGTCCATTGTGATGTCCGGGGTCTTAGGGAGTCGCAAGTCCTACAAGCCACTGATGCGATAGGTGTAGATAGGTGGTATGAGCAGTATTTGGAAAAGAAGTGTGTGGAGGAAAATGCCGTGTCCGACATTTTTGAGGGAATATCGTGTAATCTTAAGGAAAGGGACAGGATAGTGTCGGAGGGGAGCTATTAAGGAGGAGGAAATTTTTAGGGCTCTGTCCGCAATGGTAACAGGTAAATCCCCGGGGTTAGATGGTATTCTGGTTGAATTTTGTTGGGACTTATTGTGGGTTTTGGTTGGTGTTTTTGTTGAATGCAGTGAAAGATGGAAATAGATTGGGGTCTGTGCAGTTGACGTGCTGGTCCCAAAGGGTAAGAAGCAGGTGGATATTTGTGATTATCGTAGTAATTCACTTTTGTGCACGGATTATAAACTCTTTGCCAAGGTGTTGGGCAATTAAATGAAGTGTGTAGTGCGTCGTGTCGTAACGCCGGGACAGTGTGGTATTCCGGGTAGACCCATGTTATCGGTACATTCAATTATTGTTGATTTTGTGAGTGCGCTGCAAGAGAAAGGGAGGAAGGGGGCATTATATGCCCTTGACTGGAGAGAAGCTTATGATTCGGTAGAAAGGGAAACGATCCAGGGATTTGGGGAGGAAATGGTAAGGTGGGTGGATACCTTGTATTGCAGGGCAAAGGCTGGAGTTCAAGTTAACTGTAGATTAAGAGGGGTTGTGCCCATGAGTGGAGGTTTGAGGAAGGGTTGTTCATTGTCTCATATGCTCTTCGCGTGTGTGCAGGACCCTTTTTATAGGATGGTGAGGAGAATTCTCCCAGTAATTGTGGGATATGTCGATGACACGACATTACTAGTAAACGAGCACACGAATCGTTTAGCGCTGGGAGAAGAAGTTGGGATGTTTAGGATGGCGTCGGGTATGAACGTGAACGTAGATAAAACTAAAATATTGGATGTTGGTGTGTGAGTTCACCGTAGGGATTGAGAATGCTCAATAATAAGGGGTTTTTAAAGATATGTGGGATTGTGTATGCAGGTGAAAGAGAGGAGGTGAGGACAGTAAATTAGGAGAGAGATGAGAATAGCATTGTTAAATGATTACAGGGAATCCGGCCTTATCATTTAACACTGTTGGAGGGGGAGGAGGCGTTATTGTAAATGTCGTTCTGTGTAGTAAGCATGTTATGTCGCCAACTTCTTCCCTTTAACTTGAGTGGTGATAAGACGGATTCAGAGTAGGATTTTTCGGTTGTTATGGTCTTCAAAGTGTGAATGGCTGCAGAGGGAAGTGATCACATTGCCAGTGAGAAGGGGAGAATTGGGGTTATTTGATCTCCACAAACGTGTTTTGTGCGTTTATGTTAAAAGGGCAGTGCTGCGTACATGGCCCTTTAAGGCCCTTAAGGACGTTTGGGGTTGTTAAGGGTGATGATACCAGTTAGGGTGTCGGGACAGCTTAAGATTAGGGTTTTGTATAACTTGTTGATGGGAGATATAAGGGCTCGTAGAGTATCATTATATCCTATGTATGACTGGGGGAGCATTTGGACTATGTGAAATTACACATTCCTCCGAGGAAACGAGACGTTATGTATAAGTTTTCACTTGGAATTCTACCTATTAGTGCTGTTATTGTATCGGAAGATGGTGAGGGATGAATCTTGTAGAGTTTGTGGGTAAGATGACACAGCTTTTCATTTAGTGTACTTCTGTGGGTGTCATGAGAGGTTGCGGAGATGGCTCCCTCGTGTGTTGTGGTGACAGGTTGTAGGAATATTTTAGTAGTGAGGACGTTGACTTGGAGCCTGAGTGGGATTAGTGATACCGCAGCGAGAGCGGCGGTCGTGTTTGTTGATTACAATAAAGTTGGTAGAATTACCGACAATATGTAAAGTAAAAGGACACAAGTGCAACTAATGTGACATTTTATTGTTGCCACAATAAAATGTCACATTAGTTGCACTTGTGTCCTTTTACTTTACATTTTGTTGATTATATTTATACCATGTGGATGTTTCGTGATGAGGGAAGGGATATAGATGTTAGATTACGTATCTTGGCGGCGAAGCTTTGTGGAACTATCAGTTTTTGTATGGCAGTAAGCTGGGGAAGATTTTCCCGTAGGAATATTTGGGTATGAACTTGACTAACGAAATCGTAATGACACGATTGCAAACAAACCATACCACGGTTTTGAGACTCTCTTACCACGGGTTCAAACCCCACCCGTGGTATGGTTTATTTGGGTATTAGTTTATGAGAATTGTTAGTATTATAACCATGGTGGAGCCCGTGTCTTAGGGGAAGGAGGATAGCTGGGCTCCAGTTGGGATGGGGAGAATGGGGTGTTGAGTATTGTAAGGGTTCCGTGGCGTGAATGTATAAGGGAGGGGGAGGTGTGTAGCATGTATGTGGAATGTATGCGAGATGTTTCACATTTTAACGTAGGATAGAGGTTAAAAGGACATGTAACCTTCATGAGGGTCTGTCTATACCCTCATGTCTATATCTATATGGGGAGGGGTAGGGGTGTTAAGATGTATTGTTTTAGTTCCATTGTATTATGAAAATATTTGTGATTGTATAGCACTGTATTTAAAAGCAAGGTGTAGGTTGTGTTGTTAGAACTGTACTAGTGCGATTATGTATTATGTAGTTATTCAGTGAACTGGAGTACTATTGTGTGGTTACTCAGTGGACTGGAGTACTATTGTGCAGTTAGTCAGTGGACTGAAGCACAGTCAGTGCTGATTTATTCATCATGACCAGTATCATTGTTACATATTAATGTGTAACTACATATGTATATATTTTGTATAAAGTTCTAAATTAAATATAAAAAAAATTAGAGAAAATTACCAGAAGAAACAGTAGAACTTGTGAACCCGGGACGTGGGAAACGGAGGGTCATATGTGATGAGATCAGCCAGGGGTTGCAACACACTGTCTTGCATGTAGATTACTGTACACCTGACAGGTCATTACCCTAGACACCCCCTAGATAACCCCCTCCCCCCCCCCCGCTGTCAGACTGCAAAATGATGAGACCAACTCAAATATAAACACATATGCAGTATAATGTGATTCTTTATTGACGTTTCGCCCACACCGTGGGCTTTTTCAAATCACAAACAGATCTGTTTGTGACTTGAAAAAGCCCACTGTGTGGGCGAAACGTAGTCAATAAAGGATCACATTATACTGCATATGTGTTTATATTTCCATTGTGTCGGTATTTTATACCATTTATTTCCATGAGACCAACTCGCTAGTGTATACCCAGTCAGGTTCATAATTGGAAAATTTAGGCTTAAGGAAAGTGGAATAATTTCAGTCGACACGTAGATAACTATATGCTTTCTCTGTTATGGAAAATACTGGTCTCCGTCCTGTGTTCGCATCGCTATTGGGTCGAGTGTTCGCATCGCTATTGGGCCGTGCGGACGTGCTGCGCAGTAGCTCCTCATTGAGTTGGCTTTTGCGCAGTGTTGACGTGTACTTAGCTCTGTGAAGACCTGTTTGCGCGCTCTCTACGAATTGAAGCAAGATGCCCTCCATCGAGCAACTTTACCAACAGCTTAAGGAAGAATTGAGGATAGCGAAGATGGAGATTCGGCGAATGACCGAGGAAAACAAGGAGATTCGTAGTAGTCCTCCTGTTTTGAGTCCTCAGGTCAAGAAGGGAAACTGGTCAGTGGCTGGACAGCAGGGAACGAAGTTGACGATCAAGAAGACGAATGGAAAGGTAGAAACGATGAAGAAGAAAGAGACTGCCGTGGAAACTGTTGTGGAAACATCTAATACATTCTTAGTGCTACCCGACGAATGTGAGTCGACTACTGGGAACATCACGATGAACGACACCAAGGAAGGTAAGAATATTGTTGTTGTTGGGGATAGCCAAGTTAGGTATATGGATAGGGCGTTCTGCTTGAAGGACAGGAATAGGAGACAGAGAGTTTGCTTTCCTGGGGCTGGGATGGAGGATATTGTTAGCCGTCTGGATGACATCATGAGAGGTAATTGGAGCAATCCTATTATCTGTCTCAGTGCTGGAGGCAACGATGTTGGCAGACGTAGGAGTGAAGACCTGATTAGCAGGTATAGGTCAGCAATAGAAATAATTAGGAGTAAGGGTGGGAACCCTGTCATATGTGGTATTTGCCAAGGAGAGGAGTTGGAAATGAATGGTTGTCCAGGGCAATTGGTGTCAATTGTTGGCTGGACAAATACTGTAAGGAAAATGCGGTAACATTCATTGACAACTGGGACCTCTTCTATGGCAGAAATGACATGTATGCCAGGGATGGGGTTCACTTATCTAGGTCTGGGATGGTAGCACTGGCAACCTGCAGTGGAGGGAGGAGTTGGGACTTTAAACTAGGAATAGTTAGTGGTATGGTTTTTTGGCAGGAAAACAGGAAGTCCCAGTGTAGTAATATTACGAGTTCTAGGGGAACTAGTAATAAGCAGAACGAGGTAGATATTGAAAAGCCAGGGACTTTGGGTGATAAGGACAGAAATAAGTTTAGTAGAAAAACAGAAATGAGCAGGAAGGGTAAAGAGAAAGGAGAGTCTTTCAATGTTTATTATGCTAATTGCCGTAGTGCTGGAATAAGATGGACGAGTTGAGATTAGTTGCAGTGCAGGTAACATTGTTGTATTTGCCTTAACTGAGACGTGGTTTAATCAAAAAGTCGGGACAAAGCCTGCGCAATGTCATATTCAGGGTTTTAAATTGTTCCAAGTAGATAGAAGTATCGGGGAAAGGGGGGTGGGGTGGCATTGTATGTCCGAGATCGCTTGAACTGTTGCATAAAAAAAGGGGAAATTAAGTCTGAAGTAACACATGCAGAGTCTGTTTGGGGTAGAATTTTCAGAGGGGCATGAAAAACGATTTTAGGAGTGATATACCGTCCCCCAAACTTAGATAGGGACCAAGGGAGGGCTACTATGGGAGGAAATTGTTAAGGGCCCCAAGGCACGATAATGTAGTAATCAGGAGACTTTAAATTTAGTTATATTTTATTGGAATTTCTTGACTGGGAATTTAGGGAAACATACGACTTCTTAGAAGTAGTTCAGGATTGTTTTTTGAAGCAGTTTGTGACAGAACCTACAAGGGGAAATAACCTGCCTGACTTAGTTCTGGCAAACAATGAATCCCTTGTTAATAATTTAGAAATTTCAGAGGAACTGGGTGCTAGCGACCACAAATCAATTACATTTAGCATTGAATGGAAGTACGATAGTAGCGATAACTCAGTAACAGTCCCAGATTTTCGCTTACCAGATTACGATGGGCATAGAGAACACTTATCATCTGTTGACTGGGGTAACGAAGTGAGCTATCAATATGACAGTTTTCTGAACACCACACATGCTGCTCAAAGAACGTTTATCCCGTATAAAGAAATTAGATGAAATAGAAATGACCCAAAATGGATGAATAATAGGCTGAAATATCTTCTAGGGCATAAGAAAGGAATTTATAGGCGTATCAAAAGAGGTGAGGGTCATCTTATGAATCAGTATATTGACATTAAGGGTTACGGGCACTCCCGAGCTTCAGAACCTTGCATTTATCTACATTAAACTGCATCTGCCACTTTTCTGACCAAGAATAGAGTTTGTTTAAATCCTCTTGAAGTTCCATAATATCTACGTTTGAATCATTAATCCTACCTATCTTTGTGTCATCGGCGAATTTGCTCATATCACTAGACAGCAGTGCCTTAGTGTGCGCAACAAGGCCAACAGATTACTTGGATTTATCTCAAGAAGTATAAGTAACAGAAGTCCAAAAGTTATTTTAAAGCTCTATACATCACTAGTGAGGCCTCATTTAGATTATGCTGCTCAGTTTTGGTCCCCCCTTACTACAGGATGGATATAGACTCATTATAGAACATACAGAGAAGAATGACTAAAATGATTTACTGTGTAAGGAACCTCCCGTATGGTAGGTAAGACACATAGGCAACAGTTAGGCAACTTTATTCCGAAACGTTTCGCCTACACAGTAGGCTTCTTCAGTCGAATACAGAAAGTAGGCAGGAACAGTAGAGATGTGAAGACGATGTAATCAGTCCATCACCCTTGAAGTCGTAGAATTTGAGGTTGTCAGTCCCTCAGTCTGGAGAAGTTCAGTTCCATAGTCAGGAACTATCAGGAACAGTATTCCCAGTGGGGTGATAGAGGCTAGGACCTTGGGTGGCTTTAAGAAGAGACTGGACAAATATATGAGTGGGAGGGGCTGGGTTTGATTGGTGTCATTGGGTACGGGAATTATTGTGATGAATGGTTTGAAAAACCATTATTATTTCAAGGGAAGCTTTAGGTAGTAGTCGTTTTGATAAGGACCTGCCTCGCAGGGGCCAGTAGGCCTTCTGCAGTGTTCCTCCATTCTTATGTTCTTAAGATAAAGCGACAGTGCGGAGACTTAAATACTCTCGGAAGGAGAGGTGCAGAATAGTAGTAGTAGTGAGAATGTACCCACTGAGAGGTCAGGTCCCTCTAAGATCCAACAGTTCTCACTTGAAAGGGATGTTTAAGATGTTTTCTGTACCAAGAGGCCATGTGTTGCAGTGTCTGACAAGATGAACATCAAAATGGTATATTGTATACCATTTAAATTGTTCCAAGTAGATAGAAGTATCGGGGAGGGGGGTGGGGTGGCATTGTATGTCCGAGATCGCTTGAACTGTTGCATAAAAACGGGTATTAAGTCTGAAGTAACACATACAAAGTCTCTTTGAATAGAATTTTCAGAGGGGCATGAAAAATTGATTTTAGGTGTGATATACCGTCCCACAAACTTAGATAGGGACCAAGGGAGACTACTATGGGAGAAAATTGTTAGGGCCACAAGGCACGATAATGTAGTAATTCTAGGAGACTTTAAGTTTAGTCATATTGATTGGAATTTCTTGACTGGGAATTTAGAATCATACGACTTCTTAGTAGTTCAGGATTGTTTTTTGAAGCAGTTTGTGACTGAACCTACAAGGGGAAATAACCTGCTTGACTTAGTTCTGGCAAACAATGAATCCCTTGTTAATAATTTAGAAATTTCAGAGAAACTTGGTGCTAGCGACCACAAATCAATTACATTTAACATTGAATGGAAGTATGATAGTAGCGATAACTCAGTAACAGTCCAAGATTTTCGCTTAGCAGATTACGATGGGCTTAGAGAACACTTTTCATCTGTTGACTGGGGTAACGAAGAGAGCTATCAATATGACAGTTTTCTGAACACCACACATGCTGCTCAAAGAACGTTTATCCCTTATAAGAAATTAGATTAAATAGAAATGACCCAAAATGGATGAATAATAGGCTGAAATATCTTCTAGGGCATAAGAAAGGAATTTATAGGCGTATCAAAAGATGTGAGGGTCATCTTATGAATCAGTATATTGACATTAAGAGGGACATTAAAAAGGGGATAAGAAAGGCTAAAAGAGACTATGAAATTAAAGTTGCTAGGGATTCTAAAACTAACCCAAAAAGTTTTTTCCAGGTCTATACAACAAAAGTTAGAAATAAGATAGGTCCCCTTAAAAATAACTATGGGCATTGTAGATGAATGGTTCAGAGAACCGACATGTTGTTGAATTAGACACATGTGCAGCTCTTGGGTATCTTTATTGAGGAAACGTTTCGCCGCACAGTGGCTTCATCAGTCCATTCAAAAGATGTGTACGAAATGGTATATAATACCGACAAGATGAGAGTAAGACACATGCGCAACATCTGGGTATCTTTATTGTAGACGTTTCGCCATCCAGTGGCTTTATCAATACAAATTCTAGGACATAACTTGAAGACAGTAGAACTATGTACAGAAGATGAGGTAATCAGTCCCTCAAACTAGGATTAGGTGCGAACAGCACCATAGTCGTGGAGATTCTGAAGCAGAAGAAAGAATCCTGGCGCTTATATAGTAACGTCAGGTGTAGCAGACGAGGGCATATTCACTGGTAGGCGGGATTCCCAGTGGAAGTAGGTCCTTCCCAAAGAGATGGGTTAGTTGTAGAAGTAGTTGTCGTAGTCGTGAAGGTTATGTACATGTCTTCAGAATTAAGATTCCATGATGTTGCAGTGTCTGACAAGTTGTGTACGAAATGGTATATAATACCGACAAGATGAGAGTAAGACACATGCGCAACATCTGGGTATCTTTATTGTAGACGTTTCGCCATCCAGTGGCTTTATCAATACAAATTCTAGGACATAACTTGAAGACAGTAGAACTATGTACAGAAGATGAGGTAATCAGTCCCTCAAACTAGGAGTAGGTGCGAACAGCACCATAGTCGTGGAGATTCTGAAGCAGAAGAAAGAATCCTGGCGCTTATATAGTAACGTCAGGTGTAGCAGACGAGGGCATATTCACTGGTAGGCGGGATTCCCCAGTGGAAGTAGGTCCTTCCCAAAGAGATGGGTTAGTTGTAGAAGTAGTTGTCGTAGTCGTGAAGGTTATGTACATGTCCTCAGAATTAAGATTCCATGATGTTGCAGTGTCTGACAAGTTGTGTACGAAATGGTATATAATACCGACAAGATGAGAGTAAGACACATGCGCAACATCTGGGTATCTTTATTGTAGACGTTTCGCCATCCAGTGGCTTTATCAATACAAATTCTAGGACATAACTTGAAGACAGTAGAACTATGTACAGAAGATGAGGTAATCAGTCCCTCAAACTAGGAGTAGGTGCGAACAGCACCATAGTCAGGATTCTTTCTTCTGCTTCAGAATCTCCACGACTATGGTGCTGTTCGCACCTACTCCTAGTTTGAGGGACTGATTACCTCATCTTCTGTACATAGTTCTACTGTCTTCAAGTTATGTCCTAGAATTTGTATTGATAAAGCCACTGGATGGCGAAACGTCTACAATAAAGATACCCAGATGTTGCGCATGTGTCTTACTCTCATCTTGTCGGTATTATATACCATTTCGTACACAACTTGTCAGACACTGCAACATCATGGAATCTTAATTCTGAGGACATGTACATAACCTTCACGACTACGACAACTACTTCTACAACTAACCCATCTCTTTGGGAAGGACCTACTTCCACTGGGGAATCCCGCCCACCAGTGAATATGCCCTCGTCTGCTACACCTGACGTTACTATATAAGCGCCAGGATTCTTTCTTCTGCTTCAGAATCTCCACGACTATGGTGCTGTTCGCACCTACTCCTAGTTTGAGGGACTGATTACCTCATCTTCTGTACATAGTTCTACTGTCTTCAAGTTATGTCCTAGAATTTGTATTGATAAAGCCACTGGATGGCGAAACGTCTACAATAAAGATACCCAGATGTTGCGCATGTGTCTTACTCTCATTCAAAAGATGTTGGTAGATGAATGGTTCAGAGAACCGACATGTTGTTGAATTGGACACATGTGCAACTCTTGGGTATCTTTACTGAGGAAACGTTTCGCCACACAGTGGCTTCATCAGTCCATACAAAGGAGAAACTTGAAGAACAGGAGGAGAATGAGGTAATCAGTCCCTCAGCCTTGAGTCGATGTGGTCAGTCCATCAATCTTGAATAGAATACGGCATATGTGCGGAGAAGCAGCTTATAAACCGTAGACAGGTGAGGGGCAGCAGCCGTATGTGGTGTCACATTTGTCCAATGTGGACGTAGGTCGTGCCCAAGGGTTAGGCAAGTGAAGAATTCTCAAGTATTAAGATCCCAAGAAGCTGCAGTGTCTGACATTAAACACATGTGCAACTCTTGGGTATCTTTCTTGAGGAAACGTTTCGCCACACAATGGCTTCATCAGTCCATACAAAGGAGAAACTTGAAGAACAGGAGGAGAATGAGGTAATCAGTCCCTCAGCCTTGAGTCGATGTGGTCAGTCCATCAATCTTGAATAGACACTGCAACTTCTTGGGATCTTAATACTTGGAAATTCTTCACATGCCTAACCCTTGGGCACGACCTACTTCCACATTGGACAAATGTGACACCACCTACGACTGCTGCCCCTCACCTGTCTACAGTTTATAAGCTGCTTCTCCGCTCATATGCCGTATTCTATTCAAGATTGGTGGACTGACCACATCGACTCAAGGCTGAGGGACTGATTACCTCATTCTCCTCCTCCATGAGCTGCCACTTTCTTTAACAGTCTTTGGTGCGAAACTCTATCAAAAGCCTTACTAAAATCTAAGTAAATAATATCAAATTCTTTATCGTGATCAACAGCCTCAAAAGCTTTATTAAGAAAGTTAATAAATTAGTTAGACAAGACCGGCCTCTTGTGAATCCATGCTGAGTATCATTAATCAAGCCATGCTTATCGAGATGGCTTCTTAAAATCTCAGCTAAAATTGACTCTAGTAATTTGCCTACAATTGAGGTGAGGCTTATTGGGTGGTAATTTGACGGTAACGACTTGTCCCCTGTTTTAAAAATAGGAATTACATTAGCCATCTTCCACATATCAGACACTACACCTGTTTGAAGAGATAAATTAAAAATATTAGTTAATGGTTCACGGACTTCCATTTTGCATTCCTTAAGAACCCTTGAAAAAACCTCATCAGGACCCGGCGATTTATTTTGCTTCAGTCGATCCATTTGTTTCATAACCATTTCACTAGTGACTGTGATGTTACATAATTTATCTTCTTCTGGCCCACTATAAAAATTAATTACTGGGATATTGTTAATGTCTTCCTGTGTAAAAACTGAGAGAAAATAATTATTTAAAATAGAGCACATTTCATTCTCTTTGTCTGTAAGATGCTCATAGTTATTTTTAAGGGGACCTGTCTTATCTCTAACTTTTGTTCTATAGACCTGGAAAAAACTTTTTGGGTTAGTTTTAGAATCCCTGGCAACTTTAATTTCATAGTCTCTTTTAGCTTTTCTTATCCCCTTTTTAATGTCTCTCTTAATGTCAATATACTGATTCATAAGATGACCCTCACCTCTTTTGATACGCCTATAAATTCCCTTTTTATGTCCTAGTACATATTTCAACCTATTATTAATCCATTTTGGGTCATTTCTATTAGATCTAATTTCTTTATACGGGATAAAACGTTCTTTGAGCAGCATGTATTGTGTTCAGAAAACTGTCATATTGATAGCTCTCTTCGTTACCCCAGTCAACAGATGATAAGTGTTCTCTAAGCCCATCATTATCTGCTAAGCGAAAATCTGGGACTGTTACTGAGTTATCGCTGCTATCATACTTCCATTCAATGTTAAATGTAATTGATTTGTGGTCGCTAGCACCAAGTTCCTCTGAAATTTCTAAATTATTAACAAGGGATTCATTGTTTGCCAGAACTAAGTCAAGCAGGTTATTTCCCCTTGTAGGTTCTGTCACAAACTGCTTCAAAAAACAATCCTGAACTACTTCTAAGAAGTCGTATGATTCTAAATTCCCAATCAAGGAATTCCAATCAATATGACTAAAGTTAAAGTCTCCTAGAGTTACTACATTATCGTGGCTTGTGGCTTTAACAATTTCCTCCCATAGTAGTCTCCCTTGGTCCCTATCTAAGTTTGGGGGACGGTACATCACACCTAAAATCAGTTTTTCATGCCCCTCTGAAAATTCTATCCAAACAGACTCTGTATGTGTTACTTCAGACTTAATACCCGTTTTTATGCAGCAGTTCAAGCGATCTCGGACATACAATGCCACCCCACCCCCCTTCCCGATACTTCTATCTACTTGGAACAATTTAAAACCCTGAATGCTACATTCCGCAGGCATGTCCCGACTTTTTGAATTAAACCACGTCTCAATTAAGTCAAATACATCAATGTTACCTGCACTAGCAACTAATCTCAACTCGTCCATCTTATTCCTAGCACTACGGTTATTAGCATTATAAACATTGAAAGACTCTCCTTTCTCTTTACCCTTCTTGCCCATTTCTGTTTTTCTACTAAACCTATTATTGTCCTTATCACCTAGTGTCACTGGCTTTTCAATATCTACCTCGTTTTACTTATTACTAGTTCCCCTAGAACTCATAATATTACTACACTGAGACTTCTCCGTTTTCTGCCAAAACCCATACCACTAACTATTCCTAGTTTAAAGTCCTAACAGCTCCCTCCACTGCAGTTGCCAGTGCTCCCACCCCAGATCTAGATAAGTGAACCCCATCCCTGGCATACATGTCATTTCTGCCATAGAAGAGGTCCCAGTTGTCAATGAATAACTGCATTTTCCTTACAGTATTTGTCCAGCCAGCAATTGACACCAATTGCCCTGGACAACCATTCATTTCCAACTCCTCTCCTTGGCAAAATACCACATATGACAGGGTTCCCACCCTTCCTTCTAATTATTTCTCTTGCTGACCTTTACCTGCTAATCAGGTCTTCACTCCTACATCTGCCAACATCGTTGCCACCAGCACTGAGACAGAAAATATGATTGCTCCCATTACCTCTCATGATGTCATCCAGATGGCTAACAATATCCTCCATCCCAGCCCCAGGAAAGCAAACCCTCTGTCTCCTACTCCTGTCCTTCAAGCAAAACGCCCTATCCATATACCTAACTTGGCTATCCCCTAGAACAACAACATTCTTACTTTCCATGGTGTTGTTCGTCGTGACGTTCCCAGTAGTCAGCTCACATTCGTCGGGTAGCACTGAGAATGTATTAGATGTTTCCACAACAGTTTCCACGGCAGTCTCTTCTTCATCGTTTCTACCTTTCCATTCGTCTTCTTGATCGTCAACTTCATTCCCTGCTGTGCAGCCACTGACCAGTTTCCCTTCTTGACCTGAGGGCTCAAAACAGGAGGACTACTACGATTCTTCTTATTTTCCTCGGTCAGTCGCCGAATCTCCATCTTCGCCATTATCAATTCTTCCTTAAGCTGTTGGTAAAGTTGCTCGACGGAGGGCATCTTGCTTCAATCCGTAGAGAGCGCACAAATAGGTCTTCACAGAGCTAAGTACACGTCACCATCATGTAGACAGACACAGTCTGCTTGAACGCAGCTGTTATTAATGGATGTAAGTACTCCTTGATTGATAAGTTCTTAAGAGCACCGTCTTGTTCCTTCAAATACCACCAAGGAAAGAGGAAAGAGAAGCCTTTAGAACTCTTGAAATATTGGGAAAAACAAGTACAAGGACAAGCTGTCTCAGCTGACTATGAATCCATGAAGATTGGGAGTAAGTCCATAGATAATAGACGTAGTTTGTACTCTGGGACATTACTTGGACTCAAGATGACATTCTGAGGTGCAGGGAAGGAATTCAAAATTCCTCTCTGTTGGAAAGTACAGTGCACCCTATCCTAGTACCCAAGAATCACTACCTAATTAGGTAAATACTTACTGAAGCACATCTACATGATTTACACGGTGGAGTGCAAAACTTTACGTCAAATATATTAGTCCTACTGGATACCTCAGGGCCGTCAGAGTGTTAAGACGCAGTTGAGAGGCTGTAGACTTTGTCGACATGGCCACAAGCGTTCTTGCCTCAGTCGGCCAGACAGGTGAGGCATGTCGTCCCCTTTGAAGTCACCGGGGTAGACTACTTCACTCCACCGAGAGATCACTACCCCTCTGGAGACTCCAGCAGTCATCCAGTGACTTCAGTGTAAGTGCAATATCGATGAGTTAGCTTGACCTTGTTTGACCATGTCAAACAGTGTGGAAAATCAAATATTTTTCCTTGTCTAGCATACTTGAGGGACTGAGAAGCTGTTAACTGAGGATGAGTTAAGAGTTGAGGAGGAAGGGGTCTGTAACATGCCTCACTGGCAGGCATACACCATTGCCAGATATTAACTATTACGCGTTAATTGTAAGATTAATTTTAGTTGCCATTCCTTATTATATTAATACCATAGCTCTACCTAGGCTAAGAATGTCAGTTAAGCTGTCTAGTATGTTTAAGCTAAAGCTACCAAGCTATAGCTTGGTAGCTACCCGGAGGACGGGCAGCTTACAGCCGGCCTGCTCAGTCACGATACATTACGGGGGGAGAGTGAGGAATATTGACCTCACCTCGCCTTGCCGGGTTTATAAATTGACAAAAAATTCGTGGCACTTCCGTAAGAAAGTCATAACGTATACGTACCACAAACCACATTAAGGCAAGTCACAAACTTACCAGTTAAAGATTCGCAAATCGGCATAGGTAACTTTGGTAGGCTTGTCTGTGTGCCATGCGACCGAATGATCTTACCCATGGCCCGAATTTCAAATACTACACCCATTAAGTACTGCTCTGTCTGTACATGAATGGTATGAAATACCGACAAGATGAAAACTAGACACATGTGGAACATCTGCTACACGTCCTATAACACTGATGCCAGTATATAAAGGCCAGCCTACTTGCCTGTATTTCAGATTGGCGCCGGGTCACTATCTGGAGAGGACCCGGGTCGGAAATACCGGCAAATCTCTAACTAACTAACTGTACTTCAGATTCTTCAAGACTACGGTGCTCTTCACATCAACTGCATGACTGATCACCTCATCTTCCAATTATGTCGCTGAATTTACATTGATAAAAAACTGGATGGAGAAAAGTCTACAATACAGACATCCAGTTGTTGCATATGTGTCTAACTTTCATCACTGCCAAGTTTGTTTTAACTTTATGTTATCTGAACATGGGATGTCAGACATTTAAGAACATAAGAACATATGAAAGAAGGAACACTGCAGCAGGGCTACTGACCCATGCATGGCAGGTCCAAATCTCCTGTGCATGGCGGGATTTAATTGATGATCTTAATGGAGTATTAGTTAATCAGGTCGCCAATCACAGTAGTGCACTTGTACTACAGACAATGCCTTCCGCAATAAATCGCGTCTGGCAAAATCTAAGTTTGGCTCACAGGAACTTCAGGAAGGAATCATTCAAGACACTATATACAGAAAATGAATGGAACCCAAACCTGACAAAGAAGAAATATGAGCTAAAGAAAATGCTGTAGTTTGCATTGAGCCTAGTTCTGTTGGCAAAGGGTTTGATCAATGGGGAAAGACTGAAATTTCTAAACCTGATGACAATAGAAGACAGAAGAGTTAGGAAATAAATGATAAGGATGTGCAAAATAATGAAAGGTATTCATAGGTAGGACATGAAAGAATGTTCCAGTGAAGGAAAACATGAACACGGGCGGGGGGAGAAGGGCAGCTGAAAGTTAACAAACACGGATTAGTCTCGAGGAGACTAGGAAATGTATTGACAGTCTTTGAGATGTCAGGAAATGGAAGGTACGAGGTATATATACGCACTTTCAAAGCGAATAGAGAGTGAATCGACTTCAGCAACCACATATAGATGAGTACACACAGACACAGATACACAGACAAGAGAGAGAGAGAGAGAGAGAGAGAGAGAGAGAGAGAGAGACACACACACACAACACTTGTCCAACCTTTGGACGAAGAACTATAACAAGGCTAGTTCCGGAGCTCAGGGGTATGTCCTACGAAGAAAGGTTGAGGGAAATCGGACTGATGACATTGGAGGACAGGCGGGTCAGGGGAGACATGATAACGACATACAAAATACTGCGTGGAATAGATAAGGTAGACAGAGACTGGTTGTTCCAGAGAGGGGTCACGGAAACAAGGGGTCACAATTGGAAGCTGAAGACTCAGAGGAGCCAGAGGGACGTTAGGGAGTATTTCTTCAGTCATAGAGTCGTCAGGAAGTGGAGTAGCCTAACAAGTGAAGTAGAGGAGGCAGGAACCATACATAGCTTTAAGACGAGGTATGACAAAGTTCAGGAAGCAGAGAGAGGACGTAGTAGCGATCAGTGAAGATTCGGGGCCAGGAGCTGAGTCTCGACCCCTTCAACCACAATTAGGTGAGTACACACACATATACGCACACACACACACAAGCACACACACACACACAGGCGCATATAACAGGAAGGGCACTGAAATGGATCAGAGAATACCTGACAGGGAGGCAACAACGAGTCATGGTACGTGATGAGGTATCACAGTGGGCACCTGTGACGAGCGGGGTCCCACAGGGGTCGGTCCTAGGACCAGTGCTATTTCTGGTATATGTGAATGACATGATGGAAGGCTTAGAACCAGAAGTGTCCCTGTTCGCAGATGTGAAGTTACCGAGGAGAATTAAATCAGATGAGGATCTGGTAGGACTTCAAAGAGACCTGGACAGGCTGGACACCTGGTCCAGTAACTGGCTTCTCGAATTTAACCCTGCCAAATGCAAAGTCATGAAGATCGGGGAAGGGCACAGAAGACCGCAGATGGAGTATAGGCTAGGTGGCCAAAGACTGCAAACCTCACTCAAGGAGAAAGATCTTGGGGTGCGTATAACACCGAGCACGTCTCCGGAAGCACACATCAACCAGATAACTGTTGCAGCATATGGGCGCCTGGCAAACCTGAGAACAGCGTTCCGATACCTTAGTAAAGAATCGTTCTACACACTGTACACCGTGTACGTCAGGCCCATACTGGAGCATGTATCACCTGTTTGGAACCCACACTTGATCAAGCACGACAAGAAATTAGAGAAAGTGCCAAAAGGTTTGCGGCAAGGTTAGTTTCAGAGCTAAGTGGAATGTCCTACGAAGAAAGGTTAAAGGAAATCTGCCTGACGACACTGGAGGACAGGAGGGTCAGGGGAGACATGATAACGGCATATAGAATACTGCGCGGAATAGATAAGGTGGACAAAGACAGGATGTTCCAGGGAGGGGACACAGAAACAAGAGGTCACAATTGGAAGTTGAAGAGTCAGATGCGTCAAAGGGATGTAAGGAAGTATTTCTTCAGTCATAGAGTTGTCAGGCAGTGGAATAGCCTAGAAAGTGACATAGTGGAGGCAGGAACCATACATAGTTTTAAGACGAGGTTTGATAAAGCTCATGGAGCAGGGAGAGAGAGGGCCCAGTAACAACCAGTGAAGAGGCGGGGCCAGGAGCTAAGACTCGATCCCTGCAACCACAAATAGGTGAGTACAAATAGGTGAGTACACATAATAAAGCTCACGGAGCAGGGAAAGAGTGACCTCGTAGGGACCAGTGAACAGGCGAGGCCAGGAGCCTGTGAATCGACCCCTGCAACCACAATTAAGTGAGTACAATTAGAAGGGTACACACACACACTGGGAAGTGATGTAGAAGAAGCAGTATCCATACATAGCTTTAAGAAGAGGTAGGATAAAGCTCATGGAGCAGGAAGAGTGACCTAGTAGCTACCAGTGAAGAGGTGGGGCCAGGGGCTGACACGATTCCTACAACCACAACTAGGTGAGTACAAACACATACACAAACACACACCAGGGGAGTAACAGCATCATATAGCCCTCGTGAATGTTTAGAGTTTTTGGCCCACCAAGGTCATTACAGGGATCACCGAAAGTCGTCAGTGTCAGTGAACAACCCAAGAAGTGATAAACAAGTTGCCCCAGATCAGAAAAGGGAGGTGAAGGCTACAATTTATATAAAACAATTTGAAAGTGGAATCAGTGCCAGGAGAGAGGGCTGGAGGCTTAGTGTGGGTGTAGGTGGTATCGCCACAAGCCAATATCAGCAAATTCAACGAGAATAAGTGTGACCCAAGCCAGTGAGATGAGGATAGGTGAGTTAGTGAAGTACAAAGTCATGAAGATTGGGGAATGACAAAGAAGACCACAGACGGAGTATATGTTACGGGATCAAAGGCTGCAAACTTCATTTACAGAAAAGGATCTTGGGGTAAGCATTATTCCGATCATATCCCATAAGGTACACATCAACCAAATAGCTGCTGCAGCATATGGGCGCCTGGTAATAGCATTTTGACATCTACGTAAGGAGTCATTCACGATAGTACAAAGTGTATGTCAGGGCTATACTGGAGTATTCAGCACCAGTATGGAACCCACACCTAGTCAAACATGTAAAGAAACTGGAGAAAGTGCAAAAGTTTGTAACAAGACTAGTTCTGGAACTAAGGGATATGTCTTATGAGATGATGTTAAGGAAACTCAATCTGATAACGCTAGAGGATAGGGGGACATGATAACGATGTACAGCAGACTTACTGACTTGACTGAAGGACTTACTGACTTGACTGACTTACTGAAAAAGAGTGTATGTTTAGCACATGGCGCCTAACATTTCTATATTGGTTGCAGTGGCTTCTTTTTTTATCCCTTCCTGTCCTCCAACCTTCAATACCTCTCTATAATGTCAGTTTTTATTAATTTGTGCATCTTTATCATGCTTCTACGTTATTTATGTTATACCTAATATTATTCTGGAATAAATATGATAGATATTATTTATTGACAGTAATAGTATAATTATACAATAACAAATCTAGAAGCTGTGCTTTGAAACGGGGTCTAGACCAGCTGATGATGCCTTACTGTCAGCTGTATAATGTACTGCAGGGTAAAAGAACCCAGAGATCCATTATAGAATTTATGCACACTCCAGTACAACCATTAATACCAGAACCTGTACCATCCACTTCTGCCGACAACCAACAACCATTCACCTCCGCCCAGAACGCTGAATCCATCCATATCCACTCTCTTCACAATCATCCAGAAACACTATTACTCACAAGTTAAGGTAAGAAATACTATTATTTCTATTGAATTTGTTGTCTTAAGCAGTAATATATCACAACAATGCACTACAATTACATATTCACTTTTATTTTGTAGATCTGGAGGTCTAAAATAAGTTGTTTGGCTTTTTGGGGGCTCCCAGGAACATAACCCTATTTTTCCCTTAAGTTCTTCATTTTGTCTAACACGGCGTTTTCAGGAACGTAACTACGACGGTCTACTGTATAAAATGCTGAGTGGAATTGTCAAGGAGGACAGGGGTCTGTTTCAGAGATGGCACACAAGAGCAAGGGACCACAACTGGAAGCTGAAAACCCAGATGAGTAATAGGGATGTTAGGAAGTATTTCTTTAGCCTTAGACCTGTCAGGAAGTGGAATAGTCTGGAGAGTGAAGTGGAGGCAGGATCCATACATAGCTTTAAGAAGAGGTATGATAAGGCTCTAGGAGTGGTGAGAGAGTGAATTAGTATCACTTGTGAAGAGGTGGGGCCAGGAGCTATGACTCAACCCCTGCAACCACACATAGGTGAGTACACAAACACACTGCCAGGCAGGAATAAAAGACAAAGTATTTAAGTAGTTCAAGGTATGCTCAGGTTTGTATTTCCGTCATTAGATTTTTGTCATCTGACTACAGGGACACTTTTGAATCGATACTTTTTCATTCATACTATTTACATATGGAAAACCCAAAACCCATCCAAAACCCATCCCTGTTTAGCATTCCTGGAAAGAGTACAAATGGATCTCGAGGAGCCGCAGAATTTGTCTGACAAGTGGGTATTAGAATTTAACCCCAGCAAATGTAAAGTTATGAAAAACCTGGAAGCACCTATCTAGGGTCAGGGAACTAATCCTGCAAACCTCACTGAAAGAGAAGGACCTCGACGTAAGCAAACTTCAGGGTGAGAGCCGCAACAAACGCAAGATAAATAATTTAAGGGTGAGCGTTCAGTAGCATTTATGGGATTGTACGTCCCCATAAAAAATACGTATGTGCTGTTGTGTTAGAGTTTTTTGTTTGGTTGGGTGAGTGGGTTTTGGTTGGATGAATGTGGGTGTGGGTGGGTCGGTTGTAGATGTATATTTGTGTGTACTGTGAGGGAAAAGTTCAATAGATAGGAGTAGCGATGGAGTATATAGTAACAATAGTTTCATTGCTGGCTACTTGTTAAGGTAGGGTAAGTCCAGCTCCCGCTATTCCGGCTCTTTTCCCCCACCCCGAAAGTGATAGTTTGATTGCCAGCTACTTGTTAAGGTAGCGTCAGTCTAGCTCCCGCTATCCCTTCCCCTTCTTCCCCCCCCCGAAAGGTGACGTGTGGGGCTCCGGTCCAAAAAGTAATCACTAGACTCACAGCTCCCAGCACTACTGTAAGGGGGAGGTCAGGTGTAACATATCGACTTCTTTATTTTTCAACCGATTACGTTCATTTTTGGTGTACTATTAGAAGCTTATATCGAGTATCCTGTGCTGAAGTTTCAATCATATCGGCCTAAAAGGAAATGAAATATGCAAAATTTACGAAAAATTGCATTTGGCAGCGGAGTCCTACTCAGTGGTACTTGGAAAAGTGGTTTTGACACATGCTGCTGATAGAACACCTCTAATTCCATCACTGTAAGTGTACCAATTCTAAAATAAACCTTATCTTCATGCTAAAAAAAATAAGTTTCATAACTTTTTTGACATATTGGAAGATGTCGGTCTTGTTGCTCACATAAATCTAAAAATATTTGGGATAGTTCAGAAAGGTACACTTTACCTTGTAAAGCAACATTCTCCTTTTGTTTTTTTTGTAAAAATTTCCCCCGGGGCACAACTGAAAGGTACATGCCCCCTTTGTTTTTCCTAGGGGGATTTATTTTGAAACCCTCATTTTGCCCAATTTAATAAACTTGGGCCCTTTCAGTTTTTGCCTAAGTTGACTTTTTGTAATAATCCCCCACATTTTTTTTGGTATTTACTTTTTGAGGGAGATGATTTTTTTAAGCAGGGGGTTTAACCAGTCCTCCTTTCCCCAAGCTTGGTTGACAGGAGGGCACCTGCCAATCAACGATAGAATTTTTGGAAAATGGACTAACGCCCGGAGATTTTTCCCCTTTTTTGGGGATTTTTTTCCCTTTGGGGAAACCTTTTTGAAATTGCGGGAAACGAAACCCCCCCTCTTTTTTTGGGCAGCGGTAAAGAACCTCTTCCTTCATCGGGATAGAATACCACGCTATTCTGTGAAGAACGAGCCGGGGGGTTTGTCACAACACCCGTGCGACCCCCCCCCCCCAAAACAGGGGGCAACGGCTATGATTTAAACAACAGGGCAGTTCACCAACCCCAAAACCCCCCCAATTTTATAAAGCGTTGAATTCAGTTATCATTTATTTTTTTTAAAATTTTTAAATTGTTTTTAAAATTAGGATAAAATTTTTCAAATTTAAGTGTTTTAAATTTTTTTAAAATTTTTCCAAAATAATAAAGTGTTTATGTTGTATTTTATTCTTTTTCAAAAATTAATTTTTTCCCGAGGAGGAGCCCAGTTTTTGGGTAATATTGTCTGAAGTTGTTACAGGGCTGAGTAAGCCTTCACAAGTGGCGCCCTTTCCCAAACAACTCGACTAAATTTCAAGTTTCAACCCCATCTCGAATCTACCTTTAAACCCCCCCCCCCCCAAAACGCTGCATCCCCACAAGGGTTTTCCCAAACCACCATGAGTAATCATTCTCTTGGTAGGATTACAGTACAGGTTTTTTAAAAGATTTGGTATTGTTATAGTCCCCCAAAAAAATGAAAAAGTCAAGTAAAGGCGGGATAAAAAAATTTTTAAAATTTTTTCCCCCTTTTTTGGTTCGACTTGAAACATTTTTGGAAAATTAGCTCTGGGGACCCGGGTTTTTTCCAGTGAAATTTTTTTTCTTTTGGGGGCCCTTTTTTTTTTTATCAAGGGAACTGCCCGTTGGACACTCTTAATTTGTTTTTGAAAAGTTTGGGAGGGTAAAGGGGCCCCCAAACCCTATTTACTGTTTGCTGGGAACCCGGGCAAAGAACCCTTTTTTTTTCATTAATAAAAATTTTTTTAAAATTTGAAGTAGGGATCGAGCCCTCTGGTTTATTTAGTTTGAGTGGAGCGGAAATTTGAACCCCCGTTTTCGTTAATACCCTTTTCTTTTTCCCCCCGGGGAAAGTTTAAGTTAATTTCTTGCAAGAAATGGAGGAAAAACCATTTTTTGGATGAACGCTGGAAGAATTTTAGGAATAACAGGGAAAAATTTAAAATCTTTCATTAGTGCAAGACCTAAAGGGACTTAAAAGGGAAGAAGAAAGCAGAAAGGGAAAGAAAATGAAAAGGAGAGAGAGAGAGAACTGAGAGAAAAAATTCCAAGAAAGACAGAAAGAGAGGAGACGAAAAAAAGGAGTGTGAAAAAATTTGATCGTGGGGAAGGGGCTAGAGTACGTGGGGAAAACAAGCTAAAAAACGTGGGGAAAAAAAAAGCAAAGATGGGTGGGGAAACGGGTTTTAAATTAAGAGAACTTAGGGAAGAGAAAAAGGATAAAAATTTTGAGGAAAAAGCTAGAGCCCCTGTTTTTAATAGAGAGAAAAAAAGGATCGCGACCGAAAAATCTCGCCTTGAATTAGAGAATAAAAAGAAAAACTTTAAAACAAAAAACCCAATTAGGGGAAGGGTAAGGGAAACCCAACTTTCCATCAGTGCACAAATCCAACACCAAAATTTTACCCCCCTTCCACAGAGGGGGAAGACTAACTTCATTCATTATCGGGTTTGAAAATACCGCTCCCCTCGGAATGGCCCTGCACCTGGGCTACCGGGTTTGGGAATTTAAATTTTCTGGTACAGCCTTAAATATCTATCCCAATTTTGTGGGCAGGATATCAATTTTTAATTAAATCCTACGAAAAGAAGGAAAACCTTTAAAAAGGCTCCCCAAAAAACCACAAATTTCCCTTACGGGAAAGATACCCGGTATGCCCCCTTTAAGCTTGGTCAGAATTTTTCCCAACAGTTCGGGTAACCCCTTCTTTCGTTTTTTTCGATTTTTGGGAACGGGGTTTTTCGGAATTAAATCGCATTTTAGGGAATCCTAAGGCTTCAGGGTTGCTGACCACCCCCTACAGCTCGCCCCCCACAAAACAACTTTCCCTTTCAGAAAAGAAACCTGTTAAAAGCTGGGGAAAGTTGCTGGGGCTGCGACCGATCGAGGCTCACAATTCCCTATAAAGACCAAAAGGGGACCCGGAAAACCCCAAATTGAAGGGGTTCTCAGCCCTTAAGAAATCGAAGCCTCTAGGGGAAAGTAAAATGACTTTTTTTATTCCTGTTTATCATTTGTGTGGTGTTAAGGGGGACATAAACTCCAATTGTCCTTCTAAAAGGTCCAAAAAGTTGGGAAAAGTTTTAAAGGGCTGTAATAAAAAGCAAAATTTCTGTTCAGGAACAGTTAATGGACCCGCTCAAAGGGGGCCTGGTTGGGTTTAACGCTCTCGCTTTACAAAGGCGAGGGGCCGGGTTTTGATTCCCCGCCCGATTTGAAACATTGGGCCCCTGTTTCCTTTTTTACCTGTTGTTCCCCATGTTCCCCAAACAGAAAAAGGGTACCTTGGGGTTAGCGACTGGTTTGGGGGCCACCGGGAAAACTGACCTAATTTGCCCCGAGGGTTTCCAAAAAACAATGGGTTCCCATGTATATATTTTCCCTTGTTTTTCCCGCTAGGAAAAGTATACCAAGGAAAAGTACTTGGGAAATAAATAAAATTATTATTAAATTTTTACTATTTATTTTAAAAGAAAACACGGGATGCAAAAGTATAGGGCATTTTCTGATAAGCCTTTCCCTAAACTTAAAGAAACTCATTCCTCTGCAACTTTTTAAATAAATTGGGCCGAAAGACAAATTTTACCACCCAAAACCTTTTTTTTACCTTTGGTTTTAAAAAAGGTTTTACAGGTTTGGGTTTTGAAGCCGAAATAGTTTTCCCTCACTTTTTGCTCCCAAATAATAGGTAAAAAGTAAAAGGGGGCCATCTTCCCCTTTGGGGGTTGACCTTTTATCACCAAAGATAGACAAGGTGGTTTTTGATCCTCTTTCCGGGAGAGGCCGGGGAACCCCTCGAAAAATTTCCCGATAGACAAAGTCTTTTGTTTAGACTCAAAGTGGGGTTAAACACCAGGGGATGCCCACTTCCGGGAAAACGAGGTAGTAGGATCACCGGTTTTTACTTATTAGATTTAAAGTGAAGATAACCCCCTCCAACCAAAAATGGGCTTTACTTTGGGGGTCAGACCAAAGCCCAGGGGGTTTTCCCCCCCTGTCCATCCTTTGAATTTTTCCCCGACTTTAAGCCTTTTTTAAAATATTTGAAAGACCCTTTTTTCAAAATTTTTCAACTTTAATTCCCTTTTTTTTTTTCCCCCCCGAATTGCCAAATTTCCGCTAAAAGAAATCAAATTAAACCAAAGGAAAAACTTTTCATTAAAAATTTTAATATATAAAAAAGGGATCATTTTACAATCATAATTTAAATAAAAATTTAATAGACAACTATTCCCTCTTAGTTTTTTCCAAGTCCCCAAAGCAAGGGACTGTTCTTAAAAAAAGGCTTTATGACCTGCCAGGGGCCGGAAAATTTTTCGCAACGAAAAAAACCCCAAATAAAATTAGAAAATCCCATTTTTGGCCAAAAAAGCCCCCAAAATGTCCCCACCATTGAAAACGTGTAAAGTATGCCAACTTCATCCTCCCGAGGGTTTCCAGGGAGTACCCCATGGTCAAAAAGCCTTTTTTACGGTACCCTTTTGAAAAGAGTTTCTATTTACCCTCGTTTGGGCCTTTATCTTTCCCCTTTTTCTGGGGACCCTAGGGAAAATATTAACAATTTTTTTGATTATGCTTTTGAGCTTCCCCGAAGCCGTTCTCTTTAAAAACCCTAACTACTACAGAGGTGGCCCGAAGCCCTTTTGTCCATCTTCTCCGGAGTGGCCCTCCCTAAAAGAAAAAATTTTTTTCCGGGGACACAATTCACATCTGACTTTTAAAGCAACATTTTAAAACCAACTTCTTGGAGTGAAGCCCCCTCTTCCCACAACCCTATCATCCCCCCCTTTAATGGGAGGAAGGGGCGCCAGCAAACGATTTTTAAAGTCAATTTTTAAGGGAAAATTTTCCCCTTAAACCTGAGGAGTGGCATCGTTACCTACCCGGGGCTTTGTTTGCCATGAGGGGAATTCACAGTGACTCTTTGGGGTTTTTTAAACCTTTTTTAACTTTTCTAGGGGAACAGGCCCGAGGCCCAAATTTTCCATCCTTCATGATTTATGGGCAAAGAGGAGGTAAATCTGAGGTTCAGCTTCTTTCCAGTTTTTTTCCTTGACCTTAGACCAAACTTGAGAGACCCCCTGACATAGTTTCGAAAAAACGTAATTTTTCAAATGGGCCCGTACAAAACCAAATTTTTAATTTCCCAAAATCTGAAAGAAATTTTTGTAGGGGAAAGAAGTTCCGAAATTTGCCGATCAAGTCAAATATAAATTTGAAACAAGGAAGGTCCATATAAAATTTTTAAAAAAATTGTGGGGAAAATTCTAACCTCATAAATCAAGAGTAAACCAAAACTTTAAACATATCCAAAATCCTAAAGAAATATTACCGAAGAAATTTTGGTTTTTCTGCCTTAAAACTTTTACTTATTTTTCCGCACGAAATTATAAAGACAACGAAGAATGTAAGGTGTGGCGTAATTTTACACCTCTAACTTAAAACTGATGAAGAACTACATGAAATTTGGGAAATTTTTAACCACTGACGCAACCAACATTAATATTAATGAATCTTTTGGGTACCAAAAGACATGAACTACTTTTAAAGTGCAGTAACTTTTTTAGAAATCCCCTTTTCGATATTCCAGGGTTTCCCCCCCCTTTGTCCTAAATTGACTTAAAATGACCCGGGCTTTCCCTTTAAACGAAATTTTACCCAGTTCCAGTTCACCTTAGGGATGCATTTGACCGAGAGGTAAACAAATTATTAAACTAAAGAACCTTTTAACCTTCAGTATCTTCATAATTTTTCACCAGTAGGGCAAATTTTTTTGAAGGGGGATAAATTTATATAGACTTGCTATTGACTTCAGGAAACCTTAATTGGGTGTAACTCCCGGGGGGTGCGACCTATGCCCTTAATAGATACGATCTACACAAAAATTTTTTGGCTCTTCCCTTTTTTCAGAGATGGGGGTATTGCGCAGGCATAAATCAATTTTAAAGTTGATCCCGATTTTGGGGGTTTGGGAACTCCTGTGCTACCCTACGGGGAACTGATGAGAAAGGCTTTGGGTTGGGTAAGCCAAATGTTCAGTTTATTTTGATAACATTTACGTAATGCCCCCAAGTGGGGGGGAACATAACCAAACATTAAACATTTTTTCGTAGGGTTTCGCCCCACATGGCCTCCCCTGCCAACCGAAGAAAAAGCCTCCTGGGTATTAAAAAGATTTGAATTTTTGGACTGAAAACTTTTTAATAAATCTCTGCGCCCTTCCCCCGTTTAAAATAAAGCTTTATTAGAATTAAAAAAATTCCCCCAAAACCAAAAAAGCTCATGTGAGCTTTCCCGGGTTTTTCCTTTCACTCGGTTTACCCATAAGTTTTTGGGATGGGGGGTTGGGGAAAAATTCAAAAAAAAGGAGTAGGGGATGGAGTATATAGTAACAATATTTTTAAAATTTTTTGGCTACTTGTTAAGGAAAGGGGAAGGTTTACTCCCCTATTTCCCCCTTTTTTTCCCCCCCCCCCGAAAGTGATAGTTTTATTGCCGGGTGCCTTGTTAAGGTATGGGCAGTCTAAACTTTCCCCTATCCCCTCCCTCTTCCCCCCCCCCCCCCCCCCCCCCGAAAGTGACGTGGGGGCTTCCGGTCCCAAAAAGTAATCACTAACTCAACAAAAATTGGGATAAAATCCGACAGAAATTTTAGTAAGACATATCAACAGTTTTGTAATTTATTTTGAAAACGTTTCGCTACACAGTAAGGCTTCTTCAGTCAGTACAGAAAAAGTTGATAGAAGCAGAAGATACTGAAGACGATTAATCTTCCCTCAACCCCAAAGTTTGAGGTGGTCAGTCCCTCAGTCTGGGGAAGAGCATTTGGTTCCTTGTCTAAACAATATGAAGTTGAAGTGACAGAATCGGGCCTTATATAGTGCCAGGAGGTGAACGTAGGTTTTTTGGGGGCAGGTCCTTTCAAACCAGCCGTTCCACTAGTAGAGGTTGTCGAAGAGATGTCTGTACCAAGATACCCTTGTTTGGCAAATGTCTGACAGAATACATAAAATGTAACAATACCGACAGATTGTTAGTAAACACAATGCAACAGTTAGGTATCTTTATTTTGAAACGTTTCCCTACACAGTAGCTCTTCATCGAGTACCGAAAAGTTTATAAAGCATAAGTACTTGAAGACATGTAATCATCCATCACCCTTTAAAATTTTGAGGTGGTCATCCCTCAGTCTGGAGAAGAGCATTTTTTCCGTTGTCGAAACCCCAAAGAATTGAAGTGACAGAATCGGGCCTTAAAATGCCAGGAGGTGAGACAGGTTGTTTGGGAGGGCAAAGGCCTTCTCAAACCCACCGTTTTCCCCTAGTGAGGTTGCGAAGTAGATGGTCTGTACAAGATACCCTGTGTTGCAGTTCTTTACAGAATAACATTAAAATGGTATAAAATAAACCGCGATTGTTAGGTAAGACCAATGCAACATTGGTATCTTTATTTTGAAACGTTTCGCCTACACAGAGGCTTCTCATCGAGTACAGAAAATGATAGAAGCAGAAGTACTTGAAGACGATTTTAATCAGTCCATCACCCTTAAAGTTTGAGGTGGTCAGTCCCCTCAGTCTGGGGAAGACATTGTTCCGTTCTGAAACAAAAGAAAGTTGAGTGACAGAATCGGGGCTTATATAGTGCAGAGGGTGAACGTAGGTTGATTTGGAGGGCAGTCCTTCTCAAACCCAGCCGTTCTCACTGTAGAGGTTGTCGAAGTAATGGTCTGTACCAAGATACCCTTGTGTTGCAGTGTCTGACAGAATGAAAATTAAAATGATAAAAAACCGACAGATTTTAGGTAAGACACAATCAACGTTTTGGTATCTTTATTTTTAAACGTTTCGCCTACACAGAGGCTTCTTCAGTCGAGTACAGAAAATTGATAGAAGCAAAGATACTTTAAGACATGAAAACAGTCCACACCTTTAAAGTTTTGAGGTGTCAGTCCCTCAGTCTGGAGAAAAAATTTGTCCGTTTCTGAAACAATATGAAGTTGAATTTGACAGAACGCCTTATAAGTGCCAGAGGTAACTAGTTGAATTGGAGGGAAAGGTCCTTCTCAAACCCAGCCGTTTCTCACTAGTAAGTTGTCGAAGTAGATGGTCTTACCAAGAACCCGTGTTGCAGTGTCTGATTAAAATGAACATTAAATGGTATAAAATACCGACAGATTTTTGGTAAGAAAACATATGCAACAGTTGGGAACTTATTTAAAATGGGTTCCCCCTACAAAAGTAGCTTCTTATCAGTACAGAAAAGTTGATAAAGCAGAAGAACTTGAAGCATGAATCAGTCCATCACCTAAAGTTTAGGGGTCAGTCCCCCCTTGGAGAGACATTGTTCCGTTGTCTGAAACAATATGAAGTGAATGCAAATCGGGCCTTATAGTCCAGGAGGTGAGACGTAGTGATTTGGAGGGCAGGCCCTTCTCAAACCCCCGTTCTCACTAGTAGAGTTGTCAAATAGATGGTCTTACCAAGATACCCTTGGTTGCAGGTCTGACAGAAGAACTTAAAATGGAAAAATACCGACAGGATTTTAGGGTAAAGACACATAGCAACATTTAGTATCTTTATTTTGAAAAGTTTTCGCCTACACAGTAGGCTTTTCCGGGTCGAGTACAGAAAATTGAAGAAGCAGAAAGATACTTAAGACGAGTAATCAGTCCATCACCCTTAAAATTTTGAGTGGTCAGTCCCTCATCGGAAAAGGCATTTTCCTTTCTGAACAATTTTAATTTGAAGTGACAGAATCGGGGCTTATAAGTGCCAGGAGGGAGACGTAGTTGATTGGAGGGCGGGTCCTTCTCAAACCCACCTTTCTCACTAGTAGAGTGGTCGAAGGTAGATGGTCTGTACCAAGATACCCCTTGTTTGCAGGCGACAGAATGAACATTAAAAGGTATAAAATACCGCCTACTGTGTAGGCGAAACGTTTTCAAATAAAGATACCTAACTGTTGCATATGTGTCTTACCTAACAATCACTAGACTCACAGCTCCCAGCACTACTGTAAGTACATGCCTGCCTTGTATTCTAGTGGATTTTTTGGGTTGAAAGCTTCATTTTTGACCAATAATAAACTTAGTCCTTTCAGTCTTGCTCTAGGTTGACTGTTGTAATAATCACCATATCTTTTAGTTATTGTACTTATCATGGAGAGTGATTTCTTAAGCAGTGGGTAACCAGTCCATCTTTCCAGCTTGGATGACAGAGAGGGTCACCTGCCAGTCAACGAGTAAATTGATGGAGATGGACTAACGTCCTGAGACTTCCCCTTTTGGATTTTAAATTTCCTGTGCACCTGTATGAAATTGCAGGACGTAACCCCTCATCATTGCAGCGGTAAAGAACCTGCTTTCCTGTCATCGGGATAGAATACTCAGGGCTATACTGTGAAGAACGAGCCGGTGGGTTGTCATCAACACCTGCGACCCTCCCCCCCCCCACATCATCGGCAACGGCTATGATTTCAACAACATGCAGTGTCACCAACACCAGACACCCAAGTTTCATATTAGCGTTGAATTCAGTTATCATTTATATTTTTCATTTTTCATTTTCTTTAATGTAGGATCAATATTTCATATTTAAGTGTTTTATATTTTATATTTTCTAAATAATAAAGTGTTTATGTTTGTCAGTTTTTATTCTTTTTCTATACATTAATTTTCCTGAGGAGGAGCCAGCCTTGGTAATACTGTCTGAAGTTGTTACAGGGCTGAGTAAGCCTTCACAGTACTCATAGCACAATTACATTATGGTGTTGCTTGATGAGGATTATCATTAACTAACGACAGTGAGGATATTAAGCAAAAAAAACTATAAACCTCAAAAGTTCTAAACTTAACTCTTAACGTACATTAACAAAATACTTATACCACCTGAACTTTGCGGGAGGATGCTCCTAACTTACGTTAAAAAACAGACATTGAACACAAAGCTATTGATTTAAAAAATATGAGTAGGTAAAGTTTTTTCTTCACGTATATTTTTCAACTAGCTGGACTCCATCATCATTAGTAGCCCCGCCACCCTTTACTTAAAGATAATTGCATGAAACACTTGACTCGATAAACTCAGGAGAGCCTGGCCATGTTTGTTCTGACCTCACTGTTATGACCTTCTAACTAGGAGGAGGCCATAACAGGAAGCATTCTTTGCTTTAATTCTAAAACTTGTTTTCATTTCATAGCGTTTTGTAAAGAGCTATGCTAATTAAACTTAGATCATAAGAGTGGAGGAACACTGCAGAAGGTCTACTGGCCCGTACAAGGCAGGTCCTTAGTGGGAGGTATCTTTTCAATAACTGTATTTTCCTGTCGTGGTTCATAAGACTGATGCTTTATTTTCATTAATGCCAGAAGATAGTAAAGAGCCAAGATGATTAATTAGATAAAAAAATATTTAATTTAGTAACGTAAAAAAATAGCATATCATCAATGTTTTACTGATGCCCTGTGAGCGTTGAGGGTTGTTTACATCGGTGGAAGAACTACAGCTTCTGCCCGGAGCGTTGAGAGTTGTTTGTGGAACATCCCCGGTGGGGAAAAAACTACAGCTCCGGCCCGCGAAAGATGAGGGGTTTTTGTTTACGCTCAGTACTAGTGAAACATTTTAAATATTGATTCGACTTAAGTATTTTTGTTTAACTATTGTTGTTGTTTCTTTTTTTCATGCTTTGCATGGTAATTTCTAAAAAAAAAAGATATTTTAAAATTTTCTCTTTTCCCAAAGTAAAAAAAATAATCCCTTTCTGCAAAATATTTCTTCTGCAAAAACTACCAACTACCAAACTAACAAACTGACCAACAAACACCAAAAAACAACTACCAACTAACAACTACCAAACTATCAAACTACCAACTAAAAACTACTAAACTACCAACCTACCAACTAATGCACTACAAACAAACTACCATGAAAAAAAAAACTACCAATCAAAAATTCCAAACTAACAGCTTAAACCCAAAATAACAAACTACCAAATTAACAACCCAACAAACTACTAAACTTACAAACTACCAAACTAACTACCAAACTAACACAAATACTAACCTAACAAACTACTAGACTAAAACTACAAACTACCAAACTACTAAACTAACAAACAACTAAACAAACTACCAAACTAACAAACTACTTAACTGCCAAATTACCAAACTACTAAACTAACAAACTACTAAACTAACAAACTACTAAACTAACAAACTACTAAACAAACTACCAAACTAACAAACTACCAAACTACCAGACTACTAAACTAACGAACGACCAAACTACCAAACTAACAATCTACCAAACTAACAAACTACCAAAGTTTTTCATTATAAGTCTAAATTCAAATTAACTAAACATTTTTGAGGGAAAATATATTTTCTTAAATTTGTAAATATTTTGAATGTGATGATGAAGTTTGATTACGGTAATTCAGTGTCTAATCTGACCGCATTTGCAGAAATCCTTAAATGAAGACTTTTCTCTGCAACAATGAGCATTGCAGACATCACCATGGTTGCAGAAATGTAACGTTTTCCATCTAGCTCCATTTTTTCCCACAAATCTTTATCATAGGCTGGAATTAGTTATGTAAATTTAGCTTATTTCAAAGCTAGATCTGTCTAAATTGCGCTACCACCCCCTAGGACGCGACCCACAACAGTCGTCTAACACCCCCTAGGACGCGACCCACAACAGTCGTCTAACACCCCCTAGGACGCGACCCACAACAGTCGTCTAACACCCCCTAGGACGCGACCCACAACAGTCGTCTAACACCCCCTAGGACGCGACCCACAACAGTCGTCTAACACCCCCTAGGACGCGACCCACAACAGTCGTCTAACACCCCCTAGGACGCGACCCACAGCAGTCGTCTAACACCCCCTAGGACGCGACCCACAACAGTCGTCTAACACCCAGGTACCTACTTATTGCTAGGTGAACAGGAACAACAGGTGCAATGAAACACACCTAACGTTTCCACCCATACCAAATATCGAACTACGGACACTGTGTTTGTGAGCTGTGTTAGAAACCAGGACACGGAAAGTCATTTTCTTTAGTCATTTATTACATACAGATGTACTCTATTCATACACTAAACCAGAAAATAAAAGCAATTATAAAAGCAAATATTTTAAGAAAAATAAACCCGTATTCTTGGAAAACGAGGATTTGGATTTAAAAAGGATCTAATCCTTGTATGACATTCATTCTAATTAAGATATATTAATGTTATATTCAATAGAGGATTTTTGCAAAATAATTCAAGTAAAGATTTAGGTAGCGAGTCAACTCACGGATGCAAGCGAGTCAACTCACGGATGCAAGCGAGTCAACTCACGGATGCAAGCGGGTCAACTTACGGATGCAAGCGGGTCAACTCACGGATGCAAGCGGGTCAACTCACGGATGCAAGCGAGTCAACTCACGGATGCAAGCGGGTCAACTTACGGATGCAAGCGAGTCAACTCACGGATGCAAGCGGGTCAACTCACGGATGCAAGCGGGTCAACTCACGGATGCAAGCGAGTCAACTCACGGATGCAAGCGGGTCAACTCACGGATGCGTTTAACATCCACTGAAGCGCAGTATCAAGTATTAACACATCATCGGTGAACAATTGTTAAGACATCCACTGAATCACTGAATTAAGACATCCACTAAATCACTGAATTAAGACATCCACTGAATCACTGAATTAAGACATCCACTGAATCACTGAATTAAGACATCCACTAAATCACTGAATTAAGACATCCACTGAATCACTGAATTAAGGCATCCACTGAATCACTGAATTAAAACATCCACTGAATCACTGAATTAAGACATCCACTGAATCACTGAATTAAGACATCCACTGAATCACTGAATTAAGATATCCACTGAATTAAGACATCCACTGAATCACTGAATTAAGATATCCACTGAATCAATACTTTAAGATATCAACTGAAGCACTGCATCAAGACATCAAAAACTGTTTTAAGATATCAACTGAGGCATTTTGTTAAGACACCAACCAAAGTATTGTGTTAAGACATCAACCGAAGCACTGTGTTAGGACATCAGATGATGAAGTTACATCCGAAACATTAATTATAAATTAATTGGATGTAACCTAGATGGTGTTTGATAGAGCCTTGGTTCTACTTCTAATAACAAAGGTTCGTTACCCATGTGGAACCTCATTACTAATATACATATATATATACACACACGTATATATATATATATAATATAAATATATATAATAATATATAATATAATATATATATGCATTTATAAACATATAGCATATATATATATATATAATATATATAAATATATAATATATATATATTATATATAAAATATATATATAATATATAAAATAATATATATATATAATATGCAAGGAAAACCCAACGGAGGACGGTAGTACCTGAGTCGGTACTGTCTTCCATCCTTGAGTCCTGGAGATGGGAAGTACAGTGCCTGCACTCTGAAGGAGGGGTGTTAATGTTGCAGTTTAAAAACTGAAGTGTAAAGCACCCTTCTGGCAAGACAGTGATGGAGTGAATGATGGTGAAAGTTTTTCTTTTTCGGGCCACCCTGCCTTGGTGGGAATCGGCCGGTGTGATAATAAATAAAAATAAAAAACAATAATAATAATAATAAATGTAGTAAAATTATTATTGTTATTATTATTTTTTTATTAGAGTAAAAATCGATTCGACAAAATATTCTCTTCGTCGACTTAATTAATTACAAGTATTTTGCTGAATCATTAGTACAATATAACGGGCTGCTAAAGTTGAATATAGACGTGATTTTAATACGTGAGACGTTAAGAGGCAACCTTGAGGACTTCAGTCCCTCATCCTTGATAAATCTGCAATGATCTATATCCAGTGGTGGAGCCCGTCCACCTGTGACTCCGTCCACAAGTGACTCCGTCCACAAGTGACTCCGTCCACAAGTGACTCCGTCCACAAGTGACTCCGTCCACAAGTGACTCCGTCCACAAGTGACTCCGTCCACAAGTGACTCCGTCCACAATGACTCCGTCCACAAGTGACTCCGTCCACAAGTGACTCCGTCCATAAGTGACTCCGTCCACAAGTGACTCCGTCCACAATTAACTCCGTTCAACCTGCTGCACCTCACTTCACTTCGTCATGCCTCGATATTATGCTAATGGGGTGAACACCTCTCAAGGTTGACGGATTACGTACCTCAAAATTATTTCCTTTCTTCCTCAGTTTACAGCATTAAAATCACTTTCCAAGAAACACTTCTTCAAGATTATTTTAGTCATTATTATTAATATAACAAGTAATTACGTGACTTGTTTAATTCTTTATAATCGGCAACCATCAGATTTTATTGACACTTCTCTTTATTTTCGTAAGAAACAGTTTCAGATTTCAATCATCTTTCATGTGATTTATTTAAACAAATTTTGTTTCAGATTTTTGTCAGATAATTGATATTTTGTTACTTTCTTGAATATTATTTAATATTATTTAAAAGTCCTTAAAGAAATGCTTTCCCAATCTCTCTTATTATGGAAAAAATCGTCAACGTGGGCTCTCTATTCTGGAAAACTCGAAACGCTGGGGCTCTTATTCATGAGTAACTCGTCAACGGGGGCTTCTTTTCAGGTAACCGTCAACGCTGGGGCTCTCTTATTCATGAGTAACTCGTCAACGCTGGGGCTCTCTTATTCATGAGTAACTCGTCAACGCTGGGGCTCTTTATTCATGATTTAAAGGGGTAACGTGGGGTCTCTTTTTCATGAGTAACTCGTCAACGTGGGGGCTCTTTATTCATGGTAACCGCAACGCTGGGGCTCTCTTATTCATGAGAAAACTCGTCAACGTGGGCTCTCTTATTCATGATAACCGTCAACCGGGGCTCCTTACATGAAATCGTCAAGGGGGGCTCTCTTATTCTGTCTCGCAACGCTGGGGCTCTCAAATTTCATGATAACTCGTAAACGGGGGGCTTCTTATTAAGAGAACCGTCAACGTGGGGCTCTCTCTATAAGAAAGACCCCCCCAGCGTTGAACATAAGAACAAAAGAATTTAAAGAAGGAACACTGAACGGGCCTACTGACCCAGCGGGCAGGTTCGTTTCCCCCCGGATTACACCATCACCCCCCCCCCCGGATTACCCCTGACCCACCCCCGGGTCATCTCCCTCAAGGATGAGCACGGCACCAGACCAGGCCAAAGTAGTCAGGCCCAAAACTCACCCCCCACCCACCCCAAACCTGTTTTTATCAAACCCTTTTTTTAAAAACACACAACTTTTTTTGCCTAAATAACGTATGGGGGTTTGTTCCACTCATCCCGACCCCCAAAATAAAACCTGTTTTCCCTATATCCTTCCTGAATCTAAATTTTTCCAATTTGAAACCGGCGGCCCCTGTCTTGGCTGGTTTTTAGACGCTTTTTTACTCCCCTTTATTACCGTTTTTTTATACATGATTTTCCCCTTAAATTCACCCTTGGGGGAGTGCAGATTCGGGGCCCTTCAATCCTCATAGGGAAAAAACTGATACATGGGATCTCTTCGTCAATCTCATCTGTAGTTTCCAAGCTTTTTTAATCCTTCTGAAATACGGGCCCAAATTTGAGCAGCATAGTCTAAATGAGGCCTAACCAAAAATACAAGAGTTTAAGAAAAAACCTGAGGATTTTATTATTTTTGCTTCTAGAATGAAGCCAAGAAAATTTTTTACTTTATTGCGAACACTAATTTCATGTTGTCTTGGTTTTGATTACTGTAACCAGAACTCCTAAATCCTTTTCGCAATCAGTTATTAAGTCTCATTATTTATTTTATTGTGACATTTTTTTTAACTGTCCAACATTTAAAACTTTGATTTGTCAAATTAAACCCCCACCCATTCTCGACCTTGCGCATTTTAAATCATCATGGAGTGCTAATGTCCTCTTAGAATAAATTTGGACGGCCTATTTTGGTGTCATCAGCAAATTTGCTTATGTCGCATTTTTTTAAAATTTCTTGCTGTATATTTGTCACCCCAGGCCTCTACCCGGGAAAAAAAAAATTTCTCCTCCATTCCGTGTGCCCAAGTTTCCTAAATAACCTTGGTGTGGAACCTATCGAAAGCCTTACTAAAAGCCCCATATACACAATATTTATTCATTACCTTGTTCCCTTCCTCAAACCCTTAGTGAAAAAGTTAGAAATTCGTAAGACAGGAACGCCCTTTGTAAAACCGTGTTGGTTTCTTAATCAATTTTGTGCTGTCAAGATGGCTAAAAATTGTTTCCCCTGCCATTTTTTAATTTCCCATAAATTTTCCCCTATGGAGGTAAGGCTTTTTGGTTAAGTTGAACCCCAAGGCCTGTCACCTGCCTTGTAAATGGTATTACTTTTGCCATTTTTCCACTTATCGGGACTATGCCAGTTTGTAGTGACATTTTAAAAAAAGTTTTACCCAAAAGGTATGTAAGTTCCTCTTTCTTTCCCTTTAACACCCTTGCAAACATTCAAACAGGACCTTGGGATTTGTTGGTTTTGTTTCTCTTTTTGTTGGGGGACCATGTCACTAGTTACCAAAATGTGGTGTTTATTATATCCTGTTCAATAATTATTATTTCGGGAATATCGCTAGTTTTTTCCTGGGTAAAAAAACTGAGAGGAAGTAGGGGTATTTAAAATTTCAACATTTTCTTATCAGTCAGTGACTGCCCAAAGTTACTCTTAAGGGGGGGCCCAATCTTATCCGTAATTTTTCTTTTTATACCTGAAAAAACCCCTTTTGGGTTGTCTTTGAACCCCTTGCGCCCTTAGCTCATAACCCCTTTTTGCTTTTCTTATTTCTTTTTTTTTTTTCTCTTTTTAATTGAATATATTTTTTTCAAACTGCCCCCCCCCTCTTTTGATTCCCCCTTATAGCCTCCTTTGACCTCGAGATGTTTTAATTATTGTTCATCCTTTGGGATTTTTTTTTTTTGTCTAATTTTCCCCCCTATCGGAACAAAAGTTGTCTGGGCAGCTGGAACTATGCTCTGAAAAACGAAATTTTTGGCAACCAAAGATCCCCCCCCCCCGGTACCCAAAGGGTCACGCATCCCAATTTGCCCCCCCAGATAATTTTTCAGTCCCTTAAAAGTCGGCCATGCAAAAATCTGGGCAGAGATTTGATTGCAGTTATCGGGTAACCCAAAGATTATTGAAAAAACAAAGTGTTTGTGATCACTTTCCCCAAGTCTCATTAACCAAAAGTTATTAATTGGTGAATTTTTTGGAAAAACCAAGTCAAGCAGTTTTTCCTCTAGTTGGTTCTGTCCCCAAACTGTTCTGAAAGGCAATCCGAACCGTATCAAAAAAGTTCTAGACCAAGTTTTCTGTCATATTGGTTCCAATTTTGTCTAAAGTTAAAATCTCCCATTTTCACAACATTTTTATTTCTAGATGTCTTTATCTAGAAGCTTTTTATTCATGGCAGTTATCATCAGTGTGGGGCTTTCTTTTCATGAGTAATTCTCGTAACTCTGGGGTTCCCTTATGATCCATTATTTCTTACTTTTTAGCGCCCTTATAAAAGATTCGGTGCACAAGTGGTCAGTGTTTTGTTCAGCCCGTGGAAGAAAATTATTTTTTTAATATATTTTTAGTTATTTTATTTCCAATCTTTTTTAAATTTATTTTTTTTGTTGCAATGCATAGAAAGTATTTTCATAATGATGTTATTTTCCCCTTTTTTTGGTTCATCCCTTCGTTAGATCAGTGTTGCAGTGTGTTCTTGATTTCACAAACACTCTTCGGTAGGGTACGTTAATATTAGTAAAGAAATCCAAACCCAAGGTATTAGAGTTAAATTCTTTCCCGTTTCCCGTGGTATAACACTTGCTAGTTTTACGTTTATCCACTATACGAATATTATTCTTCCTTAAAGTCTGCTCGTTTGTGCCAGCAGGGGGTTTACCAGCAGCAAGAGGCACAGATCATCTGCTGAACAGCAGTAGTGTTGAAGTGTCAGGTGTTACGTCTCCCATCAATCAGCAGAGGCTACGAAAAAAAGGAGGGCAAACACTTTTTATGGAACCCTTGTTTAAGGTGCACTTCTATCACACGTGCAAGGCCAGAAGCTCCCCGTTTCTTGGTCTTCCCCCCAAGGGTCGAATACTGCTGATCAAAGGCTTCGTTTGCTAATCCACTTCTACCCCTTTAGCAGTGGGTAAGTTTCAAAACTAAACACAATACAAAACCAGGTGAGAGGTTTATCCCTTTTGAGCTAGTCCCTCTAACCTTTTTGGGGGGATTTTGAGAACATTGTCCATTAAGCAAATTTATCTTAGTCCTCAACACATATTTTTATAAATCTGCGCTGTTTATTCTCTTAGAACTTATGATAACTACGAAATAATTTTTTAAATTTTTCGTATTTCGATTTGTTCAAGAAAAATGATATTTGGAATTTTTAAAAAATTTAATGTTTAATATGGCATATTAACACCCACCACACACACACACCACACACCCAACACACCACACACACAAACCAACACACCCCAATATATTTTTTTTTATATATTAAAATTTATATATTTATATATATATTGTAAAGTTTTTTTTCCTCTTTTTTAGTAACTGTTACAGGGGAAGGGGTTACTAGCCATTGCTCCCGGGGTTTTTTCGCCTCTACGGGCAGCATGGCTTACGGAGGAAAGATTTTTTTCCCCCTCCCCCTGGAAATAGAAGAATAAAAAAGAAAAAAGAGCTATGTAGAAAAAGAAGAAAAATCTAATGTATACCCCGTTGTACTCACCTAGTTGAGGTTGCGGGGGGGGGCGAGTCCCAGCTCCTGGCCCGCCCCCCTTTTATGATCGCATAGGTCCTCTCCCCGAGCCGTGAGCTTTATAAAACCTCTGCTTAAAGCTATGTATGGTTTCCTGCCTCCACTACATCGTTCCCAAACTATTCCACTTACTGACTACTCTGTGGCTGAAGAAATACTTCCTAACATCCCTGTGATTCATCTGTGTCTTTCGGGCTTCCAACTGTGTCCCTTGTTACTGTGTCCTTCTCTGGAACATCCTGTCTTTGCCCACCTTGTCAATTCCTCTCAGTATTTTGTATGTCGTTATCATGTCCCCCCTATCTCTCCTGTCCCCCGTGTCGTCAGGTTGATTTCCCTTAACCTCTCCTCGTAGGACATACCTCTTAGCTCTGGGACTAGTCTTGTTGCAAACCTTTGCACTTTCTCTAGTTTCTTCACGTGCTTGGCTAGGTGTGGGTTCCAAACTGGTGCCGCATACTCCAATATGGGCCTAACGTACCGGTGTATACAGGGTCCTGAATGATTCCTTATTAAGATGTCGGAATGCTGTTCTGAGGTTTGCTAGGCGCCCATATGCTGCAGCAGTTATTTGGTTGGGTGTGCGCTTCAGGAGATGTGCCTGGTTGTTATACTCACCCCCAAAATCTTTTTCCTTGAGTGAGGTTTGTAGTCTCTGACCCCCCTAGACTGTACTCCGTCTGCGGCCTTCTTTGCCCTTCCCCAATCTTCATGGACTTTGCACTTGGTGGGATTGAACTCCAGGAGCCAATTGCTGGACCAGGTCTGCAGCCCCGTCCAGATCCCTTTGTAGTTCTGCCTGGTCTTCGATCGAAGTGAATTCTTCTTTATCAACTTCACGTTCATCTGCAAACAGGGACACCCCAGAGTCTATTCCTTCCGTCATGTCGTTCACAAATACCAGAAAAAAGCATGGTCTAGGACTGACCCCTGCGGGACCCCGCTGGTCAACAGGTGCCCACTCTGACACCCCGCCACGTACCATGACTCGCTGTGTCTTCATGACAAGTATTCCCTGATCCATTGTAGTGCCTTCCTGTTATCCCTGCTTGGTCCTCAGTTTTTTGCACCAATCTCTTGTGTGGAAAATGTGTCAAACGCCTTCTTGCAGTCCAAAAAAATGCAATCCACCCATCTCCCTCTCTCTTATGTATGTATTTTATATATGATGTGGCTGTCTGTGAAGTGTGACCAAATTGTAAGTAGGAGTAGCAAGATATCCCTGTTATCTAGCGTGTATATGAGACAGAAAAAGACACCAGCAATCCTACCATCATGCAAAACAGTTACAGGTTTCTGTTTCACAGTCATCTGGCAGGACGGTAGTACTTCCCTGGGTGGTTGCTGTCTACCAACCTACTACCTGAAGGAGGGGTGTTAATATTGCAGTTTAAAAACTGTAGTGTAAAGCACCCTTCTGGCAAGACAGTGATGGAGTGAATGATGGTGAAAGTTTTTCTTTTTCGGGCCACCCTGCCTTGGTGGGAATCGGCCAGAGTGATAATAAAAAAATAAAAAAAATATATATATATGTCGTGCCGAATATGTAAAACTGGTCAATTAGCAAGAACTCATTTAAAATTAAGTCCTTTCTAAAATTTTCGTTTATACTTTTAAATATATATTTTATTCATTAATGTTGATGTAAAAAATTATAATTTTGCACCAAAAGGAACTTAGAAAACTTACCTAACCTTATTATAACAAGAGCAATTTATTTTACCCTAACCCAACTAAATATATTTTAGATTTGTTTACAATAATTTAATACTAAACCAACCAAGTGAAATATATTTTTTTCGTTAAGTTCAGAATGATTTTGGCGAAATTATTGCATACACAAATTTTCACTTGTCCTATATGGCAAGATGAACGTTGCTATTTAAGCCAAGATCGCAAGTTCTGCCTATTCGGCACGACACATTATATATATATATATATATATATATATATATATATATATATATATAATATATATATATATATATATATATATATATATATATATATATATATATATATTCATGGGAAGTGGAACAGATTCTTCCTGCGGAAGTCAAGCGTACCATTAAAGGCGACTACAATGCTGGGAGCAAGGGGCTAATAACCCCTTCTCCAGTATACATTAAAAAAAGAAACTTTTGTTTTTCTTTTTAGGCACCCTGTCACGGTGGGATACGGCCAGTTTGTTATAAGATTATTATCAGACTGGCCGATTCCCACCAAGGCAGGGTGGCTCGAAAAAGAAAAACTTTCACCATCATTCACTCCATCACTGTCTTGCCAGAAGGGTGCTCTACACTACAGTTTTTAAACTGCAACATTAACACCCCTCCTTCAGAGTGCAGGCACTGTACTTCCCATCTCCAGGACTCAAGTCCGGCCTGCCGGTTTCACTGAACCCCTTCATAAATGTTACTTTGCTCACACTCCAACAGCACGTCAAGTATTAAAAACCATTTGTCTCCATTCACTCATATATATATATATATATATATATATATATATATATATATATATATATATATATATATATATGTATATATATATATATATTATATATATATATATATATATATATATAATAATATATATAGTATAGGTAGTAGGTTGGTAGACAGCAACCACCAGGGAAGTACTACCGTCCTGCAAGATGACTGTGAAACAGAAACCTGTAACTGTTTTGCATGATGGTAGGATTTGCTGGTTTCTTTTTCTGTCTCATAAACACGCTAGATAACAGGGATATCTTGCTACTCCTACTTACACTTTGGTCACACTTCACAGACACGCACATGCATATATATATACATACATCTAGGTTTTTCTCCTTTTTCTAAATAGCTCTTGTTCCTCTTTATTTCTTCTATTGTCCATGGGGAAGTGGAAAAGAATCTTTCCTCCGTAAGCCATGCGTGTCGTATGAGGCGACTAAAATGCCGGGAGCATGGGCTAATAACCCCTTCTCCTGTAGACATTTACTAAAAAAAGAGAAGAAGAAAAACTTTATAAGCTTGGGATGCTTAAATGTGCGTGGATGTAGTGCGGATGACAAGAAACAGATGATTGCTGATGTTATGAATGAAAAGAAGTTGGATGTCCTGGCCCTAAGCGAAACAAAGATGAAGGGGGGGTAGGGGAGTTTCGGTGGGGGGAAATAAATGGGATTAAATCTGGAGTATCTGAGAGAGTTAGAGCAAAGGAAGGGGTAGCAGTAATGTTGAATGATCAGTTATGGAAGGAAAAAGAGAATATGAATGTGTAAATCATGAATTTGTGGATTAAAGTAAAGGTTGGATGCGAGAAGTGGGTCATAATAAGCGTGTATGCCCCTGGAGAAGAGAGGAATGCAGAGGAGAGAGAGAGATTTTCGGAGATGTTAAGTGAATGTATAGGACCCTTTGAACCAATGAGAGAGTAATTGTGGTGGGGGGACTGAATGCTAAAGTAGGAGAAACTTTTAGAGAGGGTGTGGTAGGTAAGTTTGGGGTACCAGGTTTGTAAATGATAATGGGAGCCTTTGATTGAACTTTGTATAGAAACGGGTTTAGTTATAGGTAATACATATTTTAAAAAAAAGAGGATAAATAAGTATACAAGATATGATGTAGGGCGAAAGGGACAGTAGTTTGTTGGATTATGTATTGGAGATAAAAGACTGTTGAGTAGACTTCAGGATGTACATGTTTATAGAGGGGCACAGATATATCAGATCATTTTAGTTGTAGCTACATGAGAGTAAAAGGTAGATGGGATACAAGGAGAATAGAGCATCAGGGAAAAAGAGAGGTGAATGTTTATAAACTAAAAGAGGAGGCAGTTAGGGGTTAGATAATAAACAGCTATTGGAGGATAGATGGGCTAATGAGAGCATAGGCAATGGGGTCGAAGAGGTATGGGTAGGTTTAAAAATGTAGTGTTAGAGTGTTCAGCAGAAGTTTGTGGTTACAGGAAAGTGGGTGCGGGAGGGAAGAGGAGCGATTGGTGGAATGATGATGTGAAGAGAGTAGTAAGGGAGAAAAAGTTAGCATATGAGAAGTTTTTAAAAGTAGAAGTGATGCAAGGAGGGAAGAGTATATGGAGAAAAAGAGAGAGGTTAAGAGAGTGGGAAGCAATGTAAAAAGAGAGAAAATTTGAGAGAGTGGGTGGATGTTATCAAAAAAATTTTGTTGAAAATAAGAAAAAGTTTTGGAGTGAGATTAAAAAGTTAGAAAAACCTAGAGAAAAAAATGGATTCGTCAGTTAAAATAGGAGAGGAGAGTTATTAAATGGAGAGTTAGAGGTTTTGGGAAGATGGAGGGAATATTTTGGGGAAATTTGTTAAATGTTGATGAAGATAGGGAAGATGTGATTTCGTGTATAGGGCAAGGAGGAAAAACTCTTGAAAGGGTGAGGAAGAGCCAGTTGTGAGTGTGGGGTAAGTTTCGTGAGGCAGTAGGTAAAATGAAAGGGGGGTAGGCACCCGGGAAAATTGATGGGATAAAGATAGAAATTTTTAAAAAGCAGGTGGGATATAGTTTTGGAGTGGTTGGTGCAATTATTTAATAAATGTATGGAAAGGGGTAAAGGTACCTAGGGTTTGGCAGAGAGCATGCATAGTTCCCTTTGTATAAAGACAAAGGGGATAAAGAGAGTGCAAAAATTATAGGGGGATAAGTCTGTTGAGTATACCTGGCAAAGTGATGGTAGAGTTATTATTGAAAGAATTAAGAGTAAGACGGAGAATAGGATAGCAGAATGAACAAGGAGGCTTTAGGAAAGGTAGGGGGTGTGTGGACCGGTGTTTACAGTGAAACATATAAGTGAACAGTATTTAGATAAGGCTAAAGAGGTCTTTGTGGCATTTATGGATTTGGAAAAGGCGTATTGACAGGGTGGATAGGGGGGCAATGTGGCAGATGTTGCAGGTTTATGGTGTAAAGGGGGTAGGCTACTGAAAGCAGTGAAGAGTTTTTACGAGGATAGTGAGGCTCAAGTTAGAGTATGTAGGAAAGAAAGGGGAAAATTTTTTCCCCGTAAAGTAGGCCTTAGAAAGGATGTGTGACGTCACCGTGGTTGTTTAGTATATTTATAGATGGGGGTTTTAAGAGAAGTAAATGAGAGGGTCTTGGCAAGAGGCGTGGAGTTAAAAGATAAAGAATCACACATAGAGTGGGAGTTGTCAAAAGTTGCTCTTTGCTGATGACTCTGTGTCTCTTGGGAGATTCTGAAGAGAAGTTGGAGAGATTGGTGCATGAATTTGGAAGGGTGTGCAAAAGAAAAAAAATGAAAGTGAATACAGGAAAGAGTAAGGTTATGAGGATAACAAAAAGATTAGGTGATGAAAGATTGGATATCAGATTGGAGGGAGAGAGTATGGAGGAGGTGAATGTATTCAGATATTTGGGAGTGGACGTGTCAGCGGATGGGTCTATGAAAGATGAGGTGAATTGATGAGGGAAAAAGGGTGAGTGGTGCACTTAGGAGTCTGTGGAGACAAAGAACTTTGTCCTTGGAGGCAAAGAGGGGAATGTATGAGAGTATAGTTTTACCAACGCTCTTATATGGGTGGGAAGCATGGGTGATGAATGTTGCAGCGAGGAGAAGGCTGGAGGCAGTGGAGATGTCATGTCTGAGAGCAATGTGTGGTGTGAATATAATGCAGAGAATTCGTAGTTTGGAAGTTAGGAGGAGGTGCGGGATTACTAAAACTGTTGTCCAGAAGGCTGAGGAAGGGTTGTTGAGGTGGTTCGGACAAAGTAGAGAGAATGGATCGAAAACAGAATGACTTCAAGAGTGTATCAGTCTGTAGTGGAAGGAAGGCGGGGTAGGGGTCGGCCTAGGAAGGGTTGGAGGGAGGGGGTAAAGGAGGTTTTGTGTGCGAGGGGCTTGGACTTCCAGCAGGCATGCGTGAGCGTGTTTGATAGGAGTGAATGGAGACAAATGGTTTTTAATACTTGACGTGCTGTTGGAGTGTGAGCAAAGTAAAATTTATAAAGGGGTTCAGGGAAACCGGCAGGCCGGACTTGAGTCCTGGAAATGGGAAGTACAGTGCCTGCACTCTGAAGGAGGGGTGTTAATGTTGCAGTTTAAAAACTGTAGTGTAAAGCACCCTTCTGGCAAGACAGTGATGGAGTGAATGATGGTGAAAGTTTTTCTTTTTCGAGCCACCCTGCCTTGGTGGGAATCGGCCAGTGTGATAATAATAATAATAATAATAATATATATATATATATATATAAAATATATATATAATATATATATTTTATATTATATATATATATTATATATACAAGATAACAGAAAATAGGCGATTTCAGATTATTGTTCCTTGATAATGTGAGTAGTCACGAAAGCGATTGGAATTTCATTATTCTTTCACGGTGGTTGTTTTGCATATATATATATATATATATATATATATATATATATATATATATATATATTATAATATATATAAAATATATATATATACATTATCTGTCTATCCATAGCATTATTCGAACTTGCTGAATGTCTTGCGTATTAAGCCAAACTTACCGAAAAGCCTGAAATCCGTTTAAAATTTGATTTTTTTTTTTTAAATTTACAGGTTGATAGATTTATTTTCTTATTGATAGTCAAATAAAATATTTTATTTTTGGATCAAAACTAACTTAGAAACCTGTCCTAACCTAGACTAGTGTAATTTTTTCACTAAACAGGTCAAAATATTTACGTTCTTCGGAAAAATTATTCAGCATGATTCTGAAAAATTAGACACATGTGCAACTCTTGGGTATCTTTATTGAGGAAACGTTTCGCCACACAGTGGCTTCATCAGTCCATACAAAGGAGAATCTTGAAGAACAGGAGGAGAATGAGGTAATCAGTCCCTCAACCTTGAGTCGATGTTGTCAGTCCATCAATCTTGAATAGAATACGGCATACGTGCTGAGAAGGAGCTTATAAACCGTTGGCAGGAGAGGTGCAGCAGTCATAGGTCGTGTAACATTTGTTCAATGTTGAAGTAGGTCGTGCCCAAGAATTAGGCAAGCGAAGAATTCCCAAGTATTAAGATCCCAAGAAGTTGCAGTGTCTGACAGGTTTGTAGATGAATGGTTCAGAGAACCGACATGTTGATAAATTAGACACATGTGCAACTCTTGGGTATCTTTATTGAGGAAACGTTTCGCCACACAGTGGCTTCATCAGTCCAAACAAATGTTACACGACCTATGACTGCTACACCTCTCCTGCCAACGGTTTATAAGCTCCTTCTCAGCACGTATGCCGTATTCTATTCAAGATTGATGGACTGACCACATCGACTCAAGGTTGAGGGACTGATTACCTCATTCTCCTCCTGTTCTTCAAGATTCTCCTTTGTATGGACTGATGAAGCCACTGTGTGGCGAAACGTTTCCTAAATAAAGATACCCAAGAGTTGTACATGTGTCTAATTTATCAACATGTCGGTTCTCTGAACCATTCATCTACCAGCGTGATTCTACTCGTATCTGAGTATTTTTTTTTCTCGTACTATCCCAATACGACATTTTTGTGAGCTTTGTTTGAAAGGAAAATGCAGTTAAGAAATAAATACAATGGGAAGGATAACAACGTACATGACATCTCACAGCGTGAAATGTTACATATGGTGGTGGGCTGTGTACCAAGAATGCTGCCGGTATTTCCCCTCTGGATCGCTTCATTTAGTCTCTGAGAGAGGAAGCTGGCTGGTCTGGTGCTCTTACATAAGAACATAAGAAAGGAGGAACACTGCAGGAGGCCTGTTGGCCCATACTAGGCAGGTCCTTTACTATTCATCCCACTAATATAACATTTGACCAACACAATTTTCAATGCTACCCAAGAAATAAGCTCTGATGTGTAAGTCCCACTCAAATCCAACCCCTCCCACTAATGTACTTATCCAACCTAAATTTGAAACTACCCAAAGTCCTAGCCTCAATAACCCAACTAGGTAGCCTGTTCCACTCATCAACTACCCTATTTCCAAACCAATACTTTCCTGCGTCTTTTCTAAATCTAAACTTATCTAATTTAAATCCATTACTGCGGGTTCCCTCTTGGAGAGATATCCTCAAGACCTTATTAATATCCCCTTTATTAATACCTATCTTCCACTTATACACTTCGATCTGGTCTCCCCTCATTCTTCGTCTAACAAGTGAATGTAACTTAAGAGTCTTCAATCTTTCTTCATAAGGAAGATTTCTAATGCTATGTATTAATTTAGCCATCCTACGCTGAATGTTTTCTAACGAATTTATGTACATTCTGTAATATGGAGACCAGAATTGAGCTGCATAATCTAGGTGAGGCCTTACTAATGATGTATAAAGCTGCAGTATGACCTCTGGACTTCTGTTGCTTACACTTCTTGATATAAATCCCAGTAATCTATTTGCCTTATTACGTACGCTTAGGCATTGCTGTCTTGGTTTAAGGTTGCTGCTCACCATAACCCCCAAGTCCTTTTCGCAATCTGCATGGCTAAGTTCTACATCATTTAACTTATAAGTGCTAGGGTTATGGACACTCCCGAGCTTCAGAACCTTGCATTTATCTACATTGAACTGCATCTGCCATTTTTCTGACCAAGAATATAGTTTGTTTAAATCCTCCTGAACTTCCCTAACGTCTACGTTTGAATCAATTATCCTACCTATCTTTGTGTCATCGGCGAATTTGCTCATATCACTAGTAATTCCCTCATTAAGGTCATTGATATATATTATAAACAACAACGGGCCCAAGACTGATCCCTGTGGAACGCCAATTGTTACAGATCCCCACTCGGATTTAACCCCATTTATGGACACTCTCTCCTTCCTGTCAGTAAGCCATGAGCTGCCACTTTCTTTAACAGTCTTTGGTGCGTAACTCTATCAAAAGCCTTACTAAAATCTAAGTAAATAATATCAAACTCTTTATCGTGATCAACAGCCTCGAAAGCTTTACTGAAGAAAGTTATTAAATAAGTTAGACAAGACCGGCTGAGTATCATTAATCAAGCTATGCTTATCGAGATGGCTTCTTATAATCTGAGCTATAATTGTCTCTAGTAATTGGCCTACAATTGAGGTCAGGCTTATTGGGCGGTAATTTGACGGTAACGACTTGTCCCCAGTTTTCAAAATAGGAATTACATTAACCATCTTCCACATATCAGACACTACACCTGTTTGAAGAGATAAATTAAAAATACTAGTTAATGGTTCACAGAGTTCCATTTTGCATTCCTTAAGAACCCTTGAAAAACCCTCATCAGGAACCGGAGACTTATTTTGCTTCAGTCTGTCTATCTGCTTCACAACCATTTCACTAGTGACTGTGGTGTTACATAATTTATCTTCTTCTAGCCTACTATAAAAATTAATTACTGGGATATTTTTAGTGTCTTCCTGTGTAAAAACCGAGAGAAAATAATTATTTAAAATCGAGCACATTTCATTCTCTTTGTCAGTAAGATGCCCATAGTTATTTTTAAGGGGACCTATCTTATCTCTAACTTTTGTTCTATATACCTTGAAAAAACTTTTTGGGTTAGTTTTAGAATCCCTAGCAACTTTAATTTCATAGTCCCTTTTAGCTTTTCTTATCCCCTTTTTAATGTCCCTCTTAATGTCAATTTACTGATTCATAAGATGACCCTCACCTCTTTTGATACGCTATAAATTCCTTTCTTATGCCCTAGTAGATATTTGAGCTATTATTCATCCATTTTGGGTCATTTCTATTTGATCTAATTTCTTTATATGGGATAAACGTTCTTTGAGACAGCATGTATAGTGTTCAGAAAACTGTCATATTGATAGCTCTCTTCGTTACTCCAGTCAACAGATGATAAGTGTTCTCTAAGCCCATCGTAATCTGCTAAGCGAAAATCTGGGACTGTTACTGAGTTATCGCTGCTATCGTACTTCCATTCAATGCTAAATGTAATTGATTTGTGGTCGCTAGCACCCAGTTCCTCTGAAATTTCTAAATTATTAACAAGGGATTCATTGTTTGCCAGAACTAAGTCAAGCAGGTTATTTTCCCTTGTAGGTTCAGTCACAAACTGCTTCAAAAAACAATCCTGAACTACTTCTAAGAGGTCGTATGATTCTAAATTCCCAGTCAAGAAATTCCAATCAATATGACTAAAGTTAAAGTCTCCTAGAATTACTACATTATCGTGCCTTGAGGCCTTAACAATTTCCTCCCATAGTAGTCTCCCTTGGTCCCTATCTAAGTTTTGGGGACGGTATATCACTCCTAAAATCAGTTTTTCATGCCCCTCTGAAATTCTATCCAAACAGACTACTGTATGTGTTACCTCAGACTTAATACCCGTTTTTATGCAACAGTTCAAGCGATCTCGGCATACAATGACACCCCACCTCCCTTCCCGATACTTCTATCTACTTGGAACAATTTAAAACCCTGAATGTGACATTCCGCAAGCATGTCCCGACTTTTTTAATTAATCCACGTCTCAGTTAAGGCAAATACATCAATGTTACCTGCACTAGCAACTAATCTCAACTCGTCCATCTTATTCCTAGAACTACGGCTATTAGCATAATAAACATTGAAAGACTCTCCTTTCTCTTTACCCTTCCTGCTCATTTCTGTTTTTCTACTAAACCTATTACTGTCCTTATCACCCAATGTCACTGGCTTTTCAATATCTACCTCGTTGTGCTTATTACTAGTTCCCCTAGAACTCATAATATTACTACACTGGGACTTCACTGTTTTTCTGCCAAAACCCATACCACTACTATTCCTAGTTTAAAGTCCTAACTGCTCCCTCCACTGCAGTTGCCAGTGCTCCCACCCAGACCTAGATAAGTGAACCCCATCCCTGGCATACATGTCATTTCTGCCGAAGAAAAGGTCCCAGTGTCAATGAATGTTACCGC
>NC_069455.1:26720565-26750438 GCF_026875155.1 Cherax quadricarinatus | reverse complement strand
CGCACAGCATATATATATATACATCATCTAGGTTTTTCTCCTTTTTCTAAATAGCTCTTGTTCCTCTTTATTTCTTCTATTGTCCATGGGGAAGTGGAAAAGAATCTTTCCTCCGTAAGCCATGCGTGTCGTATGACGCGACTAAAATGCCGGGAGCAATTGGCTAGTAACCCCTTCTCCTGTAGACATTTACTGAAAAAGAGAAGAAGAAAAACTTTATAAAACTGGGATGCTTAAATGTGCGTGGATGTAGTGCGGATGACAAGAAACAGATGATTGCTGATGTTATGAAAGAAAAGAAGTTGGATGTCCTGGCCCTAAGCGAAACAAAGCTGAAGGGGGTAGGGGAGTTTCGGTGGGGGGAAATAAATGGAATTAAATCTGGAGTATCTGAGAGAGTTAGAACAAAGGAAGGGGTAGCAGTAATGGTGAATGATCAGTTATGGAAGGAGAAAAGAGAATATGAATGTGTAAATTCAAGAATTATGTGGATTAAAGTAAAGGTTGGATGCGAGAAGTGGGTCATAATAAGCGTGTATGCACCTGGAGAAGAGAGGAATGTAGAGGAGAGAGATTTTGGGAGATGTTAAGTGAATGTATAGGAGCCTTTGAACCAAGTAAGAGAGTAATTGTGGTAGGGGACCTGAATGCTAAAGTAGGAGAAACTTTTAGAGAGGGTGTGGTAGGTAAGTTTGGGGTACCAGGTGTAAATGATAATGGGAGCCCTTTGATTGAACTTTGTATAGAAAGGGGTTTAGTTATAGGTAATACATATTTTAAGAAAAAGAGGATAAATAAGTATACAAGATATGATGCAGGGCGAAATGACAGTAGTTTGTTGGATTATGTATTGGTAGATAAAAGACTGTTGAGTAGACTTCAGGATGTACATGTTTATAGAGGGGCCACAGATATATCAGATCACTTTCTAGTTGTAGCTACACTGAGAGTAAAAGGTAGATGGGATACAAGGAGAATAGAAGCATCAGGGAAGAGAGAGGTGAAGGTTTATAAACTAAAAGAGGAGGCAGTTAGGGTAAGATATAAACAGCTATTGGAGGATAGATGGGCTAATGAGAGCATAGGCAATGGGGTCGAAGAGGAATGGGGTATGTTTAAAAATGTAGTGTTAGAGTGTTCAGCAGAAGTTTGTGGTTACAGGAAAGTGGGTGCGGGAGGGAAGAGGAGGGATTGGTGGAATAATGTGAAGAGAGTAGTAAGGGAGAAAAAGTTAGCATATGAGAAGTTTTTACAAAGTAGAAGTGATGCAAGGAGGGAAGAGTATATGGAGAAAAAGAGAGAGGTTAAGAGAGTGGTGAAGCAATGTAAAAAGAGAGCAAATGAGAGAGTGGGTGAGATGTTATCAACAAATTTTGTTGAAAATAAGAAAAAGTTTTGGAGTGAGATTAACAAGTTAAGAAAACCTAGAGAACAAATGGATTTGTCAGTTAAAAATAGGAGAGGAGAGTTATTAAACGGAGAGTTAGAGGTATTGGGAAGATGGAGGGAATATTTTGAGGAATTGTTAAATGTTGATGAAGATAGGGAAGCTGTGATTTCGTGTATAGGGCAAGGAGGAACAACATCTTGTAGGAGTGAGGAAGAGCCAGTTGTGAGTGTGGGGGAGTTCGTGAGGCAGTAGGTAAAATGAAAGGGGTAAGGCAGCCGGGATTGATGGGATAAAGATAGAAATGTTAAAAGCAGGTGGGGATATAGTTTTGGAGTGGTTGGTGCAATTATTTAATAAATGTATGGAAGAGGGTAAGGTTCCTAGGGATTGGCAGAGAGCATGCATAGTTCCTTTGTATAAAGGCAAAGGGGTTAAAAGAGAGTGCAAAAATTATAGGGGGATAAGTCTGTTGAGTATACCTGGCAAAGTGAATGGTAGAGTTATTATTGAAAGAATTAAGAGTAAGACGGAGAATAGGATAGCAGATGAACAAGGAGGCTTTAGGAAAGGTAGGGGGGGGTGGACCAGGTGTTTACAGTGAAACATATAAGTGAACAGTATTTAGATAAGGCTAAAGAGGTCTTTGTGGCATTTATGGATTTGGAAAAGGCGTATGACAGGGTGGATAGGGGGGCAATGTGACAGATGCTGCAGGTGTATGGTGTAGGAGGTAGGTTACTGAAAGCAGTGAAGAGTTTTTACGAGGATAGTGAGGCTCAAGTTAGAGTATGTAGGAAAGAGGGAAATTATTTCCAAGTAAAAGTAGGCCTTAGACAAGGATGTGTGATGTCACCGTGGTTGTTTAATATATTTATAGGTGGGGTTGTAAGAGAAGTAAATGTGAGGGTCTTGGCAAGAGGCGTGGAGTTAAAAGATAAAGAATCACACATAAAGTGGGAGTTGTCACAGTTGCTTTTTGCTGATGACACTGTGCTATTGGGAGATTCTGAAGAGAAGTTACAGAGATTGGTGGATGAATTTGGTAGGGTGTGCAAAAGAAGAAAATTGAAAGTGAATACAGGAAAGAGTAAGGTTATGAGGATAACAAAAAGATTAGGTGATGAAAGATTGGATATCAGATTGGAGGGAGAGAGTATGGAGGAGGTGAATGTGTTCAGATATTTGGGAGTGGACGTGTCAGCGGATGGGTCAATGAAAGATGAGGTGAATCATAGAATTGATGAGGGGAAAAGGGTGAGTGGTGCACTTAGGAGTCTGTGGAGACAAAGAACTTTGTCCTTGGAGGCAAAGAGGGGAATGTATGAGTGTATAGTTTTACCAACGCTCTTATATGGGTGTAAAGCATGGGTGATGAAGGTTGCAGCGAGGAGAAGGCTGGAGGCAGTGGAGATGTCATGTCTGAGATCAATGTGTGGTGTGAATATAATGCAGAGAGTTCGTAGTTTGGAAGTTAGGAGGAGGTGCGGGATTACCAAAACTGTTGTCCAGAGGGCTGAGGAAGGGTTGTTGAGGTGGTTCCAACATGTGGAGAGAATGGAGCGAAACAGAATAACTTCAAGAGTGTATCAGTCTGTAGTGGAAGGAAGGCGGGGTACGGGTCGGCCTAGGAAAGGTTGGAGGGAGGGGGTAAAGGAGGTTTTGTGTGCGAGGGGCTTGGACTTCCAGCAGGCATGCGTGAGCGTGTTTGATAGGAGTGAATGGAGACAAATGGTTTTTAATACTTGACGTGCTGTTGGAGTGTGAGCAAAGTAACATTTATGAAGGGGTTCAGGGAAACCGGCAGGCCGGACTTGAGTCCTGGAGATGGGAAGTACAGTGCCTGCACTCTGAAGGAGGGGTGTTAATGTTGCAGTTTAAAAACTGTAGTGTAAAGCACCCTTCTGGCAAGACAGTGATGGAGTGAATGATGATGAAAGTTTTTCTTTTTCGGGCCACCCTGCCTTGGTGGGAATCGGCTGGTGTGATAATAATAATAATAATAATATATATATATATATATATATATATATATATATATATATATATATATATATATATATATATAAATTATATATATATATATATATATATATATATATAATATATATATATATATATATATATATAATATATATATATATATATATATATATATATATAAATATATATATATATATATATATAATATATATATATATATATATATATATATATATATATATATATATATATATATATATGTATATATATATATAAGATAGAAAATAGGCGATTTCAGATTATTGTTCCTTGATAATGTGAGTAGTCACGAAAGCGATTGGAATTTCATTATTCTTTCACGGTGGTTGTTTTGCCTATATATATATATATATATTTATATTTCTTTCTTTCAACACACCGGCCGTATCCCACCGAGGCGGGGTGGCCCAAAAGGAAAAACAAAAGTTTGTCCTTTCATATTTAGTAATATATACAGGAGAAGGGGTTACTAGCCCCTTGCTCCTGGCATTTTAGTCGCCTCTTACAACACGCATAGCTTACGGAGGAAGAATTCTGTTCCACTTCCCCATGGAGATAAGAGGAAATAAACAAGAACAAGAGCTAGTAAGAAAATAGAAGAAAACCCAGAGGGGTGTGTATACATATGCTTGTACATGTATGTGTAGTGTGACCTAAGTGTAAGCAGAAGTAGCAAGACGTACCTGAAACCTTGCATGTTTATGAGACAGAAAAAAACACCAGCAATCCTACCATCGTGTAAAACAATTACAGGCTTACGTTTTACACTCACTTGGCAGGACGGTAGTACCTCCCTGGGCGGTTGCTGTCTACCAACCTACTACCTAGGATATATATATAATAATATATATATATATATATATATATATATATATATATATATATATATATATATATATATATATATATATATATATATATATATATATATGTAAACATTATCTGTCTATCCATAGCATTATTCGAACTTGCCGAATGTCTTGCGTATTAAGCCAAACTTACCGAAAAGCCCGAAATCCGTTTAAAATTTGATTTTTTTTTTAAATTTACAGGTTGATACATTTATTTTCTTATTGATAGTCAAATAAAATATTTTATTTTTGTATCAAAACTTAGAAACCTGTCCTAACCTAGACTAGTGTAATTTTTTTCACTAAACAGGTCAAAATATTTACGTTCTAGAGAAAAAAAAATTCAGCATGATTCTACTCGTATCTGAGTATTTTTTTTCTCGTATTATCCCAATACGACATTTTTGTGAGCTTTGTTTGAAAGGAAAATGCAGTTAAGAAATCAATACAATGGGAAGGATAACAACGTACAAGACATCTCACAGCGTGAAAAGTTACATGTGGTGGTGGGCTGGGTGCCAAGAATGCTGCCGGTATTTCCCCTCTGCATCGCTTCATTTAGTCTCTGAGACAGTAAGCTGGCTGGTCTGGTGCTCTTACATAAGAACATAAGAAAGGAGGAACACTGCAGCAGGCCTGTTGGCCCATACTAGGCAGGTCCTTTACAATTCATCCCACTAACAAAACATTTGACCAACCCAATTTTTAATGCTACCCAAGAAATAAGCTCTGATGTGCAAGTCCCAGTCAAATCCAACCCCTCCCACTCATGTACTTATCCAACCTAAATTTGAAACTACCCAAAGTCCTAGCCTCAATAACCCAACTAGGTAGCCTGTTCCACTCATCAACTACCCTATTTCCAAACCAATACTTTCCTGCGTCCTTTCTAAATCTAAACTTATCTAATTTAAATCCATTACTGCGGGTTCTCTCTTGGAGAGATATCCTCAAGACCTTATTAATATCTCCTCTATTAATACCTAACTTCCACTTATACACTTCGATCAGGTCTCCCCTCATTCTTCGTCTAACAAGTGAATGTAACTTAAGAGTCTTCAATCTTTCTTCATAAGGAAGATTTCTAATGCTATGTATTAATTTTCCATCCTACGCTGAATGTTTTCTAACGAATTTATGTACATTCTGTAATATGGAGACCAGAATTGAGCTGCATAATCTAGGTGAGGCCTTACTAATGATGTATAAAGCTGCAGTATGACCTCTGGACTTCTGTTGCTTACACTTCTTGATATAAATCCCAGTAATCTATTTGCCTTATTACGTACGCTTAGGCATTGCTGTCTTGGCTTAAGGTTGCTGTCACCATAACCCCCAAGTCCTTTTCGCAATCTGTATGGCTGAGTTCTACATCATTTAACTTATAAGTGCTAGGGTTATGGACACTCCCGAGCTTCAGAACTTTGCATTTATCTACATTGAACTGCATCTGCCACTTTTCTGACCAAGAATATAGTTTGTTTAAATCCTCCTGAACTTCCCTAACGTCTACGTTTGAATCAATTATCCTACCTATCTTTGTATCATCGGCGAATTTGCTCATATCACTAGTAATTCCCTCATTAAGGTCATTGATATATATTAAAAACAACAACGGGCCCATGACTGATCCCTGTGGAACGCCAATTGTTACTGATCCCCACTCGGATTTAACTTAACCCCATTTATGGACACACTCTGCTTCCTGTCTGTGAGCCATGAGCTGCCATTTTCTTTAACAGTCTTTGGTGCGTAACTCTATCAAAAGCCTTACTAAAATCTAAGTAAATAATATCAAACTCTTTATCGTGGTCAACAGCCTCGAAAGCTTTACTGAAGAAAGTTAATAAATAAGTTAGAGAAGACCGGCTGAGTATCATTAATCAAGCTATGCTTATCGAGATGGCTTCTTATAATCTGAGCTATAATTGTCTCTAGTAATTTGCCTACAATTGAGGTCAGGCTTATTGGGCGGTAATTTGACGGTAACGACTTGTCCCCTGTTTTCAAAATAGGAATTACATTAGCCATCTTCCACATATCAGACACTACACCTGTTTGAAGAGATAAATTAAAAATACTAGTTAATGGTTCACAGAGTTCCATTTTGCATTCCTTAAGAACCCTTGAAAAACCCTCATCAGGAACCGGAGACTTATTTTGCTTCAGTCTGTCTATCTGCTTCACAACCATTTCACTAGTGACTGTGATGTTACATAATTTATCTTCTAGCCCACTATAAAAATTAATTACTGGGATATTTTTAGTGTCTTCCTGTGTAATAACCGAGAGAAAATAATTATTTAAAATCGAGCACATTTCATTCTCTTTGTCAGTAAGATGCCCATAGTTATTTTTAAGGGGACCTATCTTATCTCTAAAATTTTGTTCTATATACTGGAAAAAACTTTTTGCGTTAGTTTTAGAATCCCTAGCAACTTTAATTTCATAGTCCCTTTTTAGCTTTTTTATCCCCTTTTTAATGTCCCTCTTAATGTCAATATACTGATTCATAAGATGACCCTCACCTCTTTTGATACGCCTATAAATTCCTTTCTTATGCCCTAGTAGATATTTGAGCCTATTATTCATCCATTTTGGGTCATTTCTATTTGATCTAATTTCTTTATATGGGATAAACGTTCTTTGAGCAGCATGTATAGTGTTCAGAAAACTGTCATATTGATAGCTCTCTTCGTTACCCCAGTCAACAGATGACAAGTGTTCTCTAAGCCCATCGTAATCTGTTAAGCGAAAATCTGGGACTGTTACTGAGTTATCGCTACTATCGTACTTCCATTCAATGCTAAATGTAATTGATTTGTGGTCGCTAGCACCCAGTTCCTGTGAAATTTCTAAATTATTAAGAAGAGATTCATTGTTTGCCAGAACTAAGGCAAGCAGGTTATTTTCCCTTGTAGGTTCAGTCACAAACTGCTTCAAAAAACAATCCTGAACTACTTCTAAGAGGTCGTATGATTCTAAATTCCCAGTCAAGAAATTCCAATCAATATGACTAAAGTTAAAGACTCCTAGAATTACTACATTATCGTGCCTTGTGGCCTTAACAATTTCCTCCCATAGTAGTCTCCCTTGGTCCCTATCTAAGTTTTGGGGACGGTATATCACACCTAAAATCAGTTTTTCATGCCCCTCTGAAAATTCTATCCAGACTCTGTATGTGTTACCTCAGACTTAATACCCGTTTTTATGCAACAGTTCAAGCGATCTCGGACATACAATGACACCCCACCTCCCTTCCCGATACTTCTATCTACTTGGAACAATTTAAAACCCTGAATGTGACATTCCGCAAGCATGTCCCGACTTATTGAATTAAACCACGTCTCAGTTAAGGCAAATACATCAATGTTACCTGCACTAGCAACTAATCTCAACTCGTCCATCTTATTCCTAGCACTACGGCTATTAGCATAATAAACATTGAAAGACTCTCCTTTCTCTTTACCCTTCCTGCTCATTTCTGTTTTTCTACTAAACCTATTACTGTCCTTATCACCCAATGTCACTGGCTTTTCAATATCTACCTCGTTCTGCTTATTACTAGTTCCCCTAGAACTCATATTACTACACTGGGACTTCACTGTTTTTCTGCTAAAACCCACACCACTAACTATTCCTAGTTTAAAGTCCTAATAGCTCCCTCCACTGCAGTTGCCAGTGCTCCCACCCCAGACCTAGATAAGTGAACCCCATCCCTGGCATACATGTCATTTCTGCCAAAGAAGAGGTCCCAGTTGCCAATGAATGTTACCGCATTTTCCTTACAGTATTTGTCCAGCCAGCAATTGACACCAATTGCCCTGGACAACCATTCAATTCCAACTCCTCTCCTTGGCAAAATACCACATATGACAGGGTTCCCACCCTTCCTCCTAATTATTTCTCTTGCTGACCTATACCTGCTAATCAAGTCTTCACTCCTACGTCTGCCAACATCGTTGCTTCCAGCACTGAGACAGATAATAGGATTGCTCCCATTACCTCTCATGATGTCATCCAGACGGCTAACAATATCCTCCATCCCAGCCCCAGGAAAGCAAACCCTCTGTCTCCTACTCCTGTCCTTCAAGCAAAACGCCCTGTCCTTATACCTAACTTGGCTATCCCCAACAACAACAATAATCTTAACTTCCTTGGTGTCGTTCGTCGTGACGTTCCCAGTAGTCGACTCACATTCGTAGGGTAGCACTGAGAATGTATTAGATGTTTCCACAACAGTTTCCATGGCAGTCTCTTTCTTCTTCATCGTTTCTACCTTTCCGTTCGTCTTCTTGATCGTCAAATCTTCTTGATCGTCTCCTTGATGAGATTTTCATCTAACTCTTTAAGGAATCATAGAGCACACTTGCTCCATGCTCCGAGCGTCTTCGACCCAACTGTTAGGAAGTTATAGTATAATGCCATGCTACTCGCTCCTCTTCTGACACCTCTTTCATTGTTTCCTGTTACTACATTTGCCGTTTTCCACACTTTCTTTACCGATATACTACTTAAAAAATTGTTGCTAGAGCCACTTACAGTGGTACTTCTGCTCATTCTCACAGGAACGACAGACAGATATCTCGTTCCACCGATAATATGTAATGTTGTATGTATTGTGTCTAGCGCTCGCTAGTGCCTTCTACTTTGCTGCTAGTCTTCCTGCCGTCTTTGAGAATTTGTTCCTTAATCTCTAGTTGAGCTCCTCACAGACTTTCTGGTCGATCTTCCTCTTTCCTTCTTCACTCTGACTACCTAGTCCTTTACTCTTGTCTTCTGCATGTTGTGGCTACATATAAATTTTGGGTCGGATTTGACTTTCGATACCATGTCATGTAACTTCTCTAACCATGAATACTCGTTTCTTGCTCTTCGACTCAACTCCCTGTTTTACTGAGTTCTATGCTTTCCATATTTTTTCCATGCATTAGTGCGTTTAGCTTAGGCTTCTCTACACCTCTGGATGAACCACGGAGCTTATCTACTTCCTCTTGGTGTTTTGCTTCTGGGTACAATTTTCTCCACCGCTTCCTGCAGTTTCTGGTTACCTTCCCATTCATCTCATTCACTGCTTTTTCCTTTAGTTCTCTTTCCCACTGCACCTCATACATGAATTATCTAATGCCTTTGTAGTCTCCTCTATTGAAGTTTGTCTTTCACATTCTTCCCATACTGCTTCTCTTTCCATTGTTACTCTCATATGGTATTCGAAACTCAGGATCGTGTGGTTGCTAGCACCAAGCAGCCTTTCACATGTAATATCACTGATGTCGGAACCACTCAGGGTGAAGACTAGGTCCATCCTTGCTTGTTCATCCTATCTTCTCTCTCTGGTTGTCTCCAACCTGTTGGAGCATGAAACTCTTCATTACCACCTTCACTATATTTGCACTACATGTTTCTGTCCCCCCATTGTGGTTGTAGGTTCTCTTAATCAATCTTTTTTTTTTGTGGTTTAAGTCACCCATGACCAGTAACTTTTCCTTACTCTTGTAGGCTCTTCTAGCCACTTTAACTAGTGCATCCATCATTGCTCTGTTGCTTTCAACATATTTTTATCTTGGTCTTCAGTGTACAGTCGTCTGCTTCCGTTCTGTCCACTTCTTCTGTTCTCTCTGTCTTTTCTCACAATCTCATATCCAACTGGGATGATTGCATCTCTTATCTACGTGAATTTTGTCTCTCTGATGCCTCCATTATCCGCTCATGTCAATCATCAAACTTATTTGTAATTTCATCTGAATAAGAATACCAAACTGTCAGCTTCCTATCCATTACTCTATTCTCTATTCCAAGTTCATGTACATGGGTCAGGGGTGTGGAACGAGTTGGTGAGGGTTAATGGTATGGAAGGAGACAGGATTTATGTCCTAGAGGCGATCGGAGTTGTGGGTGTAGATGGGGAGGAATGAGGTGTTTGTGGTGATGGCGGACATGGGGACTGGGGGTTTTAGTGAGGGGAAGTTGTGGGGAAGGGGAAGGGGTGAAGGGGAATGTCGGCGTTGGGAAGAAGTGAATTATGGTACGTATTGTGTTACTGTATTTGGGTGACAGAAGGCTTGGGCTTGAGGGTTTATCCTTCGCGCTCATCCGGAGACTGAGCTTCCATGTCTGTCGATTTGGTTATCAAAGCAACTTGCTGTTTCGTATATGAGTGTGTACTCACCTAATTGTACTCACCTAATTGTAGTTGCAGGGGTCGAGACTCAGCTCCTGGTTCCGCCTCTTCATTGAACGCTATTAGGTCCTCTCTCTCCCTGTTCCATGAGCTTTATCATACCTCGTCTTAAAGCTATGTATGGTTCCTGCCTCCACTACATCGCTCGCCAGTCTGTTCCACTTCCTGACCACTCTATGACTGAAGAAATTCTTCCTAACATCCCTGTGGCTCATCTGAGTCTTCAATTTCCAAGAGTGACCCCTTGTTTCTGTGTCCCCTCTCTGGAACATCTTGTCTGTCCACCTTGTCTATTCCACGCAGCATTTTGTATGTCATTATTATGTCTTCCCCATCCCTCCTGTCCTCCAGTGTCGTCAGGCCGATTTCACTTACCCTTTCTTCATAGGACATTCCCCTTAGCTCTGGAACTAACCTTGTCGCAAACCTTTGCACTTTCTCTAATTTCTTAACGTGTTTGACCCAGTGCTGGTTCCAAAATGGTGCTGCATACTCCAGTATGGGTCTGACGTACACGGTGTACAGTGTCTTGAAATATTCCTTAGGTATCGGAATGCTAATCTCAGGTTTGCCAGGCGCCCATAAGCTGCAGCAGTTATCTGGTTGATGTGTACTTCTGGAGACGTGTTAGGTGTTATACTCACGCCAAGATCTTTCTCCTTGAGCGAGGATTGCAGTCGTTGGCCACCTAGCCTATACTCTGTCTACGGTCTTCTTTGCCCTTCTTCGATCTTCATGACTTTGCATTTGGCAGGACTCACGAAAACGTAATGACACGATTGCAAACAAACCATACCAAGGAGGGGGATAGAACCCGCGATCAGAGAGTCTCAAAACTCCAGACCGTCGCGTTAGCCACTGGGCCAGCTAGCCACAATAAGATTCATCCATCTAGGTGTTGTGCGTTGTGTGTGTGTGTGTGTGTGTGTGTGTGTGTGTGTGTGTGTGTGTGTGTGTGTGTGTGTGTGTGTGTGAGTGTGTGTGAGTGTGTGTGAGTGTGTGTGAGTGTGTGTTTGTGTGTGTGTGTGTTGTGCGTGTGAGGGTGTGTGTGAGGGTACTCACCTATTTGTATTCACCTATTTGTGGTTGCAGGGGTCGAGTCCTAGCTCCTGGCCCCCCCTCTTCACCGGTTGCTACTAGGCCCTCTCTCTCCCCGCTCCATGAGCTTTATCAAACCTCGTCTTAAAACTGTGTATGGTTCCTGCCTCCACTACGTCATTTTCTAGGCTATTCCACTGCCTTACAACTCTATGACTGAAGAAATACTTCCTACTATCTCTCTGACTCATTTGTGTCTTCAACTTCCAATTGTGGCCTCTTGTTTCTGTGTCCCCTCCCTGGAACATCCTGTCTTTGTCCACCTTGTCTATTCCACGCAGTATTTTATATGTCGTTATCATGTCTCCCCTGACCCTCCTGTCCTCCAGTGTGGTCAGGCCGATTTCCATTAATCTTTCCTCATAGGACATTCCCCTTAGCTCTGGAACTAACCTTGTCGCAAACCTTTGTACTTTCTCTAGTTTCTTGACGTGCTTTATCAAGTGCGGGTTCCAAACAGGTGCTGCATACTCCAGTATGGGCCTGACATACACGGTGTACAGTGTCTTGAATGATTCCTTACTAAGGTATCGGAATGCTGTTCTCAGGTTTGCCAGGCGCCCATATGCTGCAGCAGTTATCTGATTGATGTGTGCTTCCGGAGACATGCTCGGTGTTATACTCACCCCAAGATCTTTCTCCTTGAGTGAGGTTTGCAGTCTTTGGCCACCTAGCCTATACTCTGTCTGTGGTCTTCTGTGCCCCTCCCCCATCTTCATGACTTTGCATTTGGCAGGATTAAATTCGAGAAGCCAGTTGCTGGACCAGGTGTCCAGTCTGTCCAGGTCTCTTTGAAGTCCTGCCTGGTCCTCATCAGATTTAATTCTCCTCATTAACTTCACATCATCTGCAAACAGGGACACTTCTGAGTCTAACCCTTCCGTCATGTCGTTCACATATACCAAAAATAGAGTGTGTGTGTGTGTGTGTGTGTGTGTGTGTGTGTGTGTGTGTGTGTGTGTGTGTGTGTGTGTGTGTGTGTGTGTGTGTGTGTGTGTGTGTTTGCGTGTGCGCGCGCGTGTAGGAGTGTGTACATTATTTAAAGCAATTCCAGAAAAATAATCAGAAACGGTGATTATTCCGACCTTCATCAGAGTGAAAATACATTTTAAAATCATTCATTGGTTATACTTAATCTTGAACGTCATGAAAGACATTTTAATAAACTAACTTAAGTCGTAGTTATTTGAAGATAGAAACAGCAAATCGTTGTCAGGAATTAAGTTAAATTTAGATAGAGAAGTGCCATAAAATTTGAGAAATACTGAATGAGCAAAATTAAATGATTCAGCAAACTGACTTGAATGAAACGGAAATGTATTCATAACTTAAAATGTGGTACAACCGTTTCGTACTAATATTTGCTACCAATAGTTTGCAAATGCCATCATTCCTATTAATTCTTAAGTTAGTCATAAGTTTGCCTGAGATACTCAGATGTAATAGCGTTAACAGAAACTGTGTATCATGTCAAGACAAAACCATTTTCATTATTAAATTTACTTTATACTATTCTTAAATGTTTTTAAATGTTTTGAACTACCTAGTAATAATAGATCTACTTAATCACTACAGTTACCTAACTTTAATAGCAGTTTGCTTTGGTAACCTGTATCAGTATAGAGTAAGAATTACTATTAGCCTACCCAAAATACCTAGGCATGCCAGTGTCCTTTGTAATTAATATTTTGTATGTAAACCACACATTGTAATTAATATTGTATACTATGTAAACCCCACTTAAATTTCAGTTAATTCACTGAAGGATCATAAGTGCTGGAAGGTTTTACTTAGATTTTCTTTGGTGCAATAAGTATGTGCTAAGAAGTTAAATCTTAAAGAATAATGAAAATTATTTAGAGATGGAGTTGGTACAATTGGCAATTGATTATGCAACGTGCTACTAGGAGACTTATGAAAAATTGTACAGGGCGATGGAAATATTTATTAAAAGCAGGAAAATGAATATTAACTGAAAAAATAGATAAGAGGGCGAAAATAAGTAGACGATAAGGTCAAGAAAAATCAATTAAAAACATGAAATGGACAAGTTGTCATTGTCGTTTGTAGGAATGTCGTTGAATTCAGCAACAGAAAGAATAGGTTAGGCACAGGGACACTGGAAGACGCATCTAGGAGGCTGAAATATGGTGCTGGTAAGTAAAATGTGTGGAAGGAAAATTTGACAGAGACAATACTCAAAAAATTAGAGTACATTATGCTTGCTTAAAATGTATAATTCAAATAAAAGAAGTAAGGCTGATGAGCTGGTTTGGTAAAGTAAAGAAACAGAGGCGAGGTGGGTTGATTATACTCAAATGTAACGTGAATGAAAGTGTTGGGAACGACCCAGGAGTTTTCAAGGGAAAATGAATTATAATTTTTATTTGCTATTATTAACTAGTAGTAGTAGTAGTAGTAGTAGTAGTAATATTGGTTGTAGTACTACTACTAATAGTACTAGTAGTAGTCGTAGTAGTCGTAGTGGTAGTAGTAGTAGTAATATTAGTTGTAGTACTACTACTACTACTACTACTAGTACTAGTTGTAGTAGTAGTAGTAGTTGTGGTAGTAGTAGTAGTAATATTAGTTGTGGTAGTAGTAGTAGTAATATTAGTTGCAGTAGTAATAGTACTAGTAGTAGTAGTGGAAGTAGTAGTAGTATAGCAGTAATGTTAGTTGTAGTAGTAATACTACTTCTAGTAGTAATACTACTAATAGTAGTAGTAATATTACTTGTATTACTAGTAGTAGTAGTAGAAAAAGTATATCACATTTATCATCATTTTAAGTGTTAAACATATAGGGGGACATATGTAACGTCTGATGAATTTGGAGTTCATCTTTGAATGAGGAACTCTACACTTTCATTAATTTACCTCCTATTAAGTAAAGAAAGGCATGTTGGATATTTACAGAAGACAGTTGTAGACTTGAACATCTAGCAGCACACACCTGTGAGTATTTTAGATCGAAATTAATGAGAACATCGACCTACTGGGATTTGATGTGGCGTTGGAATGTGAATATGTTTAAAATTGATAAATAGATCACGGAAAAAACGCCTAGACTGCCTTGAGGATAGAAGGTGGGAAGTACGTTGTAGTTTGGTAGCTCCCCACATATCAATGCATTTGTATTCCGACAAAAAGACTGCTTGGGAGTAATGCCCAACAGGATTTTTCATTAGGTACGCTCACATATCTTCGACTTGTCTTCTCATAAGGTTCTATCGAAATATATATGTTGTGTAGTAGTAGCTACGAGACAGGAAGTAACTGTGTCCACTGGGAAACCTAATTCAGAAAACATTTACTTTTAGTAATAATACATAGGCCGAAAATAGCTATTTTGGATTATATTCTGATGACGAGGAATTTCCGAGTATGCAGCCGGACGATCATGGAAATTATTTTATAATAAATTCGTAAAAAAAAAAAGTCCACGAAGTATTTGGCAACATTGATCGAAGATATTAAATAAAAATATTTGTATATTTATAATTCAGAAATTCCAAAATGCGTTTCAAGACGCGTTAAGTACACCTTAAATGTTTCTTATCACTTATTGCTCAGTAATTCGAAAAAAAAAGTAACCGAGATCAAATAATGAAATTTCTGATCACGGCATTCGTTGCAGATTTTCGTCTAGGAACAATCTACAATGCTAAATAGACTTTTGTGAATGTATTTCAGGTGGGAGCGAGCAGTGGGAATCCCTCTTGCGGCCGCCGGCATCCCTGGTGCTGCACTTCATTAAGGGAACACGAAGGCCATCTCAGATTTTACTGCCGAACTGAGGAGACCAAAGCGGCCATTATCCTCGGGTTTGCGCGTATATCTGTTACTTTCTCCAATGTTCCTTGTGAGCCCTCTTCCTTTAATCCTTCTTTTCTTTACCTTATTTGTGAAGGGTTCAAATGGTAACTGTTCAAGGAATGTCTTATAATAATGAAAGCCATTTACTCCTTATCTTGTTAAACCTGACCCGGATAGCCTTTAAAATATCTTGTAAGCTTATTATTCAATATATTATTTACGATATTTATAATGCATGTTATACCCACTTTTTACCGGTACTCAACGTTAATTTTTAGGAAGAGATTGGAATAGGTTACATGAAATAATATAAACGTTCACTGTATCTAGCCACAGACAGACATGTTACAAAATCAGTCACAATCATTCTGGCAATTAAATAGCTGAGAAAGAACCCACCTGCAAAGTTCCAGTTTAAACTTTTTTAGCTTTTGTTGCCAGAATGAGCTGCATAATGAGTGCAGTATAAATATGAGGCCTGATGTTTTAAATATTTAACTTGTGATAATATTTTTCCAATAAGAATCAGACAAGAAGTAAATAATTAATCGTAGGATAACGTATTTGGAGCAAAGTACAAGGACCTTTCTTGTATGGGCCAGTAGGCCTTCTGCAGTGTTCCTCCATTTCTACGTTCTAAAGGAGCAAAAACAAACGATTTCATTTATACAACAGTAATTTAGCTGTCTTAATTATTATACGTGTATAACAGAGTAAGCTATCAATATTTTTCCCGGGCTGAAGAAAAGGTTTTAAACGCCAATCTTGAGGAGAAAATGATGGCTAAAAATGAGCTGCGATTAAAGAAAAACTCTACATTTGGCCAAATCTGAAGCAGTTTACAAGGAGGAATTAAGACACATGTGCAACATCTGGTTATTGTAGAGAGCACCGTACGTACCAGTGACTACCCTCGTTCCTGCTACCCCTAACGTTTATATATAAGCGCCAGGCTCCTGCTTCTGCTTCATAATCTCCATAACTACGTGCACTTCGCCCAACATCAAGGTTTGAGGACTGATTACCTCATCTTCTGTATATATCCCCTAACTGTCCTCAAGTTATGTCCTGGAATTTGTATTGATAAAGCCACTGGATGGCGAAACGTCTACAATAAAGATACCCAGTGTTGCACCATGTGTCTAATTTCTCTGTCGTATTAATATAATAACATTCTTGCACACACAAGGGAGGAAAAACGAGACTGCCAGGAAGTGGTGCATGATCACGGAGGAGAAGATTTGGGTCTCATAAACTTTTAGTTACTGCAATCAAAAACTTTTGAAGCACTTCTTTAGGTTCTTAGCTTTTAAATGCCTTCTTGAACAGCAAATGATTCTTTATAATAACTACGATTACAACTTACAAATGTTCAACAAATTATTTAATGCTAATTTCGAACAATTTTAACCTGCTTTTTAATGATCTATGTAATGATTCCTCCAAGCACATGCTTAAATAGTTGAAAATTAACGATTGATAGGCATCAGGGTTAATTATTTTAATAAGAAGTAGGTGATCGTTTTACTTAAAACTGTGTACTGAGTCTGGAAGTGAAGATTTTAATGATAGAAATATAGAAATGAATAAGAGACTTTACCAGTACAGTTGAGCGTGGCCCACTGGGACAAAGTGGCCAGCACTGCCGCTTGTAGTGACACAGTGGCCAGCACTGCCGCTTGTAGTGACACAGTGGCCAGCACTGCCGCTTGTAGTGACACAGTGGCCAGCACTGCCGCTGCAGTGACACCAGTGGCCAGCCCTGCCGCTTGTAGGTGCCGTTGGCCAGCACTGCCGCTTGCAGTATGACACAGTGGCCAGCACTGCGCTTTCAGTGAGCACAGTGGCCAGCAACTGCCGCTTGTATGGCACAGTGGCCAGCACTGCCGCTTTCAATGATCAACAGTGGCCGAGCAACTGCCGCTTGCAGTGACACCGGGTGAACCACAACTGCCGCTTTGTAGTGGACTCAGTGGCCAGCACTGCCGCTTGTAGTGACACAGTGGCCAGCACTGCCGCTTGTAGTGACACAGTGGCCAGCACTGCCGCTTGTAGTGACACAGTGGCCAGCACTGCCGCTTGTAGTGACACAGTGGCCAGCACTGCCGCTTGCAGTGACACAGTGACCAGCACTGCCGCTTGTAGTGACACAGTGGCCAGCACTGCCGCTTGTAGTGACACCGTGGCCAGGCACTGCCGCTTGTAGTGACACCGAGCCAGCACTGCCGGCTTGTAGTGACACAGTCGCCAGCACACTGCCGCCTTTGATTGTGTCCACAGAGGCCCAGCACTGCCGCTTGTAGTGACACATAGCCAGCACTGCCGCTTGTAGTGGGACAGTGGCCAGCACTGCCGCTTGGAGTGACACAGTGGCCAGCAATGCCGATTGCAGTGATACAGTGGCCAGCACTGCCGCTTGCGTGACACAGTGGCTAGCACTACCGCTTGCATGACCAGTGGGCCAGCACTGGGGCCTTGCCAGTGACCACAGTGGCCACACTGCCCTGCTTGCCATGACACAGTGGCCAGCACTGCCCTTGTAGTGACACAGTGGCCAGCACTGCCGCTTGTAGTGACACCCAGTGGCCAGCACTGCCGGCTTCAGTGACACAGTGGCCCCCAGCCCTGGCCGCTGCAATGACACAGAGGCCACACTGCCGCATGAAGTGACACAGTGACCAGCACTGCCGCTTGCAGTGACACAGTGGCCAGCACTGCCGCTTGCAGTGACACAGTGACCAGCACTGCCGCTTGCAGTGACACAGTGGCCAGCACTGCCGCATGCAGAAGACACAGTAGACCAGATGCCGCTTGCAAGCGACACAGTGGCCAGCAACTGCCGCTTGCCATTGACACAGTGGCCAGCACTGCCGCTTGCAGTGTCACATGGCACACTGCCGCTTGCAGTGACACAGTGGCCAGCACTGCCGCTTTAGTGACACAGTGGCCAGCACTGCCGCTTGTAGTGACACAGTGGCCAGCACTGCCGCTTGCAGTGACACAGTGGCCAGCACTGCCGCTTGCCAGTGGACACATGACCAGCAGGGCCGCTGCATACCAGGGGGCCAGCACGCGCTTGCATGACACATCCACCTCCGTTTGAAAGCACAGGGCCACACTGCCGCTTGATACACAGGGGCCACCCCCCTTTGCAGTGACACAGTGGCCACACTGCCGTTTCAGTACACAGGGGCCAGCACTGCCGTTTGGGTTGACACAGTGCCACACTGCGCTTGAGTGACACACAAACTTCAACTCTCACTCCAATACTCCCTTCAACAAAGTCCAAACATCGTTTGCAAAAAAAAAATATTTGTAATAATCCCGCATAACAGCCAGATGGCTTTTAAATTTAAGGGGAATTTTGAAATAAAATTTGGAAATGCCGTTCAGAAACACCGTTTGAGTGCAAAATTGTCTTGTTTTACAAACAAACTTTTGTCTCTTTACCCAAATAAATATTGGTAAATTAATAACGAAAAAAAAAATTTTGCCCGCTCACTTTTACTTTTATATTTATTGCAAAATTTTCGTTGAGTAAAGCGTTTGTTTTCTTTGTTGTATTTTTCTTTTCATTTTTTTTTCTTTAAAAAAAAATTATTTAAATGGTAAAAACAAATTAAAGCTCCCTTCTGTTTTACCTTGTACTCTGCCTTTATCCCCTTCTTCATCAACGAAATCCCTCCTTATAATCTCTCCAGTCCCCTATCTCTCCACCAACCTCCACACACCAACCTCCACACTTACAACCTCACACCACCAACCTCCACACTACACCAAACCTCCAACTCACCATCCTCCACACTCCCCAAACCTCCCACTCACCAACCTATCAACTCACCAAACCCCCCACACTCACCAACCTCCACACTCACCAACCTCCACACTCACCAACCTCCACACTCACCCTCCACACTCACCACCTCCACACTCACCACCCCACACTCACCAACCTCCACACTCACCAACCTCCACACCACCAACCCCACACTCACCAACCTCCACACTCCCCAAACCCCACACTCACCAACTCCACACCACCAACCTCCACACTCACCAACCTCCACACTCACCAACCCTTTCCACACTCCCCAACCTCCACCTCACCAACCTCCAACACTCACCAACCTCCACACTCACCAACCTCCACACTCACCAACCTCCACATTCACCAACCTCCACACCACCAACCTCCACACTCCCCAAACCCTCCACACTCACCAACCTCCACACTCACCAACCTCCACACTCCCCCCACAACCAACCCCCCACATCACCAACCTCCACACTCACCAACCCCACATTCACCAACCTCCACATTCACCAACCTCCACACTCACCAACCTCCACACTCACCAACCTCCCACTCACCAACCTCCACACTCACCAACCTCCACCCACTCACCAACCTCCACACTCCCCAAACCTCCACACTCACCAACCTCCACACTAAACCAACCTCCACACTCACCAACCTCCACATTCACCAACCTCCACACTACCAACCTCCACATCACCAACCTCCACACTCACCAACCTCCACACCACCAACCTCCACACTCACCAACCTCCACACTCACCAACCTCCACCCTCACCACCTCCCACTCCCCAAACCTCCACACCCACCAACCTCCACACTCACCAACCTCCACACTCACCAACCCCCACACCTCCAAACCTCCACACTCACCAACCTCCACATCACCAACCTCCACACTCACCAACCTCCAAAATCACCAACCTCCACACTCACCAACCTCCACACTCACCAACCTCCACACTCACCAACCTCCACACTCACCAACCTCCACACTCACCAACCTCCACACTCACCAACCTCCACACTCACCAACCTCCACACTCACCAACCTCCACACTCACCAACCTCCACACTCACCAACCTCCACACCACCAACCTCCCATTCACCAACCTCCACACTCACCAACCTCCACATCACCAACCTCCACACTCACCAACCTCCACACCCACCAACCTCCACACTCACCAACCCCACACTCACCAACCTCCACACTCACCAACCGCCCACTCACCAACCCCACACTCACCAACCTCCACACTTACCATCCTCCACACTCACCAACCTCCACACTCACCAACCCCCACCCTCACCAACCCCACACCCCAACCTCCACACTCACCAACCTCCACACCACCAACCCCACACTCACCAAACCTCCACACTCACCAACCTCCACACTCACCAACCTCCACACCACCAACCTCCACACCCACCATCCTCCACACTCACCAACCTCCACACTCACAAACCCCACACTCACCAACCTCCACACTCACCAACCTCCACACTCACCAACCTCCACATCACCACCTCCACACTCACCAACCTCCCACTCACCAACCTCCACACTCACCAACCCCACACTCACCAACCTCCAAACACTCACCAACCCCACCTCACCATCCTCCACACTCACCAACCTCCACACTAAACCAACCCCACCCCAAACCACCTCCACACTCACCAACCTCCACCCTCACCAACCTCCACACCAACCAACCTCCACACTCACCAACCTCCACACTCCCCAACCTCCACACTCACCAACCTCCACATCACCAACCCTCCACACTCACCAACCTCCACATTCACCAACCTCCACACCACCAACCTCCACATTTCACCACCCCTCCACATTCACCAACCTCCACACTCACCAACCTCCACACTCACCAACCTCCACACTCACCAACCTCCAACATCACCATCCTCCACACTCACCAACCTCCACACTCACAAACCTCCACACTCACCAACCTCCACACTCACCAACCTCCACACTCACCAACCTCCAAAACTCCCAACCTCCACACTCCCCAAAACCCCACACTCCCCAAACCTCCACACTCGCCAACCTCCACACTCACCAACCTCCACCCTCACAAACCTCCAAAACTCGCCAACCTCCACACTCACCAACCTCCACACTCACCAACCTCCACACTCACCAACCTCCACACTCGCCAACCTCCACACTCACCAACCTCCACACTCACCAACCTCCACACTCACCAACCTCCACACTCGCCAACCTCCACACTCACCAACCTCCACACTACATTATCATACATATTTTGATTAAATTACTTTTTGTTAAAGATTATGAGACATGAGTTGGTGCCTCAGATGCCCTATAATGTGATATAATGGTAAAAAAAATAAACACACTTCCAACAATGTGCCACCCAAATGCATATTTAAATATAGTGTCTACACTCAATTGCATGAAACTGTGGTTCATAATACCCACTAAGTGGTTCATAATACCCACTAAGTGGTTCATGATACCCACTAAGTGGTTCATGAACCCACTAAGTGGTTCATAATACCCACTAAGTGGTTCATAATACCCACTAAGTGGTTCATAATACCCACTAAGTGGTTCATAATACCCACTAAGTGGTTCATAATACCCACTAAGTGGTTCATAATACCCACTAAGTGGTTCATAAATACCCCTAATGGTTCATGATACCCACTAAGTGGTTCATAATACCCACTAAATGGTTCATAATACCCACTAAGTGGTTCATAATACCCACTAAGTGGTTCATAATACCCACTAAGTGTTCATAATACCACTAAGTGTACCCCAGGTGCTTACATAAGAAGCTCCAAATGGCTACACTGACACAAATTAATAATGACATCGTACATTGTCCCTACACTGTGTCACCCAAGTTTAATAAACATCATAATTTTTACCCTATTTTACCCTGGTTTACAATGGCTTGTATGGTCTCATCACTGTGTCACTCAATGCAGTAAATTCCGAAAATCAAGGAAAATGTGAGATACACTTCAAACCTGTGATCAAACTGTAAAATGCCGTAATATTCACCCTTATATTAAGCTATGCTTTACTTGTATCTGGTGAACATTTAAGAGTATATGACTGTGATGTACTCGGTCATGACTCGATACCAGCACTTGATATGAGGTAATATGTACATCTTATGCAATAAGCTGTGAGTCACAAGAACACAGATTACAGCGTTGGGAAACACTGTTTAAGAACGCAGTAATACACTATGTTGGTATTCACGTTATGTAATGTCAAGTAATTAGATGTATTGTTCTTTAAATCTTCCTTATAACTATCGAGTTTATGAGTGAAGACTTTCATGACGAGCGGGCTGATTTGGGATCGGGAATTAAAATTTATTCACGTGAAAACAGTTTCCAGATTCATATCTTTGACTAAACAAAAATCTAATTAGTGCCGTGCCTCATTCTTTTTCCCCCTCTTGCCTTACCCTCTTCACCCCCCAAATCCCATTTCTCATCATCTAACCCTTCCACCCCCCACCCCTCCCTACCCCCCTTTCCCCCCTCTCACAATTATTCTCCCCTTTTTATTTCACTATTTTTCTTCTTAGATGCCCCATTTATTAACGGAAATTTTTACGGGTTTGTTTACAAAAACCCCCTCAGGGGCTCTGAAATATAATATTTAAAATTGAGTTTTTTAGACGATATTGCTTTCAAAAGGTATTAAAATTTCATTTTTTCTTTTGAAAAGACATTTATTCTAAAAGTGATTACATGGGTTTTTCCTAAATAAGTATATCAGAGCCACAAGGTTTCTAAAAAAATTAAACCATTGGGATTTACATGGGGAAAGTTCAAACGTTTTACCGGGGGTTCTATTTAGGGACGAACAAAACTTTTTTTGTTAAGGTCAAACAACCGTTTGAGAACCTATTTAACTAAGGGAACCACATGATTTAAGCTCGGAAAAGAAACAACGGGGTTTTGTACCTGTTAAAAAAACCCCCCAGGGGTTTATAAGCTATAACAAACTTAAATTGCTTTTGGCTGGGGTCAGAACTTAAATGTGTTTTTGGTGGGTTAAAACGACTGAGGGTTTTTAATTTCATAAATCCCATTGGGGCTAAAGGGTTTGGGGTCAAACCCCAAGTGGACCACAGAAAAAACTCCCTTGGGGTAATTTCTAGTTCAAAGATACATTTGGGGTTAACAACAATTTTATAACTACGGGGGATTTTGCCTCTGTTCCTGTAACATGGAGACCTAGTGAGAGCTAAAAACCGGGGGATTGCCGGGTTAACACGGGGACTCACCTGTTTTCAAAACTGTACTGGGAGTATCCCTTGTTCAACAGTGTGGGGAAAATTCGGGATAAAAGTCCCGGGAAATTTTAAATTTATGGACAGAACATTACTTTAAATTCGGCCAGAAAAACCGTGTAACAAGTTTGGGGTCTAATTCTAAAAATATTTTGGGAAACTGTGAAAAAAGCACACCCCAAGCGTTCTGCCCATTTCCCCCCACATGGGTGGGGGGAATTTTTAAACCCAATTCGATTCCACCATCTCTCAACATCAAAAGGGGTGAGTAGAAACCCAAATAACCCCCTTTAAAAAAGGGGGGTAGGACGTCCTTTCCCACTCTTCTTTAAAACCAAATTTAAAATTTACAATCCTTAATTATGATCAAAAATTGACTTTTCTTAAAACCATACCCCCGGCCGGTTTGAACCCGCGCGTGTCTTTACGATTTCTGATAAATCGACTGTTTTTCCCTTTGTTTTTTCTCATAAAAGCTAGATCTCCAATTTCAAATGTCATGAATGAATACTCTTACAAACTAAGATACCCTTTAAATGCAATATTTTTGTCATAAAGGAAACCCTGCTAAATCCCGCCTAGGCATTTATTCGAAAAGACCGGGTTTTCACCTCAATACGACAATTAACGGAGCATAAATTTTAAAATAGTAAACCTCGTTCTACACCCACCCCCACAGACACACCCGACCCTTCCCCAGGCGTCAATTTGCACCTTACCGCAACCCTTGAAAAAAAGCAAATATTAGCTGGGCCTTGACATTTAGCCCAACAACAGGGGCTCATAGCATAGTTAACACATAACGGACAAAAGGGCAAGGACCCCTGGAAAAGGGACCGGGGGAAAGGGTTTCAAGACAAGACAACACGGGTGATACCTAGAAGGTACCCCTCGTGGAGAGTTCCCGTACCTCGGGGTCTGTCAAAACCCATCAAGGGGGGAAAGTTCACCGGTTTGGAATTTGAAACGAGTCTTGGGGGTTTTTGTTTGACTTCAATTATTATTCGCACTATTAAAAACCAAAAATTTAAAGGTTACAACCCCCCCCCCCCCTTCCTAATTAACGACAACAGTGCTCTGAACCTAGATACCCACTTGTCTCTAACCTGGGTAACCCACATGGTTCAAACCCTAGTACACCACAGTGGCCTAAACCCTATAACCCCATTCTCTAAATCATGAATAAACAGTGCTCTAAACCTAGGTGAATCAACATACCTAACCTGGGCTCCCCATAGAGCCTAAAACCGGGGACACCCACAGGGGCTCGAACCTAGTACACCCAAAAGACCAAACTAGACCTCACAGTGTCCGAACCAGTACACCACGGGGCCTGACCTAGTATACCCACAGCGTCTCAAAACCCTAGTACACCCAAGGGTCTGAACCAGGTACACCCACAGGGGGCTCTGAACCAAAAACCACAGACCGAATTTATACCCCCACAGGGACCGGACCAGAACACCCCACATGAACGAACTTAGGTGCACTCACTGACTCTGAACCTGGGCCCCCCACAGGATATAAAACTTAGACCCCCACATGCCAAAACCTGGGGAATAAACCCGTGACTCGAACCGGGTTCGCATAGGGGCCTAACCAGGGGCCCCACATGGCCTGAACCGGGGACACCCACATCTCTAAACCTAGTAAACCCACATGGTCAAAAATAGAAAACCCACAGTACTCAATCTATTTCACCCATAACCTAACCTAGTACACCCCAGTGGCTCGAACCTGGGCACCCACATGCTCTAACCCTTTTGGGCACCCACAGTGCTCAAACCAGTACACCCACGGACTCAAATTGGTAACCACAGGGGCTCGAACCTAGGACACCAACATGCCGAACCGGTAAACCCCCCTTTCCTGAACCTGGGAAAAACCCCACAGTACTCTGAACCATTTTCCCCCAAGGCTCTAACCGGGTAAAACCCACAGGGGCTCTGAACCTGGGTACACCCACATGACTCGAACCTGGTACACCCCAGACTCTAAACCTGGGTACCCCCATAGCTCTGATCCAAGTACACCCACAGTAGCTCAAAACCAGTAAACCCACAGTGACTCTAACCATACACCCCATGGCTCTGCCCCCTAGGAAACCCCCACAACTCTGAACCTAGTACACCCACAGACTCTGAACTTAGGACACCCACAAAGCTCAACCTAGTACACCCACAGTGCTCTGAACCATACACCCACATACTCTGAACCTGGTACCCCACTAGCTCTAAACCCTAGTAACCCACATACTCTGCCCCAGTACACTCACAGGGCTCTAAACCCTTTGAAAACCACCATTAACCCTGACCAAAAAAATAAACCCATGTTTAAAAAATCGCTTGATTCGGACCTAAAAAAACACCGAAGCCAAACTTAGACAATCCCCCAAAACTGACTAAACTCAACAAACACTCAGGGAAACCTCACCCAAGTTACAATTTCCATGATTCTAATTTTCCCTACAAATCCTTTTTATTTAGTTTTGCTAGGAGCACCAACTGGCTTTTGAACTGGCACGCACCCCGTTGTCACGCACCTGAACCCAACCATACTTTATAGTTGTTAGATTAGCCACGCATTGCCATTATTGTGACCCCCAAAATTTACATTTTGTCGCAACAGTTATTTTCTGAACCATGATTCACCCAACATTTTTTTTTGAACCGATTCACCCAACAGTTTTTTGAAACCCTGTCACCCAACATTGTTTCTGAACATAAACACCCAAAATTTTTTGAACCAGTTCACCCCATTGTTTTCTGAACCAACACCCAACGTTTGTTTCTGAACCACGATTCACCCAAAATATTTCTGAAAAATGATTCACTCGCCCCCTGAACAACTTCACTCAGCCTGTCTCTGAACAATGCTTCCCAAAATCGTCCCGAACAACCTCACCACATCTTCTCTACAATCCCACCCATCGTCCCCTGAACAAGCTTCACCCGCATCTTCACGAAAAATGCTTCCCCACTTCACGGGGCATGCTTCACTCACCCCTTCCCCTGAAAAATCTTCACTCAGCACCACTGAACAATGCTCACTCACATCTGTCTCTAACAATGCTTAACTCACATCCTCTAACATGCTCACTCACATCTGTCTCTGAACAAGCTTAACCACATCTGTCTCGAACAAGCTTTAACCCAACTTCTCTGAAAAATCTTAACCCATCTTCTCTGAACTGCTTCACCCTCTGCCCGAACAATGCTTAACCCATCTGCCTGACAATGCTTAACTCAGCAAAGCTCTGAACAAAGCTTTAAATCAGCATATGCTCGACAATGCTTAACCACAACTTCTCGAAAAATGGGTTCACTCAGCATCGTCTCTGAAAAATGCTTAAATCGCACGTCTCTGACAAGCTTTTAAATCAATCTTTCTGACAAGCTTCACTCAGCATCTGTCTCGAACAATCTTAACTCAGCATCTTTTTTGAACAAGCTTAACTCCATCTGTCTCTGAACAAGCTTAACTCGCACTTCTCGAAAAAATGCTTTTACTCAGCATCTGCTCGAACAATGCTTTAAACCGGGATCTTCTCTAAAAATGCTTAACTCAGCACTGCTCTGACAATGCTTAACTCCCCGGAAAACCCCCAAAAAAAAAAAAAAAGAAAAAACTCAAAAAAAGGGGAAAAAAAAAAAAAAAAAAAATAAAAAAACCCTGTTCCCCCTGAACAAGCTTCATCACTCTGTCCGAACAATGCTTTACTCACTCTTCTCTGAAAGCTTCCTCCTCTGTCTCGAACAATGCTTTAACTCAGCCTTCTCTGAAAAATGTTAAATCAGCACTGCTCTGAACAATGCTTCACCAGCATCGTCTCTGAACAATGCTTCACCAGCATCTTTCCCGAAAAAATCTTCACTCAGCATCTGTCTCTAACAAAGCTTAACTCACACGTCTTGAACAATGCTTAAAATCAGCATCTGTCCGAACAATGCTTCACCAGCACTGTCTCTGAACAAAGCTTAACTCAGCATCTTCCTGAAATCTTAAATCAGCACTGTCCTGAACAAAGCTAAAATCACATCGTCTCTAACAAGCTTACTCACCTTCTCTGAACAAAGCTAAATCAGCACTGTCCTGAACAAACTTAACCCCACATCGTCTCTGAACAATGCTTAACTCACATCTGTCTCTGAAAAAGCTTACCAGCACTTTTTCTGAAAATCTTTACTCAGCATCGTCTCTAACAACTTTCCCCAGCATCTTCCTGAACAATGCTTAAATCAGCATCGTCTCTGAACATTTACTCAGCTCTGCTCTGAACAATGCTTTACTCAGCATCTTCTCGAACAAGCTTCACTCGCACTTCTTGAACAATGCTTCCCAACGCCTCTAACAATGCTAACTCAGCATCTGTCTCTAACAATGTTAAATCGGGACTGTCTCGAACATGCCACTCACACTTCCGAACAAGCTTCACTCACAGCTTTCCCTGAACAATGCTTCACTCACATCTTTCTCTGAAAAATCTTAACTCACTCGTCCGAACAATGCTTAACCCCATCGTCTCTGAACAAAGCTTCACTCACTCTGTCTCTAACAAGCTTAAATCAGATCTTCTCGAACAAGCTTTACTCAACTCTGCTCGAACTGCTTACTCAGCACTGCCGAAAATGCCCCAGCACTTCTCTGACCCTCGTCATCAAAAATTTCTCCGGGACATGGTAACCCCCACGTCTCGAAAACAAAGCCTTCACCCCCATCTTCCTTTTGAAAATTTTTTTTACCACATTGTTTTGGGGAAAAATTCTGATCAACATTTTGGTGGGAAATTTGTCCCCGTAAAAAACCGGCTTGGGGACCCACCCCGTTTACTGGGAACAGGGGAAAGCACGGGGGAACTTCCCCCTTTCCCCTGGTATGTTTGGAGAAAATTTTCCCCCCGTATTTAAATTTTTAAAAAAAAAATTATTTTTAAAATTTTATTTGAAATTTTTTATTTAAAAAGAAAAAAACCCGTGAAAGGGGCCAAGGTTTTTTTGCATTTTGGTGGGCCAAAGGGTATAAAGGGGCCCCGGAATCCCCTTGTCCCCCAGTTAAAGCGGCGGCCCCTAGCTTTTCAAACTCAACCTTTCTCCCTTTAAAAAATTATTTATTTTTATTAAAATTTAAAAATAATAAAAAAATAAAAATAAAAATATATATATATATATAATATAATAATATAATATATATAAATTATATAAAAAAAAAAAGGGGTAGGAAATTCCCAATTTCAAAAAATTTTTAAAAATCCCTAAAAGTTTTGAATTTAAAAGTATTAAGGGGGGGGGGTCAAAATCATATTTTTAAAAAAAAACCACAAAAACCCAATTTTCCAACCTTCAAATTAAAAACTTTCGAAACCAAAAAAAATTAAATTTTTTTTTTTCGTTTAAAAATTTTCCGGAAAAAATTAAATAAAAATTTTTTATTAAGAAATTTATATTTTTAAAATAAATAATTTTATTTTTAAATTATGTCGTGGCGAAAGGGGTAATGGTCATTTAAAAATTTAAAATTTGTTTTCGTTAATTAAATTTTTTAAATTAATTTTCACATTTTGAAAAAAAATCAAAAATTTTTAAAATTAAAGGGGCCCAAAAATTCGTCAAGCCCCCCTCCCATTTATTTTTATAGTTCTTTTCTAATAAAAAAAACACTAAATATTTTTGGGGGTTTAAAAAGGAAAAAAGGGGAAATACTCCCCCAAAAAATTTTCCCCCACGGAAAATTTTGGGGAGTATAAAGCCAAAAGGGCCCCAATAAAAACGCCGACATAAAAAACCCAAAAAAAAAAAGGGGGGGGGTGAATTTTTAAAAATTCATTTTTCATCAACCCCCTTTTGGGTTTTTAAAGTTTTTAACATTAATAGGGCCCTTTTAAAAAAAAAAAAAGGAAAAAAATTTTCCCGGGAAAATGGGGCCCAAAAAACAAATTTTTTTGGGTTTTTTTGGATGGGCAAGTGAAACCGAAACGGGGCTCTTTGCTCCCCGGGTTCCCTAATTTGGGAAATTTAATGTTAAAAAGGCTTTTTTTTTCCCGACAAACAAAAATAATACCAATAAAGGGATATTTTCCCCAAAGTTTTTTAAAAAAATAAAATTTTTTAAAAACCAAAAAAACCAGGAGTAACCAGGAAAACCCGGGGAAATCTATTTTAAAAAAGGGTCTTTTTTTTTTTGATATAACACCGAGGGAAAATTTTCCTAAAACGCACATCAGCAAAAGTTTTGTTAAGCTACACGCAAAAAAACCAAAACACATCAAAAACAATACACAACCCAACCCCCTCAAAAAATACATTTAAAAAAATAAACCCTTAATAATTCAACACAAACAACCCCCAAAACCAAAACAAAAAAAAAAAAACCAAAAAAAAAATCACA
>NC_069455.1:26655006-26720065 GCF_026875155.1 Cherax quadricarinatus | reverse complement strand
GAAAACCCCGGGGGGAACTTTGCCACAATAAATGTCACATTAGTTGCACTTGTGTCCTTTTACTTTACATATTGTCGGTAATTCTACCAACTTTATTACAATTTGTCGGTTTTTCAAACCATTCATCACAACTTCTACAGTGTGTTCACGGTCGCGTGGGTTTCATGTTCTTGTCCAATATTAAGTCGTTTGTTAGGTAAGACACATATGCAACAGTTAGACAACTTTATTCCGAAACGTTTCGCCTACAGAGTAGGCTTCTTCAGTCGAATACAGAAAATAGGCAGGAACAATAGAGATGTGAAGACGATGTAATCAGTCCATCACCCTTGTAGTCGTAGAATTTGAGGTTGTCAGTCCCTCGGCCTGGAGAAGTTCAGTTCCATAGTCAGGAACTATCTGAAGATCAAGCGACAGTGTGGGGACTTAAATACTGTCGGAAGGAGAGGTGCAGGGTAGTAGTAGTAGTAGTAGTAGTAGTAGTAGTAGTAATGAGAATGGAGCCACTGAGAGGTCATGTCCCTCTCAGATCCAACACTTCTCACTTGAAAAGCTTGTCCAAGGTGTTTTCTGTACCAAGATGCCATGTGTTGCAGTGTCTGACAAGATGAACATCAAAATGGTATACAATACCGACAGGTTGTTAGGTAAGACACATATGCAACAGTTAGACAACACAAGGGTGATGGACTGATTACATCGTCTGTTCAGCGTGGACATAAATTCGTTAGAAAACATTCAGCGTAGGATGACTAAAGTAATACATAGCATTAGAAATCTTCCTTATGAAGAAAGATTGAAGACTCTTAAGTTACACTCACTTGTTAGACGAAGAATGAGGGGAGACCTGATCGAAGTGTATAAGTGGAAGACAGGTATTAATAAAGGGGATATTAATAAGGTCTTGAGGATATCTCTCCAAGAGAGAACCCGCAGTAATGGATTTAAATTAGATAAGTTTAGATTTAGAAAGGACATAGGAAAGTATTGGTTTGGAAATAGGGTAGTTGATGAGTGGAACAGTCTACCTAGTTGGGTTATTGAGGCTAGGACTTTGAGTAGTTTCAAATTTAGGTTGGACAAGTATATGAGTGAGAGGGGTTGGATTTGAGTGGGACTTGCATATCAGAGCTTATTTCTTGGGTAGCATTGAAAATTGGGTTGGGGAAACGTTTTGTTAGTGCGATGAATTGTAAAGGACCTGCCTAGTATGGGCCAACAGGCCTCCTGCAGTGTTCCTCCTTTCTTATGTTCTTATGTGTTCACATCTCTACTGTTCCTGCCTACTTTCTGTATTCGACTGAAGAAGCCTACTGTGTGACGTGTACTTAGCTCTGTGAAGACCTGTTTGTGTCCTCTCTGTGAATCTGAACCAGGATGCCCTCTCTTGAGCAGCTTTACCAGCAGCTGAGAGAAGAACTCAGAGTTGCTAAACTGGAGATACGGCGATTAACGGAGGAGAACGAGAGGATTCGTAGTAATCCACCTGTTGTGAGTCCCCAGGTTAAGAAGGGAGCTTGGTCAGTGGTCGGGCAACATGGAACCAAGCTGAAGATTAAGAAAACGGTTGGAGAGCAGAAACAACGAGAAAACCGAAGACTGCCGTGGAAACTTCCAACTCATTCTCGGTGTACCTGACGAATGTGAGTGTTCTATTTGGGAATCCCAAAAACGAGCCCCCAAAGGAAGCTTTGGCGACGTGAGTGGGGAATCCCTAAAAACCCCCAACAAAAGGGACCATCGGAAGGGTTCTTGAGGGAATTCTCCCAAGTGGGGGGTTAATGTTTCCGGGGCGAATGTGAGTCGACTACTCGGGGCATCACTAGGGAAAGGGACCCCCAAGGAAGGAAAAAAAACATTTTTGTTTTTGGGGGGGGATAGCCAGTTTTGGGGTACATGGATAGGGCTTTCTGTTTAAAGGGATAGGGTAGGAGGCGGGAAGGGGGTTATGTTTTCCCGGGGGGGGGGATGAAGGATATTGTTAGCCGTTGGAAAAAACTTTATGGGGTAATGGGGCAATCCTATTTCTGTCTCGTCTGGGGGAACGGGGGGGGCCCAGAGTAGGAGTGAGGACCTGATTAGCGGGGTATAGGCCCAACAATAGGATAATTAGGAAAAAAGGGGTGGAAACCTGTCATAGGTGGTATTTTCCCAAGGAGGGGGTTTTGGAAATGAATGGTTGTCCAAAAGAAATTTGGGTTTGTCAATTGCTGGCGGGAAAAAATACTGAAGGGAAAAATCCCGGTTTAACTTTTCTTTGACAAGGGGACCTTTCTATGGCAAAAAAGGAAATGAAATGTTGCCAGGGAGGGGGTTTTCATTTGTCGGGGTTAGGGTGGGGAGCAGGGGCCAAAACGCAGTGGGGGGGGGAGCGTTGGTTTTTAAAAAACTAGGAATAGTTGTGGTTGGGTTTTGGGGGGGGAAAACTGTGAAGTCCCCAGGGTAGTAACATGAGTACTAGGAAAAACTAGTAATAGGCAAAATGACGAGGATTTTGGGAAACCCAGTGGCACAAAATTGACAATGACAGTAATAGGTTTAGTGGAATAACAAAAAAGGAGCGGGAAAGGGGTAAAGAGATAGGGGGGTTTCCTTTAAAATATTTTTTCCCAAAAATAGTCGAAATTGCTAGGAATCAGTTGAACGATGGAAATAAATGGTATAAAGTCCCCCCCCCCAAGGGGAAAAAACATAAACACAATTGCAGTTTTTAATGTGATTTTTTAAATTGATACTTTTCCCCCACACAGTGGGTTTTTTTCCAAGTAACAAACAAAAACTACTGTTTTTTGATTTGATAAAGCTCCTGGAGAGGGGAAAACGTTCCCACAATAAATGTAAACATTAGTTGCCTTGTGCCCTTTTACTTTACATATTGTCGGAAATTTCTCCCAAAAATTTATTCAATAGGGGCATCTTACTGACAAAGAGAATAAAAAGTGCTCGATTTTAAATAATTATTTTCTCTCGGTTTTTAACGGGAAAAGCCCAAAAAATTTTATTCCGGTAATTAATTTTTTTTAGTGGATCAAAAGAAGATATATTTGTAACATCACAGTCACTAGTAAAAGGGTTGTAAAGCGATAGACGGGAAGTGAAGAAAAAAAGGGTAAACCGGGCCCTGATGGGTTTTTTTCCCGGGGGGGTTCTAAAGGAATGCAAAAGGGAAAGTCTGTAAAACCTTTAATTAATATTTTTAATTTATCTCTTAAAAACGGGTTTGCAGTGTCTAAATATGTGGAAGATGGCTAATGTAATTCCTTTTTTAAAAAAGGGGGGACAAGTCGTTACCGAAAAATTTAAACGCCCAAAAAGCCTGACCTCAATTGTAGACAAATTATTTGGTAAATTTTATACCCTGAGATTTTAAAAAAGCCATCTCGATAAGTTTAGTTGATTAATGTTATAAAGCATGGTTTCCCCAAGAGGCCGGTTTGTCTAACTAATTTTTTAAACTTTTTCAGTAAAGTTTTGAGGTGTGACCACGATAAAAATTTGTTTTATTTACTTAGTTTTTAGTAAGGTTTTGATAGATTTTCCGGGCACCAAAGACTTTTGAAGAAATTTCCCCAGCTCATGGCTTTGGGGGGAAGGGGTTTGCTCTCGTGGATCAAATCATGGTCACAGACGGGGAAGCAAAAAAGTGTCCAAAAAAATTGGGGTTAAATCCGAGTGGGGTTTCAGTAACTAGTGGTTTTTCCACAGGGATCGGGTTTTGGGGCCCCGTTGTTGTTTATAATATAAATAAGGGATCTTGATAAAGGGAATTACTAGTGATATGGGGCAAATTCGCCGATTTAACGAAGATAGGTAGGTAAAATTTATTCAAAAGTAGATGTTAGGGAATTTAGGAGGATTTAGACAAATCTACTCTTGGTCAGAAAAGTGGCCCGTGCAGTTAATGTAGATAAATGCAAAAGGGTTTTGAAGGGTCGGGGGGGTGTCCAAAAAACCCCAGCAAATTTAAGTTAAATTTTTGTAGAACTTAACCCTACAAAATTGCGAAAAGGATTGGGGTTATGGTAAGCGCAACCCTTTAAAACCCAAAACAGCAATGGGCCCAAGCGTATTAAAAAAGGCAACAGATTTCTGGGAAAATTTTTTAAGAAGTGTAAGCAACAGAAGTCCAGAGGTTTATACTGCAGCTTTATACATCATTAGTAAGGCCCCACCTAGATTATGCCGTTCAATTCTGGTCTCCAAAAATTACAGAATGGACATAGGGGCATTTAGCGTTGGGGTGACTAAAATTTAAAACATAGCATTAGAAATCCCTTATGAAGGGAAAAATTGAAGACTCTTAAGTTTAAAATTCACTTGTTAGACGAAAAAATGAGGGGAGACCCGATCGAAAATGTTATAATGAAAAATAGGTATTAATAAAAGGGGGTATTAACAAAGGTTTTTGAGAAAATCCCTTTCCCAAAAGGAAACCCCAGTAATGGATTTAAAATTTGATAAGTTTAGATTTAGAAAGGAATTTGGAAAGTTTGGTTTTGGGAAAAAGGGGGGGGGATGAGTGGGAAAAAAATCTACCTTTTGGGTTATTGAGGGTAGGACTTTGGATGGGTTTTAAATTTAGGTTGGATAAAAACATGAGGGGATGGGGTTTGGGTTTTAGTGGGACTTGCCAAATCAGGGGCTTATTTCTTGGGGGAGCTTTTAAAATTGGGTAGGCAAATGTTTTTTTAGTGGGATGGAAATTTTAAAGGCCCGAAAATTTAAAAAGATAAAAAAATACCACAGGTTGTTAGGTAAAACACAAAATGCAACAGTTAGGTTCTTTATTGTGTTCATTTTTATGTCTTCCGTTGGTTGGTTTTAAATCTTCAAACCATTTAAATTGTTTTTACCCTTTTTCAAAATTTTGTACTTTTTTTTAGTTGTTTTTAAATTTTTTAAATTTGCCAATTTATTAAAATTTGTTCCCTGAAATAACTGGAAGATTTTCTTTGGTCAGAAATTTTAAATTTTGTGTTTTACTTTATTTGGTTTTCATAAGCCAAATCTTTGTAATATAATTTTTTTTCCTCTCTGTCTTTGGGGCCCATGTTTTTCAGGCGGTTGTTTATTAGGACCCTTTTTCGACTGTTTTAACATTTCAACGTTAAATAAACCCGGGTTTAAACAGCTTTGAAAAGCTTCAGGGCTTTTTTTGCTAGAGAAATTTTAGAGTATTTGTCTCTTAGGGGAAAAACCCCAAAAATTTTGCTTCTTTAAGATGCATTCAAAATTTCTAGTTTCTTTTGTGGAAAAATGTGAACTTGGGGTGGGGCCCTTTTTATGTCCCCAAATTTTCCAATTTTTTTGGACCCAAATTAGGATTATTGCTTCTATGTGATGATTGTAAAAAATTTTTTGATCAATTTTAAAAACTACATTTAAAAATTTAAATCCATTAGGGCCCTATTGTCGCCCCTTTGGACAACTGTTAAACACGTGCAGTGAAGGGACATGGGGCCGAGGATATGCATCAAATTCAGCGTCGGGCTACTGGGAGCATCTGTGAGTGATACTGGGGAGCATCACGACGGACGACGCCAAGGAAGGGAAAAAAAATTGTTGTTGTTGGGATAGCCAGTTTTGGTACATGGATAGGGCCCTTTTGCTTGAAGGACAGGAGTAGGAGGGAGAGAGTGTGTTTTCCCGGGGCCCGGGATGAAGGATATTGTTAGCCATCTGGGTGGCATCATGAGAGGTAAAGGGAGGAATCCTATTATCTGTCTCAGTGCTGGAGGCAACGATGTTGGCAGACGTAGGAGTGAGGACCTGATTAGCAGGTATAGGTCAGCAATAGAGATAATTAGGAGGAAGGGTGGGAAACTGTCATATGGGGCATTTTGCCAAGGAGAGGAGTTGGAAATGAATGGTTGTCCAGAGAAATTTGGGTTTGTCAATTGCTGGCTGGACAAATACTGTAAGGAAAATGCGGTAACATTCATTGACAACTGGGACCTCTTTATGGCAGAAATGACATGTATGCCAGGGAGGGGGTTCACTTATCTAGGTGGGGGGTGGGAGCACTGGCCAACGCAGTGGAGGGAGCTGTTAGGTCTTTAAACTAGGAAGAGTTAGTGGTATGGGTTTTTGCGGGAAAACTGTGAAGTCTCAGGGTAGTAATATAAGTACTAGGAGAACTAGTAATAGGCAAAATGAGGTTGAATTGGAAAGCCAGTGGCACTAATTGACAAGGACAGTAATGGGTTTAGTGGAATAACAGAAAGGAGCAGAAGGGTAAAGAGACAGGAGGGTCTTTAAGTATTTATTACACAATAGTCGCAGTGCTAGGAATAAGATGGACGATTTGAGACTAGTTGCTAGTGCAGGTAACATAGATGTATTTGCCATTACTGAGACGTGGTTTAATTCAAAAAGTCGGGACATGCCTGCAGAATGTCACATTCAGGGTTTTAAATTGTTCCAAGTAGATAGAAGTATCGGGAAGGGGGGTGGAGTGGCATTGTATGCCCGAGATCGCTTAAAACTGTTGCATAAAAACAGGTATTAAGTCTGAAGTAACACATACAGAGTCTGTTTGGATAGAATTTTCAGAGGGGCATGAAAAATTAACTTTAGATGTGATATACCGTCCCCCAAATTTAGATAGGGACCAGGGGAGACTACTATGGGAGGAAATTGTTAGGGCCACAAGGCACGATATGTAGTAATTCTAGGAGACTTTAACTTTAGTCATATTGATTGAAATTTCTTGACGGGGAAATTTAGAATCATACGACTTCTTAGAAGTAGTTCAGGATTGTTTTTTGAAGCAGTTTGTGACAGAATCTACAAGGGGTAATAACCTGCTTGACTTAGTTCTGGCAAACAATGAATCCCTTGTTAAAATTTAGAAGTTTCAGAGGAACTGGGTGCTAGCGACCACAAATCAATTACATTTAGAATTGAATGGAAGTATGATAGTAGGGATAATTCAGTAACAGTCCCAGATTTTCGCTTAGCAGATTACGATGGGCTTAGAGAACACTTATCATCTGTTGACTGGGGTAACGAAGAGAGCTATCAATATGACAGTTTTCTGAACACAATACATGCTGCTCAAAGAACGTTTATCCCTTATAAAGAAATTAGATCAAATAGAAATGACCCAAAATGGATGAATAATAGGCTGAAATATCTACTAGGGCATAAGAAATGAATTTATAGGCGTATCAGAAGAGGCGAGGGTCATCTTATGAATCAGTATATTGACATTAAGAGGGACATTAGAAAGGGGATAAGAAAAGCTAAAAGGGACTATGAAATTAAAGTTGCTAGGGATTCTAAAACTAACCAAAAAGTTTTTTCCAGGTATATAGAACAAAAGTCAGAGATAAGATAGGTCCCTTAAAAATAACTATGGGCATCTTACTGACAAAGAGAATGAAATGTGCTCGATTTTAAATAATTATTTTCTCTCGGTTTTTACACAGGAAGACACTAATAATATTCCGGTAATTAATTTTTATAGTGGGCCAGAAGAAGATAAATTATGTAAATCACATTTCCTAGTAAAGGGTTTTGTAAAGCAGATAGCCCCAACTAAACCCAAAAAAAATTTCCCCGGGTCCTGTTTGGGGTTTTTTTTGATGGGTTCAAAAGGGAAAATGCAAAATGGAAGTCTGTAAAACCATTAACTAATTTTTTTAATTTTTCTCTTAAAAAAGGGTGTAGTGTTTTTGATATGTGGAGATGGCTAATTTTAATTCCTTTTTTTAAAAACCGGGGAAAAGGCGTTACCTTTAAAAATTACCCCCAATAAGCCTGACCTCAATTGAGGCAAATTCTAGATTTAAATTATAGCTAAAATTTTATAAAAAACCCCATTCGATAAGCATGCTTGATTAATGATACTCAGATGGTTTTCACAAGGGGCCGGTCTTGTCTAACAAAATTTTATTAACTTTCTTCATTTAAACCCTTTTGGGGGCTGTTAAACCACGATAAAAATTTTGTTTTTATTTACTTGGGTTTTTAGTAAGGCTTTTGATAGATTTTCCGCCCCCAAAAGGGACTGTTGAAAAAAAACAAAAAACTAGGCATTGGGTGAAGTAGTGCTCTGGGGAAATCGAATATGGTCAAGAAAAGGAAGCGGAGTGTCCAAAAAGGGGGGTTTAAATGAGTGGGGATCAGTAAAAAGGGCTTTTCCACGGGATCAGTTTTGGGGCCCCGTTGTTTAAAATGTATTTCAATGATCTTGATGAAGGAATTACTAGTGATTTTGAGCAAATTCGCCGATGACACGAAGATAGGTAGGATTTTGGGATTAAAACGTAGATGTTGGGAAAACTTCAGGAGGATTTGGGAAAAAAATTTTATTTGGTCAGAAAAGTGGCGGGAATGCATTTTCTAGGGTAAAAAAAAGGAAATGGTTCGAAGTCGGGGGGTTTTCCAAAAACCCTAGCATTATATTTAAATTTAATGTAAAAACTTAGCCTTTAAAAGATTCCCGAAAAGGACTTGGGGGGTTTAAATTGGTAAAGCAGAAACCCTTTTAAAACCCAAGGACAGCAATGCCTAAGCGTAGGGTAAAAAGGCAAATGGGAATTACTGGGTTTTAATATAAAGAAGTGAAAAGCAAAGAAGTCCGGGAGGTCAAAAAGCAGTTTATAATCATTAGAAAGGCTCACCTAGATTATGCAGCTAAATTTCGGGTTTCTACAATTACGAATGGACATAAATTGGGTTAAAAAAAAACATTCGCTTTGGATGATTTAAAATTAATACTTTGGGCATTAGAAATTTCCCTTTTAAGAAAAGATTGAAGCCCTCTTAAGTTAATTCCGAGGGGAGCCCCTGATCGAAGTGTATAAGTGGAAGATAGGTTTTAAAATTAAGGGGGGATATTAACAAGGTCTTGGGATATCTCTCCAAGAGGGAAACCCCCCAGTAATGGGTTTTAAATTAGATAAGTTTTGATTTTTGAAAGGACATAGGAAAGTATTGGTTTTTGGGAAAAAGGTAGTTGATGAGTGGAACAGTTAAAAAAGTTGGGGGGATTTAGGGGTAGGACTTTGAGTAGTTTCAAATTTAGGGTTTGGGTTAAATACATGAGGGGGAGGGGTTTGGGTTTGAGTGGGACTTTTCACATCGGTGCTTGTTTCTTGGGGTGATTGAAAATTGGGGGTTTGGTTTAAATGTTTGTTAGTGGGATGAATTGTAAAGGACCTGCCTGTATGGGGCCCAAAAGGCCTGCTGCAGTGTTCCTCCTTTCTTATGTTCTTATGTCAACTGACAAAAATTTTTCTATCGCAAACTCAGTATAAACCCCCCTCGACAGAGGGGAGGTCGATACTGAGGTGTCTAGGATTTGTACAATATGTAGGTATAAGTGAGATTGGGAAACAAATATGTTACAGTACGAGGGATGGAAGCGGCAAAAATTGCCAGAATAGCCGAAGGATATACTCAAAAGACAGTGTTCACCATAAAGTTACTAATAAATGCAATGGAACCGGTCAGGAGACAAAGAAAGGCAGTATATTACTAATTGAATATGCGGGAAGAACAGGTATTATTGCTATAACAGATACCTGGTTCATTCTGAAAGATAGAGAAAGGATTTCTGAATGCTACATACAAGGTTGTAAATTATTCCACACTGATATTGTCAATAGGAAGGGTGGTGGAGTGGCGATGTATGTCAGAGATAATAGAAACGGTAGCATTATACAATATATAACATTACAAAAACGTTGTGTTTATGGGAAATGTTAACTTTATACAAGCTGATTGAGTCTAGCCACTTTCTTGAGGCGATCCAGGATTTTTTATAAAGAGTTGCGACAGAACTAACACGGAAACAACTGCTTGATATATTTTGCCAAAAGGAATCACTAATTAATAACTTTAAGTTAAATGAAAAGCTTGGAAAACTGATCACAAATATTCAGCAGATATACACTTTTATTTTTCTAATTTTCGATTCAATAAAATTTTCCTGTGTTAATTAATTTTGGAACCCTGACACTGAAATTATTATAACGATTGCATTAAAAAAATAAGAGAAAAATAATATTGCTGTTTTATGGGGTGTCACCTAGTACCCCTAATGAAACTGGCTTGATAGACATGCTCTAGCTGCTCACATGAAAATTTAAAGGTCACAACAGCTGCGCAGAAAGGGGTTTTTCACCAGTGTTTCAATTATGACTTCTAAAATGTTGAATTTATTTTTTAAATTTGTAATTATTTTTTTCGGAGGGGGGGGAAATTCAATAAAGCTTAAAACGGTAAAAGTTTTTATAAATGCCATTGCAGGGTGAAAAACCATATTGTTCAATACTTGGCAAAATCATGACGCCTGTCAATAAATTTTGTCAGGCTATCGAAGGAATTACGTAATTTATTCCTGAGAAAACCAGAAACTCTCGGAAAATCTCCCGCCACAAGTCAGGCGCCCAGCGGTCTCTTTCTGCCGTCACAAGTCAGGCGACCAGCGGTCTCTTGTCTGCGTAAACAGTCAGGCGACAGCGGTCTCCTCCTCCCGCCAAAGTCAGGCGACCAGGGTCTCCTCTCTGCCGCCACAAGTCAGGCGACAGCGGTCTCCTCTCTGCCGCACAAGTCGGGGCGACCGGGCGGTCTCCTCTCTGCCCCACAAGCAGGCAAAACCAGCGGTTCCTCTCTGCCGCCACAAGTCAGGGGGACCAGCGGTCTTCTTCTCTGCCCCCACAAGTCAGGCGACCAGCGGTCTTCTCTCTGCCCGCCACAAGTCAGGCGACAGGGGGTTCCTCTCTGCCCCCACAAGTCAGGCGACCAGCGGCCCTCCTCTCTGCCGCCACAAGTCAGGCGACCAGCGGTCTCCCCTCAACAACAAACAAACAAGTTCAGGTTAGATCCCAATGGGATGAGCGGGGAAGACGGGACAGATGAAGAATAGCTCTGGAGAGGAGTGTTCTTAGTAGAGAAATAGAAGCCAGGGTTTAACCCAGCAGCTAAGGCGATCCTGGGGCAGACTTGAGAACAGGAATAGCAGGGACTGTTGCATCGAACTTGTGGTAGTTGAAATCTTGAATCTTGAGTAGCTGGCAGCCTTTTTTTTTTTTACACAGGGTTTGACAAGGTTAAGGATCCTGCTTTTATTGACAAGCTATTTACAGGCTAAGGATTCCCAACTTTATGGCAAGCTAAGGGGCTGTTATTACATCAGCTCATTTGAAAGCATTTTTATTGTTATGAGACATACAAGTAGGGAACAGATGAAATTGGAGCCATCTGTGGGCCAGCATTTTCATTTGATCAACTGACTTCATCTCGTTGACATCATTATGCTGTTAGTTTTCTTCAATATGATTTCTTTCCTGAGTGGGCACTTAGCTGCAAGGGTATGTTGGTGCTGAAAATAATGGTGCAAAGGGTCTGAAATAGTGTCCATTATTCCCACATTTTGAACAAAACTTCTTATCCTTGATTGGGCAGTCCTTGGTGGTGTGTTTATAGGAGTAGCAGGTCCAGCAGTGGGAGATGTATGTGAAACGTTCTTGTTCTATATGACTTGGGTGAATGTGGTAATATGAGATGGCAGACCTCAAGAGGAGCTTGAGCAGCCAGGAGATGTCTGAGAATGTAATCTTTAGCATAGTGAGGCGTTGGGGATCTTGGAGATGCTGTCTACGAGGCCCGTGTTTTGTTCCTCAATAGATGTCTTCAGTGCTTCAGTAGAGAGAGAGGTGACGATACTGTCCAGTCCTCACAAAGACCAAACGTTTCGACTTCAAGAATGGAGACGGGGATATAGTGAATTGTTGTGTTTGTGGGGTCCTGATTGAAGAGTCGTCCATTAGTTTTGATGCTTCCGTGTCGTCTGTGCAGACGACAATGAAGGAGTCCTTCAGAGAGTGGATTGCCGTAAATTTGACCTGCAGGCAGGCCCTAACGACGGTAGCTAAAGCTAGCTTCGAGGAGTCATTTATTGCACCATTCACAGGTTTGATTTTCACATGATGCGACAGCATTGTGAAAAGGATGTGACGTTTGTAGAATATAAATTCCCCACCCCAGCGGGGTCGAAGGGAGGGTTCTTGAGTGTAGAGCAACTGTGTGATCGGACAGAGCACGACGGACCAGGTGTGAAAGTGTCTCCCCTCTGCCACCACAAGTCAGGCGACCCACGGACTACTGTCAAGGGCATCGTCCTTGCACCTCACACTCTGAACACTAAAATTGTATGGTTAGAAAAGATGTGTATTTTGAAAAAAAAAATCATGAATATCGTAATTTTGGGAGTAAAAAAGAACACACATGGTATAAACATGGTATAAACAAGGCGATTGCATCACATATGGCCAGATTTATGCACTATTTTTTTCAGTGGAGAAAAAAAAATCCCAAAATTTTCCTTTTTTTCTCTCTATTTTTGCCCTTTTCCTCTTAAAAAACTTTTAGCCAAGCCAATGAAAGTCCCTGACTTTTTGCTAGGCCATTTTCATAGGATTGAGAAATTACCTGGGTGGGGTTAACTGATGTTATGACTGGTCATTATCCAATGAATCAGGTAGGCGATGATGGTTAGCAATGAGGCATTTTTCAATGAATACTTCAAGCTGCCCAGGCTACTTATGCTCCAAATAGGGAAATTTTAAATCAAACAGAAGTGACCTTAATTGCATAAACAATAGATTAAAACATCTCATAGATCAAAAGAGGCATTTATAGGCGAATTAAAGGGGGAGAGGGGCACTTCAAAAATTTGTATATTCAGTTAAAAAGAGATATAGAAAAAGGAATACAAAAATCTCAAGGGATTCAAGGACTGACCCAAAAAATTTCTTTCGTGTATATTGAACATTTGCGTCAAGATAAACATAGTAAAAAGTTGCTCATGTGAGAAAAAAATATGTACATTCTTCAGTACCTATTTCCATTCAGCTTTTTTACGAGGGAAGAAACTAGAGAAATTCCAGAAGTAAAAAGCTAAGTACATCAGGACGAAAATAAGTTACACACGATCAAAATCACTAGTGACATGACTCTCAGACAATAGATTAAAACCAAGAGTTATAAATCACAAATCACTTAGTTTCAATATATCATGGAATTACCCAGATAACTGCAATCAAACCTCTGTCCCAGATTTTCGCATGGCCGACTTCAAGGGACTGAAAAATTACCTGGGTGGGCTAAATTGGGATGGCCTGACTATGGGTCAGGTAGGTGATCTTGGTTGCCAATATGACGTTTTTCAGAGCATAGTTCCAGCTGCCCAGACATTTTTTGTTCCTATTAGGAAATAAGATCTAACAAAAATGATCCCAAATGGATGAACAATAGATTAAAACATCGCATAGGTCAAAAGAGAGGCATTTTTAGGTGTATCAAAAGAGAGGATGGGCAGTTAAGAAATCAGTATATTCAATTAAAGAGAGAAATAAAGAAAGGAATAAGAAAAGCAAAATGGGATTATGAGGCTAAGGTCGCAAGGGATTCAAAGACTAACCCAAAAGGATTCTTTCAGGTGTACAGAAGTAAGATTAGGGACAAGATTGGCCCACTTAAGAATAACTCTCGTCAGATCACTGACATTGATAAGGATACGTGTGAAATTCTCATTACCTACTTCCTCTCAGTTTTCACCCAGAAAAATACTAGCAATATTCCTGAAATAATAGATTATGTAGAACAGGACGATAATAAACTACGCACGATTGCGGTAACTAATGACAGGGTCCTCAGACAAATATAGAAACTAAAACCTAACAAATCCCCAGGCCCTGATGAACTGTTTGCAAGGGTGTTAAAGGAATGTAAAGAGAAACTTAGCATACCTTTGGCTAATCTTTTTAACATATCACTACAAACTGGCATAGTGACTGATAAGTGGAAAATGGCAAATGTAATACCTATTTAAAAGGCAGGTGACAGGTCCTTGGCTTCGAAATATAGACCAATAAGCCTTATCTCCACAGTGGGAAAATTTATGGAATCAATAATTGCCGAAGCAATTCGTAGTCATCTTGATAGGCACAGATTGATTAATGAATCTCAACAAGGCTTTACAAAGGGGCGTTAGTGTCTTACGAATTTACTAACACTTTTCACTAAGGTGTTTGAGGAGGTAGATCATGGTAATGAATATGATGTTGTGTATATGGACTTCAGTAAGGCTTTCGATAAAGTTCCACTTCAGAGGCTATTGAGGAAACCTAGGCACACGGAATAGGAGAATTTTTTTCCTGGGTAGAGGCATAGCTGACAAATAGGCAGCAGAGAGTTTGCATAAATGGGGAGAGAATCAGAATGGGTGCACGTCACAAGCATGGTTCCTCAGGGGTCAGTGTTGGGCCCGTTGTAGTTCACAATTTACATAAACGACATAGATGAGGGAATAAATAGCGACATAAGCAAATTTGATGGCACCAATATAGGCCGTCCAATTCATTCTAATGAGGACACTAGAGCTCTCCAGGATGATTTGAATAGACTGATGTAATGGTCGGAAAAGTGGCAGATGCAGTTTTTATTGAAATGCAAAGTTCTAAATGTTGGACAGGAAAATAGCCATGCAACATATAAACTAAATGTAGATCTTAATACTACTGATTACGAAAAAGGATTTAGGAGTTCTGGTTAGCAGTAATCTAAAACCAAGACAAAAGTGCATTAGTGTTTGCAATAAAGCTAACAGAATTCTTGGCTTCATATCAAGAAGTATAAATAAAGAAAGGGCCTCGGTTGTTCTTTAACTCTATATATCCTTGGTTAGGCCTCATTTAGACTATGCTGCTCAGTTCTGGTCACCGTATTACAGAATGGATATAAATGCTCTGGAAAACGTACAGAGGAGGATGACAAAGATTGTTTCCTATGAGGATAGACTGAGTGCCCTGAATCTGCACTCTCTCGAAAGGCTTTTAGAATTAGGGGGGATATGATCGAGGTGTTTAAAAATGGAAAACAGGAATAAATAAAGGGGATGTAAATAGCGTGATGAAAATTTCCAGCCAAGATAGGATTCGCAGCAATGCTTTCTAGTTGGAAAAATTCAGATTCAGGAAGGATATAGGAAAGCACTGGTTTTTGGGTAATAGAGTTGTGGATGAGTGGAACAAACTTCCGAGTACAGTTATTGAGGCTAAAACGTTGTGTAGTTTAAAAATAGGTTAGATAAATACATGAATGGGTGTGGGTGGGTATGAGTTGGACCTGGCTTGCTTGTGCTGCTGGGTCTGATGCCATGCTCCTTCCTTGAGCAGAGGTGACCAGACTGGGTGGGTCGTTGTGTCAGCATAGTTGCTGATTCTCCTTTGCATGTGTTTTATATAGAAGATCCTTAGGCCCAGTGACTGTATGACATCACGGGATGCGCATGAGTTAGTGGGACCGCTGCCTCGCCCCTCACCCCAATGCTTAGACATACAAGCAGGCAGTAACACGGCAGGCTGCCCCCCCCCCTTCTCTTACCAGTCTGACAATATAGTGTTACCATCCACAAGTGTGTTTATCTTCAACCATCATATCTCCTTCCGAACCCCCATGACAAATTGGTGGCAGCGGTGGGATACAAACCCAGCCACCAGTCTCTTCGGAGGCATGGGTTCGATCCACTGCTGCAAACCAATTTTTTCTTGGGGGTTCGGAAGGAGATATGATGGTTGAAGATAAACCCCACTTGTGGATGGTAACACTATATTTTTCAGACTGTGGTAAGAGAAGGGGTGCTTGCAGTGAGAGATAGTAGATTCGTTCTCCCTTGCTCATATTGCGTGTTATAGCATTATTTTTTCTCAAACCAGGGAGAGTCATCCACTCCACCGAGTTTGTTCATTCCTCCAGTAAGAAAGAACCGATCCCTTGTGTTCTGGTTTTGATTCGATTCCGCTCCAGGAAGATCTTATTCTGACTTGAACCCACCAGCACCCATTAGTGACTTTGTAATGAGCCAAGAATTACTGTATTGAATAGTCGAGTTGGATACTCCTAGCAGGAGGAGTTAGTAATTCCACAGTAAATAGTAAATGTAGCTGTATCTTTTGTAGATACTCGTTCAGATCTCCTCGGGTCAAGGCATGTGTTAGCCATTGCAGAGGAATTCGATCCTCCCAGAGATGATAACCATTCTGCATATGTAAACCTTACCCTCGCAGAATTGGGTTTAAATGTAAACAGCCTGTATAATTAGATGTCCGAGGTGAATGAAACTGTCAACTGTGTGTCTTGTTATTAGCTGATCGGTTTGTCAGAAATTTTCGTGTTCACGTTCCCTCCAAATCTGAGAATTTAACAATACTGATCTGCGTGCACAAGATTTTGCTGTTAATTACTTTCACTTTGTAAATATATATTTATTTTTCCTCGAATTCGTAGAGTGCATGAATACAGATCGATCGATCAATTCCATCCAAATTGTACAATGATTTGTTTTTTATAAGTGTAATGCATTACAATGAAACTCATACGTTAAAGGATTACGTTAAAAACCCATTACGTTAAAAATCATTTTGTTAACATCCATTATGATTCCATCCATTAGTTCTAAGTTACATATGAATTTGTTATTGTATAGAATCAGCCCAGAACCCCCTGCCTGTTTAGCCTGTAGAAAGACCCTACATAAATGACCGAGCTGTCAGCATAGTTTGCTGATCCTCCTTTTACATGTGTTTTTAGTAGAAGATCCTTAGGCCCATTGACTGTTATGACGTCACGGGATGCGCATGAGTTAGTGGGACCCGCTGCCTCGCTCTCACTCCACGCTTAGGACATACAAGCAGGCAGTAACACGTCAGGTTGGGCATCCCCCTTCTTACCACAGTCTGAAATATAGTGTTACCATCCACAAATGTGTTTATCTTCAACCTTTATATCTCCTTCCGCACCCCCACGGACAATTGGGCTAATCCGGGGGACGACATGGACCTGCTCCGCATGAGTCAGTAGGCCTGTTGCAGTGTTCCTTCTTTCTTATGTTCTTATGTTCTCAGCGAAACCATTGGATAGTTTTTTCAAAATATTTATTACAAACTAGCATTGTGGCAGATAAGAAAAAATAACAAATGTAATTCCTATCTACAAAGCAGGATACAGGTCCCTTTAATTTCAGATTATCAGCAGTTAGTCTAACATCCATTGGGAAATTTATGGGAATATATAAATTGATCAGTGAATTTCGGGATGGATTTTCAAAGGGACGTTCCTGCTTACGAATTTACTTTTTCACTAAAGTTTTGAGGAGATAGAACATGGTAATGAATATGATGAATAAATGAGACACATGTGCACATTTATGTATCTTTTATTCTGGAAAAAGTTTCGCCAACCAGTGAATTCTTCAGTTCAATGCAGAGAAAGGTGGATGATGAGGACTCCACAATGAGGGATTAAAATTTCCCTAAACTCCTTCTCATCTTCAACCTTTCTCTGCATTTGGACTGAAGAATTCACTGGGTTGACGAAAACGTTTCCAGAATGAAGATGCCTAATATTGCAGAATAGTCTTATTTATCAACTTGTCAAATTCTTAACCATTTATTTATTAAAAATGAATATGATATTGTGAATATGCACTTTAGTAAAGCGTTTGATAGAATTCCATACCGAATATTGATGAGGAAAGTATAAGTCACGTGGAATAGGATGAGAATTTTTTTCCTGGATAAAGGCGTGGTTGACAGATAGGCGACAAAAAGTTTTAAATAATGAGAAATCAAAGTGGAGACACATCATAAGGGGGTGTTCCAAAGGGCCTTTTGTTGTTCAAAATATATATAAAAGACAAATGAATTACTATATAAATAGTGGTTATCAGGAATTTTTCGATGACACTGAAATAGGCCGTCGGATTAATTTTGACGTAGACACTAGACTGCTACAGGAAGATCTGATCAGTGGTCGGAGGAGTGGAAGCAGTTTAATATAGAAAAAATACACAGCTCTAAGCCTTAGAAAAGAGAAAATAACCATAACTTTTATAAACTATATATTGTAGATCTTAATCACTCTGAATGTGAAAAAGATTTAAGTACTGGTTAAAAGAAAGTGCTCGCAAGAGAGTAAAATTCTTGGCTTTATATCAAAAAGTGTAAATAACAGAGTCTTTAGATTAAATTTAAACATCTCTTTAGATTATGATGCACAGTTCTGGTTGCCATACTACAGAATGGACTAAATGCGCTAGAAAAACGTACAGGGAAGGATGCAATGTTGATCCCATATATCCCTAGAGTATAGACTGAGGGCACTGAATCTGCACTCTTTAGAAACGGCAGAATTAGTAGGGAATCACTAAGATTTATAAAAAAAAAAAAAATAACTGGTATGCAAACAACGTGCTAAAAATTTTCCAGCGAAGACAAGACTTGCATCAAAGGGTTCAAGGGGGACAAATTTAGGTTTAGATAAGATATAGGAAAGCATTAGTTTGGTAACAGTGGCATGTTAAGAATACGTTACATTTTTTTTGTGACGTATGTCACCATACCCACATAGGTTCGACCCTACCCTACCAGCGAACAAAAAGTCTAAGAAAGGGCATAAGCCGGGGCCCCACTGTTATACTAAACCTTTGGTCCAACCCAGACAATCAACAAGGAATCTCTGTTAAAGTTGAGATGAATGTTGAAACTCCTGGAGGGAACATTGACAGACTAATAACAAATCTGGATGCCCACATTTATCACTGCATCACTTGCTTGCAAAAATGCTTTCCTACATAGTGTACAATAACAATTACGGTATTTTTGCAAGTTTATAGAAGGACATATACAGAAATATTTACTTGCTGACCTTTTGGGGGCTCGTTTCCACAGTACCTTACCTTGGTTACAGTACATAAAGGGCAGGTGGTACAGACCACAAGAATTCACCTGTGTCCGTATCATGTAATAGACTCACGAAAATCGTGAATGACACGATTCAGAACAAATTCCAAACACCCGGCGAGGATATAACCCGCTGATCAGAGAGTCCCAAAAAACCTGATGAAAACTAAAAACTACTTCCCAGACCTTTGCATATTAAATTGTTTATTTAAAAGTATTTAAAATATACAAAAAAGTACCACAGGTCCCAAGAAACATCTGGCCAAAGAAAAGCAAACTCAACGCCTCCACCTCGCCAAGATACAAGAACTCAACCTAAAAAAACCAAAAGAAACCAGACACACAAACAACTCCATAACTTAAAGGATGTCCAGAAGAACCTCCCCTTCCTAACCTCAGACTACACAGAACAGGCGAAACACTCTCAAAACACCAACTCCATAACGAACTACCTCCTCCCATCAAGAGCTGCCACCAACAGCACACAAAAAATCCCACCTCCTAGCCACATAGACCCAACAGACGTATCAAATCACCACACACCAACCCTGGCAACCCAATCCCCTCTCTTCACCCTGCCCAAACTGCCAACCCCCCAACGACCCTAACTCCGAAAAACTACAAACAAAACCCGTCCTAAAATCCAACATTGAACGTGCCAGCTAGCCCCAAAACTATAACCACCAACAAGTATCTTACAACCCCTCTGGGAGAAGACAAAACATATTTGTAAATTTCATTGTGGTGTAGAAATAAACCTATTGGATGAAATCTTATTGTGTCTAGCTGGCCCATGGCTAACGCTCGAACACAACGGTCTGGGAGTTTGAGACTCTCTGATCGCGGGTTCTATCCCGTCCGTGGTAATGGTTTGTTTTAATAAGTTTTTGTGATGATTGGAACAACATCAAAATGAATACAATACCGATCAGGTTTGTTAGGTAAGACAACAATATGCAACAGTTAGACATCTTTATATTCCGAAACGATCGCCTACACAGTAGGCTTCTTTCTTTCTTCTTCTTCATCGAATACAAGAAAGTAGGCAGGATCAGTATAGATGTGAAGACGCATGTTATCAGTCCATCACCCTTAAATGTCGTAGAATTTGAGGTTGGTCAGACCCTTCGGGCCTGGAGAAGGTTTCAGTTTCCAAAGTCCAGGAAACTATCTGAAGATCCAGCGACAGTGCGAGACTTAAATACTGTCGGAAGGAGAGGTGCAGGGTAGTTGTAGTAGTAGTAGTAATATTATAGTATATTGAGAGCAACTGAGAGGGTCAATGTCCCTCCAGATCCAACCCTCACACTTGAAAAGCTTGTCAAAGGTGGTTTTCTTCTGTACCAAGAATGCCACGTGTGTTATGACATAGGTGTTTCGTGACAACTGACGGGTTTGAAGGCATCAAAATGGGTATACAAATACCGACAGGTTAGTAGGTAAGTACACATATGCAACAGTAGACATCTTTATTCCGAAACGTTTCGGGCTACACAGTAGCTTCTTCAGTCGATACAGAACGTAGGCAGGAGCAGTAAAGATGGTGAAGACGAATGTAAAACAGTCCATCACCCTTAAATCGTAGAATTTGAGGTTGTCATCCCCTCGGGCGCTGGAGAAGTTCAGTCCATAGAGTTCAGGGAAACTATCTGAAGATCAACGAGGGGGTGGGGGCGAACAGTGCGGAGACTTAAATACTGTCGGAAGGAGAGGTGCAGGTAGTTGTTTAAGTAGTGAGTATTAATAGTAGTAGTAGTAGTGAGAGGCAACTGAGAGGTCATTCCCTCTCCAGATTCCACCCCTTCTCACTTAAAACTTGTCAAAAGGGTGTTTTCTGTACCAAGAAGCCACGTGTGCAGTGTTCTGACAAGATGAACATCAAAATGGTATACAATACTCGGAACAGGTTTGTTAGGTAAGACACATATGCAACAGGTATACATCTTTATTCTCGAAACGTTTTTCGCCTACACAGTAGTCTTCTCTTCAGTCGAATACAGAAAGTAGGCATGTTGCAGTAGAGATTTGAAGACGATAGTAATCAGTCCATCACCCTTAAAGTCGTAGAATTTGAGGTTGTCAGTCCCTCGGCCTGAGAAGTTCAGTTCCCATAGGTCAGGAAATATCTGAAGATCAAGCGACAGTGCGGAACTTTAAAATACTGTCGGAGGAGAGGTGCAGGGTAGATGTAGAGTATAGTAATAGTAGTAGTAAGTAGTGAGGAGGCAACTGAAAGAGGGTCATGTCCCTCTCAGATCCAACCCTTCACACTGAAAAGCTTGTCAAAGGTGGTTTATCTTTTTTCTCTGTACCAAGATGCCACGTGTGCAGTGTCTGCCAAGATGAACCACAAAATGGTATACAATGACCGACAGGGTTGTTTAGTTAAGACACATATGCAACAGTTAGACATCTTTATTCCGAACACGTTTCGCCTACACAGTAGCTTTCTTTTCTTCAGTCGAATACAGAAAAAGTAGGCAGGAAGCAGTAGAGATGTGAAGACGATGTAATCATTCCATCACCCTTAAAGTCGTAGAAATTTTGAGTTTGTCAGTCCCTCGGCCTGGAGAAGTTCAGTTCCATAGTCATGAACTAATCTGAAGATCAAGCGACAGTGCGGAGACTTAAAAACTGTCGGAAGGATAGAGGTGCAGGGGTAGTTGTAGTAGTATAGTAATAGTAGTAGTAGTAGTGAGAGGCAACTGGGGGGGAGAGGTCATGTCCCTCTCAGATGCCAACCCTTTCTCACATAAAAGCTTGTCAAAGGTTTTTTCTGTACCAAGATGCCCACGTGTTTACAGTGTCTGACAAAGATGAACATCAAAATGGTATACAATACCGAACAGGTTGTTAGGAAAGACACATATCAACAGGTTAGAACATCTTTATCCGAAACGATTTCGCCTACACAGTAGGCTCTTCAGTCGAATTACAGAAAGTAGCAGGAGCAGTAGAGATGTGAAGACGATTAATCAGTCCATCACCCTTAAAGTTCGTAAGATTTGAGGTTGTCAGTCCCATCGCCTTGAACGTTCCAGTTATTTCCATAGTCAGGAACTATCTGAAAGATCAAGCGACAGTGCGGAGACTTATAAATACTGTCGGAAGGAGAGGTGCAGGGTAGTTGTAGTAGTAGTAGAAATAGTATAGTAGTAGTGAGAGGCAACTGAAGAAGGTCATGTCCCCTCTCAGATCCAACCCTTCTCCACTTGAAAAGCTTGTCAAAAGTGTTTTCTGTACCAAATGCCACGTGTTGCAGTGTCTGAAAGAAATGAACATCAAAGGTATACAATACCGACAGGTTGTTAGGTAAGACACATATCAACAGTTAGACATCTTTATTCCGAAACGTATTTCGCTCTACACAGTAGGCTTCATCAGTCGAAAACAGAAAGTAGGCATGGAGCATTAGAGATATAAGACGAGTAATCAGTCCATTTATCACCCAATAAAGTCGTAGAATTTGAGGTTGTCATCCCTCGGCCTGGAGAAGTTCATTTCCATAGACAGGAACTTATCTGAAGATAACGACAAGTGCGGAGACATTAAATACTGTCCGGAAGGAGAGTTGCAGGGTAGATGTAGTAGTATAGTAATAGTATTAGTAGTATGAGAGGCAACTGAAGTTTCATGTCCACTCTCAGATCCAACCCTTCTCACTTGAAAAGCTAGTCAAAGGTGTTTTTTCTGTACCAAGATGCCACGTTTGCAGTTGTCTGACAAAGATGAACATCCAAAATGGTATACAATAACCGACAGGTTGTTAGTAAGACACCATGCAACAGTTAGACATCTTTTAATTTCCGAAACGTTTACGCCTACACAGTAGGCTTCTTCTTCATCGAATACAGAAGTAGCAGGAGCAGTAGAGATTGTGAAGACGATGTAATCATCCATCACCCTTAAAGGAGTTCGTAGAATTATGAGGTTGTCAGTCCCTCGGGCCTGGAGAATTTTCAGTTCCAAAGTCAGGAACTATCTGAAGATCAAGCGACAGTGCGGAGACATTAATACTGTCGGAATGAGAGGTGCAGGGTAGTTGTAGTAGTAGTAGTAAAATTAGTAGTAGTAGTGAGAGCAACTGTGAGTCTTGTCCCTCTCAGATCCAACCCTTCTCCACTTGAAAAGCTTGTCAAAGGGTTGTTTTCTTGTACCGGAATAAAAGGATGTCTACACTGTTTGCCATAATGTGTCTTACCTAACAACCTGTCGTATTGTATACCATTTGATGTTCCATCATGTCAGACCACTGCAACAACATTGGCAATCTTGGTACAGAAAAAAAAACACCCCTTGACAACTTTTCAAGGGAGAAGGGTTGGATCTGAGATGGGGACATGACCTCTCAGTTGCCTCTCCTACTACTACTACCTATACTACTACAAAACAACTACCCTGCACCTCTCCTTCCGACAGTATTTTAAGTCTACCGCACTGTCCCGCTTGATCTTCCAGAAATTTCCTGACTATGGAACTGAACTTCTCCAGGCCGAGGAAGACAACTCAAATTCCTACGACTTAAGGGTGATGGACATGATTACATCGTCTTCACATCTCTACTGCTTCTGCCTACTTTCTGTATTCGACTGAAGAAGCCTACTGGTGTAGGCGAACGTTTCGGAATAAAGATTCTAACTTGCATATGTGTCTTACCTAACAACCTGTCGGTATTGTATACCATTTTGATGTTCAATCTTGTCATACACTGCAACACGAGGCATCATAGGTAACAGAACACACCTTGACAAGTATTTCAAGTGAAAGGTTAGATCTGAGAGAGTGACATGACTCTCAGTTGCCTCTCACTACTACAACTACTATTACTACTACTACTTACAACTACCCTGCACCTCTCCCTTCCCGACAGTATTTAATCTCCCGCACTGTCGCTTGATCTTCAGAGATAGTTTCCTGACTATGGAACTAACTTCTCCAGGCCCAGGACTGAGCAACCTCAACTTCTCCTACTATAAGGGTGATGGACTGATTAGATCGTCTTCACATCTCTACTGCTCCTGCCTACTATCTGTATTCGACTGAAGAAGCCTACTGTGTAGGCGAACGTTTCGGAATAAAAGATGTCTAACTGTTGCTATGTGTCTTACCTAAACCTGTCGGTATTGTATACATTTTGATGTTCATCTTGTCAGACACAGCAACACGTGGCATCTTGAACAGAAAACAACCATTTTGACACAAGCTTATCAAGTGAGAAGGGTATGGATCTTAGAGGGACATGCAACCTCTCAGTTGCCTCTCACTCCTACTACTACTATTACAACTACTACTACAACTACCCTGCACCTCTCCCTTCCGACAGTAATTAAGGCTCCGTACTGTCGCTTAGATCTTCAGATAGTATCCAGACTATGGAATGCTGGGTGAAAAACTTCTCCAGGCGAGGGACTGACAACCTCAAATTCAACGACTTTAAGGGTGATGGACTGATTACCTCGTCTTCAACATCTCAAACAGCTCCGGCCTACTTTCTGTATTCGACTGAATAAGCCTACTGTTTAGGCGAAACGTTTCGAAATAAAGATGTTCTAACAGTTGCGATATGTGTCTACCTAACAACCTGTCGGTATTGTATAACCAATTTGATGTTCGATCTTGTCAGACACTGCAATACACGTGGCATCTAGTGGTACAGAAAACACCCTTTGACAGCTTTCAAGTGAGAAGGGTTTGGATTTCTGAGGGGACATGAACCTCTCATTGCCTCTGCACTAACTACTACTACTATTACTACGACTAAACAACTACCCTGCACCTCTCGCTTCCGACAGTATTTAAGTCTCCGCACTGTCGCTTGATCATCATATATTCCTGACTATGGAACTGAACTTCTCCAGGCCGGGGGACTGACAACCTCAAATTCTACGATTTTAAAGGGGTGATGGACTGATTACATCGTCTCACATCTCTACTGCTCCTGCCTACTTTCTGTATTCGACTGAAGAAGCCTACTGTGTAGGCGAAACGTTTCGGAATAAAGATGTCTAACCTGTTGCATATGTGTCTTACCTAACAACCTGTCGGTATGTATACCATTTTGATGTTCTCTTGTCAGACACTGCACACGGGCATCTTGGTACAGAAAACACCTTTGACAAGCTTTTCAAGTGAGAAGGGTTGATCTGAGAGGGACATGAACCTCTCAGTTTGCCTCTCACTACTACTACTACTATTACTACACTACTACAACTACCCTGCACCTCTCCTTCCGACAGTATTTAAGTCCTCCGCACGTCGCTTGATCTTCAGATAGTTCCTGACTATGGAACTGAACTTCTCCAGGCCGAGGGACTGACAACCTCAAATTCTACGACTTAAGGTGATGGACTGATTACATCGTCTTCACATCTCTACTGCTCCTGCCTACTTTCTGTATTCGACTGAAGAACCTACTGTGTAGGCGAAACGTTTCGAATAAAGAGGTCTAACTGTTCATATGTGTTTTACCTAAAAAAAACCTTCGGTTTTGTATACCATTTTAAAATGTATTTGCAGACACTGAAACACGTGGTTTTTGGACAAAAACCCTTTTGCAATTTTTTTCAATGAAAAGGGTTGGATCTGAGGGGAAAACCTCTCATTTGCCTCTCACACTACTAACTATTATACTACTACTACAATACCCTGCACTCCCCTTTCCCACAGTTTTAAGTCTCGCACTGTCGCTTGATTTTCAATATTCCTGACTATGGAACTAACTTCTCCAGGGAGGGACTGACAACCTCAAATTCTACGACTTTAAGGGGATGGATGATTAAATCGTCTTCACATTTACTGCCCTGCCTACTTTCTGTATTCGACTGAAGAAGCTATTTGGTAGCGAAACGTTTTTCGGAATAAAGATGTCTAATTTGCAAGTGTCTTACCTAACAACATGAGGGGAAAACAAACGTCGAGTAGCCTCTCTGAACGGGAAACCCTTTGTGGAGGCTTAAAAAAATTTCGACAGTCATGGGTGGGCTTGGGTGGGTGTGAGTTGGATTTGCTTGCTTGGGCTAGAGGCCAGCACCACTTGTTAAGGGGGGTGCGACTTAGATTCCCTAAATTTTCAGTAGGCCTGCACAGGCTCCTCCCTTATTTTTCCAAAATTTACAGTGACCAACCCAATAAAAAAGTGAAAAAATTTCACGAACATTTGTTGAGAATTAAATATGGCTTATTTTCTCCCCAAACCCTCGTAAAAAAAAAAAATATTGAAGGGGGACATTTTACAGTCTTCAAATGTTGCATATTATTTTAGTACTTTTGCTTCTTCTTCCCCTGTCGATAAATGCCAGCTGGAAGAGAGGAGGGGATATTGAAAGGCGGTGCCATTACGTTTTCAATTTTAATATTGACGGCACGCTATTTCCTATGGCTGCTGAGGGCCCCCGTAACAGCGCTCTGGGAACCAGCGCCCCACTGCAATTTTTAAAAGTACATCACAAAAAACCCATATTCCTTTATGATTTTTAATGTCTTATTAAAGCAGGGTAGATACTTTTTTGGGGGGGGGGCTTATAAGACTTCATTTAGTTTAAAAGGGGCTGGGCATGGACGAAACGGGGAGAGCTACGACCCACCCCACACCCCAATTAAGCCCCCGTCACTGACCTTCATTTATAGGCGCAGGTTTTTTTTTTGGGAGAATTTTAGGGAAAAAAATGCTGCTAATAAGCCGCGAAATAGGGGTATTTTTCTTACGGAAATTGTGCGTATTTGAGGACTTTTATGAATTTTGTGTTAAAGGGGCTATTATTTTTCAAATGAGAGAGAAAACATAGAAAGTTCTTTGTAATTATTGTTCATTTTAAATGTTAAGGTCTTGACTTTCAGATCTTCACCAGGTTGTTAATACCATGCAGAGCCCCATCTTTTTATGGTTTTTTTGTTGCTATAAACAAACATATACAAAACCCTATCCACTCGTGTATACTGTGTAAATACTTGTTCATTCTGACGGTCGTTGGAAAAATTTTGGCAAACCCAAAATTTTTTTTTTTTAGTCTATGTTTTTTTCCTTTTTTTTTCTAACTATCTAGGACTACGCTATAAGGTATTTTACTTTTAACACTTATTACGATTATTAATGGATGTTGTTTTTTGGGTGAACGAACTTTGCAACGAAACATATTTTTAAAAAAAAAAATTTCATTAATGAAATGTGTAAAAAATCTAAGATAAAAATGTAACTGTCTGATAATGTCTGACGTTTTTGATTTTTGTAAAGAGACGGGAAATGATGGTCTTCTTAAACGTACCTATGACAAAATAAATTTTAAAAACTTCGTAATCCACCTTCCACCCAAGAAGTAAATAAATAAGTTATACCCCGAAATAAACTTTAAACATTTTCCTCAACATTCACCCCCCTTAACTCTTCCATTCTTTAGGGTTTTATCCCCAAACCTTAAAAAATCTTCGGGGGTTAAACTTCGTTGTAATTAAACTCTTCAATAGTGTTTCCCGTCAAGATTTTTTTGCATAAAATTTGATTGATGGAACGAATTACTTAAAATTAGGCTTTGGAACATTGAGGGAAACTTTTAAATAATTTCTTTTCTAGGGTAATTATGAAAAAGTAAAATTCCCATCACATGAAATTACCATTAAAGTAATTAGTTTTACTGGGAAAGAAAAGTAAAAAACGTGAAGTTTACCTACTCCAACTACACAAAAATAATCGTAATAAATAAAAGAATTTCGGGGCGATGTGCGGGCGAAAAAGTTACCCCGATTCCAATTACTTAAAGTTCCCAGTGCTCAGTGCAGGCGAATGAGCAATGCAGGACTCACGAAATCGTAAAGACACGATTTCAAACAAACCCTACCACGGCGGGGTTAGAACCCCCGATCAGAGAGTCTTAGAACACCAGACCGACGCGTCGTGATCGTCGCTAACGCATCGGTCTGGAGTTCTAAGACTCTTTGATCGTGGGTTTTAACCCGTGGTATAATTTGGAACAATGTATTGTTGTATAATTGATAATGCTGTTGAATGGTAGTGTTGAAAATATAAACGGAATAAAGGCGATATTAGGAAACTGTTATACAAATTCCTTCAATAAAAATGTAATTTTGACATAGACCGAATCTGAATCAGAAAATTAGAATTTAATTTCTTCCAATTCCCCCCCAAAATGGCCCCGATATATAACAAAATGAAATAAAAATTTTCTTAAAAATTGACCATCTTTTAATAAATTAACAACGTTTCATGTAAGCTTAGTGTACATATGCAAATTATTAATAAATATCTTGAAAGCACATATGTTTTTGCAACATAAATGAACATTAAGCGGATTTAACGAAGGATAACTACATAAAGTCAAATACTGTGTCTTATTTCTGATCAGAGGAGACATTCGCCAAATTATTTCACGGAAGCGAATTTGAAAAAATAAAACTGGAACATAATTACACAACCTTAAGCGTTAAAAATTTTCAGCTGACCAGAAGAAACATTTTCCAATTTTTGTACAGAATTAAAAAAAAAATTGACCCTATATAGCGTAAATCCATGATAAGAGCCATCTATTTTATACAGTGTATCAGACATTGATGATTAATGCCGGTAATAAGGGCTATATTTTAATGAGTGGGAAGCACTAAACCCGTAGGGGTCACATAGTGCCTGTGGCCTTCAAATACGATTAAAGAAAGAGGATGACAAAATTAATCCCTCGGATTATGATTACCTCAGCAGCATCAAGGTAAAATAATGCAGTAAAAAAAATAATACAACCTCTTTTTGAGATTAAAAATGGGAAAACGACAATAAATTCTATTACATTCACCAATGTCGAAATTTTGAAACCGATCAGAGGAAAACAAAATTTGGGAATGATGTATGTAGCACTGTTGATAAGGGCGCCCAGGCACTCAAATAGATATATTAATCTTGCCTGAGATAGATTACACAATTTTTGGAAATTTGAAAGCGATTGAATAAGACTTTCTAGAGCAAATAACGAAAATTTGTGAAAAATCAGACGATAATGTGGCTGAGAATGTTCCGAAAAATAGGAAAATCAATCCGTGTGAAACATATAAAAAGTATAAACCTTCCAATATTCAATATTTTTTCTAGTTTACCTGGAGTTTACCTGGAGAGAGTTCCGGGGGTCAACGCCCCCGCGGCCCGGTCTGTGACCAGGCCTCCTGGTGGATCAGAGCCTGATCAATCAGGCTGTTGCTGCTGGCTGCACGCAAACCAACATACGAGCCACAGCCCGGCTGATCAGGAACTGACTTTAGGTGCTTGTCCAGTGCCAGCTTGAAGACTGCCAGGGGTCTGTTGGTAATCCTCCTTATGTATGCTGGGAGGCAGTTGAACAGTCTCGGGCCCCTGACATTTATTGTATGGTCTCTTAACGTGCTAGTGACACCCCTGCTTTTCATTGGGGGGATGTTGCATCGTCTGCCAAGTCTTTTGCTTTCGTAGTGAGTGATTTTCGTGTGCAAGTTCGGTACTAGTCCCTCTAGGATTTTCCAGGTGTATATAATCATGCATCTCTCCAGCCTGCGTTCCAGGGAATACAGGTTCAGGAACCTCAACCGCTCCCAGTAATTGAGGTGTTTTATCTCCGTTATGCGCGCCGTGAAGGTTCTCTGTACATTTTCTAGGTCAGCAATTTCACCTGCCTTGAAAGGTGCTGTTAGTGTGCAGCAATATTCCAGCCTAGATAGAACAAGTGACCTGAAGAGTGTCATCATGGGCTTGGCCTCCCTAGTTTTGAAGGTTCTCATTATCCATCCTGTCATTTTTCTAACAGATGCGATTGATACAATGTTATGGTCCTTGAAGGTGAGATCCTCCGACATGATCACTCCCAGGTCTTTGACGTTGGTGTTTCTCTCTATTTTGTGGCCAGAATTTGTTTTGTACTCTGATGAAGATTTAATTTCCTCGTGTTTACCATATCTGAGTAATTGAAATTTCTCATCGTTGAACTTCATATTGTTTTCTGCAGCCCACTGAAAGATTCGGTTTATGTCCGCCTGGAGCCTTGCAGTGTCTGCAATGGAAGACACTGTCATGCAGATTCGGGTGTCATCTGCAAAGGAAGACACGGTGCTGTGGCTGACATCCTTGTCTGTGTCGGATATGAGGATGAGGAACAAGATGGGAGCGAGTACTGTGCCTTGTGGAACAGAGCTTTTCACCGTAGCTGCCTCGGACTTTACTCTGTTGACGTCTACTCTCTGTGTTCTGTTAGTGAGGAAATTATAGATCCATCGACCGACTTTTCCTGTTATTCCTTTAGCACGCATTTTGTGCGCTATTGCGCCATGGTCACACTTGTCGAAGGTGTTATGCAGGGTTCTGCATGACATCGTAATGTACATATAGTGGAGAAGTGTGCCATAATAGTATGAATATTATAGTTGTAAAGAATAATTTTATAATTTATAATGTGCATTTGGGGGTACTGTAAAGTACTCTAACTGTAATTATAAAGAAATTCTGTTAATGATTTATTTTCCAAGGATGTTTGGGTACGCGGAGTAAGGTGGTTTGAGGGAGTCACGTGACGTTAGCATGGTGTGTTAGATGCTGTGTATTTAAGATAAGTTTGTAGTTGTACACTCATTTTGTTTATCCAACTCAAACCATAGGCTCTCATATGGCTTATCTGTATGTTCACCCAGGCTCTGACATGGTCAGGGTGCTGTGGGATGAGTGAAGAAATAAGAAATGAGGTTTGTAGTGTAAAGACGGCCTGACGCAGACGAAGCCTAGTGTTATGGTGGCTGAACCTCCAGCCAGCTGTTGTGTGTACCCTCATTTGGGCGTTTAGAATTAAGGTTTTTCTGTTATGTTATGTTATGGTGATTAAATAGATATATTTTCCTAATTGGGATTTTTGCCTAACCCTCTGTTACCCAACCCCTTGAAGTACACATACCAGTTTAGCGCTTTCTGTTTTGACTGGGATAGCCCTGGGTGGCCGGTTTGGGCTAGTATGTGTGTAACTTTTACCTTTACCCTTAGACCAGGCTCAAGCCCCCAGCTATCCCACATTTTTGCGTAACAGAAGGCTTTTGCAAAGTCTGTATATATTACATCTGCATTCTTTTTGTCTTCTAGTGCATTTAGGACCTTGTCGTAGTGATCCAATAGTTGAGACAGACAGGAGCGACCTGTTCTAAACCCATGTTGCCCTGGGTTGTGTAACTGATGGGTTTCTAGATGGGTGGTGATCTTGCTTCTTAGGACCCTTTCAAAGATTTTTATGATAAGGGATGTTAGTGCAATCGGTCTGTAGTTCTTTGCTGTTGCTTTACTGCCCCCTTTGTGGAGTGGGGCTATGTCTGTTGTTTTTAGTAACTGTGGGACGACCCCCGTGTCCATGCTCTCTCTCCATAGGATGGAAAAGGCTCGTGATAGGGGCTTCTTGCAGTTCTTGATGAACACGGAGTTCCATGAGTCTGGCCCTGGGGCAGAGTCCATGGGCATGTCATTTATCGCCTGTTCGAAGTCATTTGGCGTCAGGATAACATCGGATAGGCTTGTGTTAACCAAATTTTGTGGCTCTCTCATAAAAAAATCATTTTGATCTTCGACTCTTAGTCTGGTTAGCGGCTTGCTAAAAACTGAGTCATATTGGGACTTGAGTAGCTCACTCATTTCCTTGCTGTCATCTGTGTAGGACCCATCTTGTTTAAGTAGGGGCCCAATACTGGACGTTGTTCTCGACTTTGATTTGGCATAGAAGAAGAAATACTTTGGGTTTCTTTCGATTTCATTTATGGCTTTTAGTTCTTTCCGCAATTCCTAACTCCTATAAGATTCCTTTAGCTTAAGTTCGATGCTTGCTATTTCTCTGACCAGTGTCTCCCTACGCATTTCAGATATATTGACCTCTTTTAGCCGCTCTGTTATTCTTTTCCGTCGCCTGTAAAGGGAGCGCCTGTCTCTTTCTATTTTACATCTACTTCTCCTTTTTCTTAGAGGAATAAGCCTTGTGCATACATCGAGTGCCACCAAGTTAATCTGTTCTAGGCATAAGTTGGGGTCTGTGTTGCTTAGAATATCTTCCCAGCTTATATCGGTTAGGACTGGTTTACTTGGTCCCCACTTTATGTTTTTGTTATTGAAGTTGAATTTGGTGAATGCTCCCTCGTGACTAGTCTCATTTTGTCGGTCTGGGGCTCCACACATACATGTCTGAACCTCAATTATGTTGTGATCTGAGTATATTGTTTTTGATATGGTGACATTTCTTATCAGGTCATCATTGTTAGTGAAGATGAGGTCTAGTGTATTCTCCAGTCTAGTAGGCTCTATTATTTGCTGGTTTAAATTGAATTTTGTGCAGAGATTTAAAAGCTCGTGAGTGTGAGTTTTCATCAGAGCTGCCTCCTGGTGTTATTACTGCAACAATATTATTTGTTGTATTCCTCCATTTTAGGTGCCTTAAGTTGAAATATCCCAGGAACAAGATGTTGGGTGCAGGAACTGGAAGATTTTCCAGACAGTGGTCAATTTTTAACAGCTGTTCCTGGAATTGCTGGGATATTGCATCCGGAGGCTTGTAGACTACCACAATGACTAGGTTTTGGTTCTCGACCTTTACTGCTAAAACTTCCACTACATCATTTGAGGCATTTAGCAGTTCTGTGAAAACAAGTGACTCTGCAATGTACAGGCCAACCCCCCCCCTTCCTTTTGCCTGTTCACTCTGTCACATCTGTATAGGTTGTAACCTGGGATCCATATTTCGTTGTCCAAGTGATCCTTTATGTGGGTCTCAGTGAAAGCCGCGAACATTGCCTTTGCCTCTGCAAGCAGTCCACGGATGAAAGGTATTTTGTTGTTTGTTGCTGGCTTTAGACCCTGTATATTTGCAAAGAAGAATGTCATCGGACTGGTGGTATTGTTGGTACTGGGGGATGATTTTTTTCCGGCATTAGTATCTGTATCTGTTGGTTTGGAGTGGAGGCCATCGACTGTGGTTCCACTCCAGGGAAAGACTGGATTTGGTGTACGATTTCTGCCATTTCCTGCCAGTTTTTTTTTTCCTTCCTGGCACTAAAAAACCTCTCCCTCTTGAGTGGCTGTGGCTACCCAGGTTTTCCCATGGCCTGGATGTTTTGTATCTTTTTGTCCCCTTTAGATGGTGTGCCTGGGAATTTAAGTTATAGCACAGTCTTTCCTGTACTGAAGAGTACACATTTCAGGGTGAAAAAGCTTACAGGAAGGGAGTTTGCATTTTCCTGTTGTCATGTGGGCATGGCATTTTCTAGGGTGGTCATAGTTGCACGTCCCGTCTGTTTTTCCAGATTTCCCATGTCTGCAGATACCAAGTGCATAGTATGTGCACAGGCTTGGTTTCCGTTTGCCTTGGGTTTCTGTGACTGTATTCCCTGTTGGTACATGTTTCCCTGTCTTATTCCTGTCCTCCCTAGCACCAGCAATGGAGCTCCCACCAGTTGTTTTTGGTAATATATCCTCACTATTGCTAGTGGAGGCCTCTTGTTTGCTATTTCCTGTGGTATTTCTAGTTTGCTATATTGGTTTTATCTGATATTTGACTACACTTGCTTCCCCACTACGGCTCCTGTCCCCTATGAGGTCATTTATATGTATTCCTTCCTGCGTATAATTCCCGACTACTTGGACAAAATCTCCAGCTTCACCATTACTGTCTCCCAGGATAGCACCTCCAGCTTCACCATTACTGTCTCCCAGGACAGCACCTCCAGCTTCACCATTACTGTCTCCCAGGACAGCACCTCCAGCTTTACCATTACTGTCTCCCAGGACAGCACCTCCAGCTTCACCAATACTGTCTTCCAGGACAGCACTATCAGCCCCACATTTACTGACTACCAGGACATCACGCCCAGCCTTACAGTTTCTGACTACATGGCCAGTATCAAGGGCAGTACCATTCAGCCCAGACTTTTTATGCTCCCATCTGTTGTAGAAAGCTTCCAGGTTGTCTATGAAAGCAGCTTTGATGTTATCCACTTTTAATACCCTTGTGATTTTAGTCCACAGATTTTCCTCATTTGGGCATACCCAAAAACATTTCCCTGTTTTAATACTGCTTGTAGCTAGTTCTTGGATATCTGCACAAGGGACGTGACACCAATTTCCACAAAAATGACAATTTATCCATGTGGAAGCCCGTTTGTTTGATTGACCTCAGACTACACAGAGCTTCATAATGATTTGAATGGTTGATTTACTGTAATTCTACTACCAACCTCTTGAATATTCTATTTATAACCTCCTTAAATGAAGCTCTAGCTATTTGTATTTCTATTTCTAACTGTACTTGTATATTGGACAGCTTACCGTGTACGTTCCTGATTTATATTTATTCTTTGTGTTTGATAAGGGCACCTACAACCCCATCCGTTTACAGTCTGCTTTATTGTCCAACGAATCCGTTTGAAACCAGTCAAGGGTTCGGACCAGTCGAAGGTTCGGACCAGTCGATCTGATCTGATCAGTGGGTCACTTATTTAAAACATACTAGTCGGTGATTTGAGCTAACACATGAAAGATCTACTTGAAATTATCTACCCGAGTAATATGTGATTTGATTGATACAAAAGTATAACTTGCGTGTTGAAGAACCGGTGATTTCTGGCAGCTCCTACAATGACGAACGGTCGAGCCTCGACCCTTGTTTATCAATCGCTGTATCTAGCTTTTCTAGTTTTTTTTCGTCTCCACCACAATAAATGCTATATTATCACTATAGTTGACTGGTGGAAATTTTGGAGGAAGGACGCTTTTTCTGTAGTAATAATTGCTTCTCGTTGTTGTGTATATTGCGACCGCTGGTAACTACAGGTTATATGAAATTCACAGTATACGTCTGGTATTTCAAGAAAAAAGAAACTAATGAAAGTCACTCCACTCCACTAAGTACCATTATAATACTGGTTAGTTGCTACTACAACACTGTATTCTGCTATTCACTGGTATCACTAGATTATATGCGAGTACACTACCAGGCCAGGAAGATTATTAAAACAGCTGACCACTGTGGTAAGATTCTAGTTAAGATTCTCTAAAATTCTGTTAGGAACACTACATTTTATTTTTTAAATTCGAAAAAAAATGGAAAATATCAAATTCCCCCCCTCCCCACAGACCAAATTATTATAATAAAAAAGAAGTGCTAAACTTACAAGGGTCATACCTCTTCAAGGGAGCTCCTTGTTGTGGTGAAGAAGCTCTTGGTCTGAGGAATTAGACCTGTTGGTCTCCTTCCTCAGACCGAACCTAATTACCCCCCAATCCCCCCTTCCCTATCCATCCTCCCCATCCTCCCTTTTTTCCTTTCCTCCTCTTCCTCCCCACCCCTCCCTTTTTCCCTTCCTCTTTTTGAACTTTGGGATTTTTTCCACAGGCGCGCTAGGTCCTAGGAAGGGAAAAGGGTACCGGGGATCATCCCATTCCGTTGAGGTTCTTGGCGATGGCGTAGTTTGCTGTGGAATCTGGATCACCTGGGGATGTCCCGATCCCTCTCCGGTATCCCGGAGGGTGGCTTTGGGTGTCTTTCGGGCGACGGGTGCATCTCTGGGAGCCGCCTTTCGGATTCCAGGGGTGATGGCCGAAGGAGGTATGCTTTGTGGCGGATATCCGGCAGCCCTCTCTTTTGTCTACTGTGGTAGCTCGGCGGATGTGAGGTTGCTATCCCGGATTGCTGGTTTACTGGCATGAAGGGTAGGATATGGCACGGGTTCCATGCTGCATCTGCGCTATTTGCGGTGCTGAGGTCCTCTTAGGTGCGGAGGGAGATTTCTGGCCCTTTCATTCCTCCTAGGAGCTATCCCTCCCCGATCTCCCCTTATTTTATTCTTTTTTTCTTTTTCTTTTCTTTTCTTCTTTTTTTTTTCTTAAAAAACACAAAGAAAGAAGTAACCTAACCATGGAGTCCCCAATCCATGACCCCGCTCCCCCTGGGCCACTTATTGTTACATTCCGTTATGACCTCGCCTCGTCTTTTGGCCACTCCTCAGACAATCCGAAGGCCCCTGTACTTCTTGCTGGTGCCGTTTCATCACCCGCTTCAGGTACCGGGGTTTCGACTGACTCCTTCGATTTGTCTGACCTCCGCTCTCCTTTGACTATGCTTCCGGCCTTTCCCTCTACGGTGCGGCGATTTTCGAATCGCCAGCCCGTTCCACGTCGGACCAACTCTGGTCCCACTTCTAAATGCCAACGACAATCTCCTGATGCTGTTTGTTTCCTTCCCATTCTACTCGGAAAAGTCCGACACATCATGCCTCCCTCTCCACACTCAGTTTCGGACCTCACAATGGACTAAATTCTTTACTTTAAGACCGACTTCTTCTACTGCCTATCTTTCCGACCATAGTATTGGCAAAGCGCTCCTACGCCATGTTGGTATAGATATTTCCTTTCATGCTCTTAAGGGTGGTACGTGCATCATCAGTCCAGAATTCTACCCAAGCTCATGATCTTTCTCTTCTTTCACATATCTATACTATTCCTATCACTATCGAAAAACATCATTCCCTCAATTCTTGTAGTGGTACTGTTATTCTGCCCCATACCATAGTCCAACAGAATTTCCAGACATGTGGCAATGACATTCTCGAACAGCTGGAACTCCAAGATCTCCCAATTCTCAAGGAGGACACTTATGTTCTTCCTGCCCGCGGGCGGGGACGATAACTTTGCAATGTGGCTCATTTAACTTTTGACAGCCTTGAACTCCCATCCTCTGTTTATGTAGGAGGACATGGGTTACAAGTTCGGAAGGTGATCCCTACACCGCAACAGTGTAGAAATTGCTGGCGATTTGGCCACCCAGCAAAATATTGCAGATCTATAGCCGAATGCCCAGTCTGTGGTGCCGACGACCATTCTAATACGTCTTGCAGCCGACCTCCCTCTTGCCTTAATTGTCATGAGGCTCACCCTTTGTACTCTCGCCATTGCCAGGTCTACTTAAATGAGCAGGAAATTCGTTGCCTCGAAGAGGTAGGTCTCCCTTATGCTATGACAGTTTCTCATCTCCACCTTCAAGGGAGACCACCCTGTGTTTCTTATTCTCCTGTTTCAAAACGTCCCCACACTCCTGGGGTCCCATCTTTTACAGCGTCCTCTGCGGTTGCCAGTCCCATAGTCACTCCTGTATCTAATTCTTTTGCTGTCCTGGGCTCAGACGTCCCTACTTCAACACCTCAGTCTGTTCTCACTTCGTATTCTCCCCCACAAACCCCGGTATCGACAAGACCTCGTAGGACACCTCCTCCCAATCGTCCCTCAACTTCTCAGAAGTCCAAAAAATCTCCTTTAACTCCTCCTTCACTACATCAACCTCCACATTTTACCTTCCCGGTCTCTGTACCTGGGTCTTCCCCTTTCACTGGCTCTGTTACAAGTGTGGAGGTTCATCCTCCTCCTCGTACTGTGCCTTCCTCCCCTGTCCCCTCGCAAGTTTCTTCCTCTTCTGCCACCTCCCAGGTTTCTGCCACTTCTGTCCCCTCCCACACTTCTCCAGTTCCCTCCACCCTTTCTTGGTACAGTCCATTACAGTTCCGATCTTTCCTCAAACTCCTCCTCCTTCCATCTTCAATAGTCTCCCATACGACGTCTCTGAACTCCGAAACACTTGAAGCAATCTCTGAATATTTGCAGAGATCAAACCATCAATGGACACTGATCCACCCTCTGTTCCTTCTCTTTCCTCTTCTCCATCTGTGCAACTCCTTTCTTCACAGCGCACCGTTCCTTCTCTGCTTGAACGTTTTTCACTGCCACCGCATGTGGACTTTTCTAACCCCTCTAGTCCGTAAGTACCCTTACCTGCGGATTTCTAGTATCTTTATCGTTGCCAATCATGGCCTATTTACAGTGGAATATACGCGGCCTCAGGGGTAATCGGGGTGAGCTTCAGATGTTGCTTTCCCAATTTTCTCCTGTTGGTGTTTGCTTACAAGAACCAAAATTACACTCTGTTGTTATCTATCACCTGGTCTGTTCTCCTGGATTTACATGACAACGATCATTTTCCAATCATTCTTACTTCCCCTTCATATTCACCACCTCTTCGTAACCCATGCTGGCAATTTGATTGTGCAAATTATGACCTTTACTCACAACTAACTGTTTTTAGTGAGGTTCCTTCTTCGTCCTCCATTGATGAGCTTTTACACCTCTCGTCCTCAGTTTTAACCACAGCTTTTCATTCTATACCCCAAACCTCGGGCAGGCATTCTCAGAAAAGCGTGCCTTGGTTGCTGTGAAGGCTTACTCAGCCCTGTAACAACTTCAGACAGTATTACTAAGGCTGGCTCCTCCTCAGGAAAATTAATGTATAGAAAAAGAATAAAAACTGACAAACATAAACACTTTATTATTTAGAAAATATAAAATATAAAACACTTAAATATGAAGTATTAATCCTACATTAAAGAAAATGAAAAATGAAAAATATAAATGATAACTGAATTCAACGCTAATATATAAATGTATATAAAACGTGGGTGTCTGGTGTTGGTGACACTGCGTGTTGTTGAAATCGTAGCCGTTTCTGATGATGGGGGGGGGTCGCAGGTGTTGATGACAACCCACCAGCTCGTTCTTAATAGATTTTCTAGCTTTCAATAATCCTTCCAGATGACAGGAAAGCAGGTTTTCTCCACTGCAATGATGAGGGGTTATATCCTGCTACTTGCATACACAAACAGGTAAGCAGATCAAAATTTGGGACATCTCAGAACGTTAGTCCATCTCCTTCACTTCTACTCGTTGATTGGCAGGTGACCCTCTCTGTCATCCAAGCTGGAAAGATAGACAGGTTACCCACTGCTTAAGAAATCTCTCTCCATGATAAGTACAATACCTAAAAGATGTGATTATTACAACAGTCAACTTAGAGCAAGACTGAAAGGACTAAGTTTATTATTGGTCAAAAGTGAAGCTTTCAACCAATAAATCCACTAGAATACAAACAAGGCAGGCATGTACTTACAGTAGTGCTGGGAGCTGTGAGTCTAGTAATTATTGTTTGGACCGGAGCCCCACACATCACCTTTCGGGGGGGGGGAAGAAGGAGGGGAAGGGATAGTGGGAGCTAGACTCACCCTACCTTAACAAGCAGCCGGCAATCAAACTATTACTTTCGAGGTGGGGAAAAAGGCGGGAATAGAGGGAGCTAGACTTGCCTTACTTTAACAAGTAGCCAGCAAGCAAACTATCACTTTCGGGGAGGGGAAAAAGGGGGGGGATAGCCGAAGCTGGACTTACCCTACCTTAACAAGTAGCCGGCAATGAAACTATTGTTACTATATCGCTACTCCTCTCTATTGAACTTTTCTCTCACAGTGGTCTCCTGCTTGTGCTCGTGCAGTACGTTTGAAACGCACTGCTTGGGGCAGGTACCGGTATAACAGAACCACTGAGAGACTTATTGATTTTAAGCAGAAGCGTGCGATCGATCGCAGTGTCATCCGTTATGCTAAACGCACTTGCTGGCGAGATTATGTCTCCACCATCACCTCTGCTTCCTCTATGAGTGCAGTCTGGGAAAAAATACGGAAACTGAGTGGTAAATATTCTCCTGACCCGGCTCCTGTTCTGCAGGTTGCCGGTGTTCATATAGCAAACCCTGTAGATGTTGCCATTGATATTGGCAATCATCTGGTCCATATTCCTCTGGGGCTCCGTCTCTGCCCCTCGTTTCTTTCCTCAAAGTCTGCCAGAGAGTTAGCACCTTTGGAATTTTCTTCTCTCAGAGAAGAATAGTATAATGTGCCTTTTACACTTCAGGAACTGGAGGCAACACTCTCAGCTTGCCGATCATCGACAGCTGGGCCCGACGACATTCATATTCGTATGTTACAACATTTGCATCAGTCAGTCCTTGCAATCCTCTAATGCCTTTTCAATCTTATTTGGTCACAAGGAGTTCTTCCGCAGCTGTGGAAATCTGCCATTGTTCTCCCTTTCCGCAAACCGGGTACTACGGGACATGAACCCTCCCAGTATCGTCCCATCACTCTTACCAGTGCAATTCGCAAAGTGATAGAACGTCTGGTAAATAGACGTTTACTGTGGTATTTAGAGACACACAACAGTCTCTACACTCGTCAATATGGCTTTCGTAAGGGCCGTTCTACCATAGACATAAGAACATAAGAACATAAGAAAGGAGGAACACTGCAGCAGGCCTGTTGGCCCATACTAGGCAGGTCCTTTACAATTCATCCCACTAACAAACATTTGACCTACCCAATTTTCAATGCTACCCAAGAAATAAGCTCTGATGTGCAAGTCCCACTCAAATCCAACCCATCCCACTCATGTATTTATCCAACCTAAATTTGAAACTACCCAAAGTCCTAGCCTCAATAACCCAACTAGGTAGACTGTTCCACTCATCTACTACCCTATTTCCAAACCAATACTTTCCTATGTCCTTTCTAAATCTAAACTTATCTAATTTAAATCCATTACTGCGGGTTCTCTCTTGGAGAGATATTCTCAAGACCTTGTTAATATCCCCTTTATTAATACCTATCTTCCACTTATACACTTCGATCAGGTCTCCCCTCATTCTTCGTCTAACAAGTGAATGTAACTTAAGAGTCTTCAATCTTTCTTCATAAGGAAGATTTCTAATGCTATGTATTAATTTAGTCATCCTACGCTGAATGTTTTCTAAAGAATTTATGTCCATTCTGTAATATGGAGACCAGAATTGAACTGCATAATCTAGGTGAGGCCTTACTAATGATGTATAAAGCTGCAGTATGACCTCTGGACTTCTGTTGCTTACACTTCTTGATATAAATCCCAGTAATCTATTTGCCTTATTACGTACGCTTAGGCATTGCTGTCTTGGTTTAAGGTTGCTGCTTACCATAACCCCCAAGTCCTTTTTGCAATCTGTATGGCTAAGTTCTACATTATTTAACTTATAAGTGCTAGGGTTATGGACACTCCCGAGCTTCAGAACCTTGCATTTATCTACATTGAACTGCATCTGCCACTTTTCTGACCAAGAGTAGAGTTTGTCTAAATCCTCCTGAAGTTCCCTAACATCTACTTTTGAATCAATTATCCTACCTATCTTCGTGTCATCGGCGAATTTGCTCATATCACTAGTAATTCCTTCATCAAGATCATTGATATATATTATAAACAACAACGGGCCCAAGACTGATCCCTGTGGAACGCCACTTGTTACTGATCCCCACTCGGATTTAACCCCATTTATGGACACTCTCTGCTTCCTGTCTGTGAGCCATGATTCGATCCACGAGAGCACTCTTCCCCCAATGCCATGGGCTGCTACTTTCTTCAACAGTCTTTGGTGCGGAACTCTATCAAATGCCTTACTAAAATCTAAGTAAATAATATCAAATTCTTTATCGTGGTCAACAGCCTCAAAAGCTTTACTGAAAAAAGTTAATAAATTAGTTAGACAAGACCGGCCTCTTGTGAATCCATGCTGAGTATCATTAAGCAAGCTATGCTTATCGAGATGGCTTCTTATAATTTCAGCTATAATTGACTCTAGTAATTTGCCTACAATTGAGGTCAGGCTTATTGGGCTGTAATTTGACGGTAACGACTTGTCCCCTGTTTTAAAAATAGGAATTACATTAGCCATCTTCCACATATCAGACACTACACCTGTTTGAAGAGATAAATTAAAAATATTAGTTAATGGTTCACAGACTTCCATTTTGCATTCCTTTAGAACCCTTGAAAAAAACCTCATCAGGACCCGGTGACTTATTTTGCTTCAGTCGGTCTATCTGCTTCACAACCATTTCACTAGTGACTATGATGTTACATAATTTATCTTCTTCTGGCCCACTATAAAAATTAATTACCGGAACACTACTAGTGTCTTCCTGTGTAAAAACCGAGAGAAAATAATTATTTAAAATCGAGCACATTTCTTTCTCTTTGTCAGTAAGATGCCCATAGTTATTTTTAAGGGGACCTATCTTATCTCTGACTTTTGTTCTATATACCTGGAAAAAACTTTTTGGGTTAGTTTTAGAATCCCTAGCAACTTTAATTTCATAGTCCCTTTTAGCTTTTCTTATCCCCTTTTTAATGTCCCTCTTAGTGTCAATATACTGGTTCATAAGATGACCCTCGCCTCTTTTGATACGCCTATAAATTCCTTTCTTATGCCCTAGTAGATATTTCAGCCTATTATTCATCCATTTTGGGTCATTTCTATTTGATCTAATTTCTTTATAAGGGATAAATGTTCTTTGAGCAGCATGTATTGTGTTCAGAAAACTGTCATATTGATAGCTCTCTTCGTTACCCCAGTCAACAGATGATAAGTGTTCTCTAAGCCCATCGTAATCTGCTAAGCGAAAATCTGGGACTGTTACTGAGTTATCCCTACTATCATACTTCCATTCAATTCTAAATGTAATTGATTTGTGGTCGCTAGCACCCAGTTCTTCTGAAACTTCTAAATTATTAACAAGGGATTCATTGTTTGCCAGAACTAAGTCAAGCAGGTTATTACCCCTTGTAGGTTCTGTCACAAACTGCTTCAGAAAGCAATCCTGAACTACTTCTAAGAAGTCGTATGATTCTAAATTCCCAGTCAAGAAATTCCAATCAATATGACTAAAGTTAAAGTCTCCTAGAATTACTACATTATCGTGCCTTGTGGCCCTAACAATTTCCTCCCATAGTAGTCTTCCCTGGTCCCTATCTAAATTTGGGGGACGGTATATCACACCTAAAGTTAATTTTCATGCCCCTCTGAAAATTCTATCCAAACAGACTCTGTATGTGTTACTTCAGACTTAATACCCGTTTTAATGCAACAGTTCAAGCGATCTCGGACATACAATGCCACCCCACCCCCCTTCCCGATACTTCTATCTACTTGGAACAATTTGAAACCCTGAATGTGACATTCTGCAGGCATGTCCCGACTTTTTGAATTAAACCACGTCTCAGTAATGGCAAATACATCTATGTTACCTGCACTAGCAACTAGTCTCAACTCGTCCATCTTATTCCTAGCACTGCGACTATTTGTGTAATATATACTTAAGGACCCTCCTTTCTCTTTATCATTGCTGCTCCTTGCTGTTATTCCACTAAACCTATTACTGTCCTTGTCAATTAGTGCCAATGGCCTTCCGATATCCACCTCATTTTGCCTATTACTAGTTCTCCTAGTACTCATATTACTACCCTGAGACTTCACAGTTTTCCCGCAGAAACCCATACCACTAACTATTCCTAGTTTAAAGACCTAACAGCTCCCTCCACTGCGTTTGCCAGTGCTCCCACCCCACTCCTAGACAAGTGAACCCCATCCCTGGCATACATGTCATTTTTGCCATAGAAGAGGTCCCAGTTGTCAATGAATGTTACCGTATTTTCCTTACAGTATTTGTCCAGCCAGCAATTGACACCAATTGCTCTGGACAACCATTCATTTCCAACTCCTCTCCTTGGCAAAATGCCACATATGACAGGTTTCCCACCCTTCTTCCTAATTATCTCTATTGCTGACCTATACCTGCTAATCAGGTCCTCACTCCTACGTCTGCCAACATCGTTGCCTCCAGCACTGAGACAGATAATAGGATTGCTCCCATTACCTCTCATGATGTCATCCAGACGGCTAACAATATCCTTCATCCCAGCCCCAGGAAAACACACTCTCTGCCTCCTAATCCTATCCTTCAAACAGAATGCCCTATCCATGTACCTAATCTGACTATCCCCAACAACAACAATGTTTTTACCTTCCTTGGCGTCGTCCGTAGTGATGCTCCGAGTAGTCGACTCACATTCGCCAGGTAGCATTACACCACTTGTAGAATTCGTCATGACGTTCTCGATGGTCTTCATTGGGGTTTCTAGGGATGTCTCACTCACGTCTGCCAATGCTTCCTTGGTGCTCGTTGTGGCATTCCCAGTAGAACACTCACATTCGTCAGGTAGCACCGAGAATGAGTTGGAAGTTTCCACGGCAGTCTTCTGGTTTCTCGTTGTTTCTGCCTCTCCAACCGTTTTCTTAATCTTCAGCTTGGTTCCATGTTGCCCGGCCACTGACCAAGCTCCCCTCTTAACCTGGGGACTCACAACAGGAGGATTACTACGAATCCTCTTGTTCTCCTCCGTTAATCGCCGTATCTCCAGTTTAGCGACTCTGAGTTCTTCTCTCAGCTGCTGGTAAAGCTGCTCAAGAGAGGGCATCCTGATCAGATTCACAGAGAGCACACAAACAGGTCTTCACAGAGCTAAGTACACGTCACCACTCTCGACTAAGTACACGTCACACTCGATATGTTCAGTCCATCAATCTTGTAGAATGTGAAATCAATCTTGTTTGGATACGTATGTTCATAATGCCTTTGCGAATAACCACTCAGTTATTGCCATATTTTTTGACCTTGAGAAGGCATATGACACAACTTGGAGGTATAATATTTTGGTCCTAGCCCACTCCTTAGGCCTCCGAGGCAATCTACCATCTTTCCTTAAGAACTTTTTAACTGATAGACATTTCTGTGTTCGAGTCAATAATGTGCTCTCCCTGGACTTTGTCCAAGCTGAAGGTGTCCCTCAGGGATGTGTTCTGAGCACAACACTTTTTCCCCTTGTTATAAATGATTTGGCCTCTGTTCTTCCATCCAATATTTGGTCATCACTTTATGTAGATGACTTCGCTATTGCTTGTGCAAGTGCTGACTGTCACTTCATTACAGTTTCTCTCCAACATGCGGTCGACCGTGTTTCCAATTGGGCCACCATGCATGGGTTTAAATTTTCCAGTACCAAAACTCACCAAATTACTTTCACTAGACGCTCTGTCATCTACGATCATCCTTTGTACCTCTATGGCTCCCGTAACCCTGAACGTGATACAGTCAGATTTCTAGGCCTTCTCTTTGACCGTAGGTTATCCTGGAAACCCCACATTACCTCTCTAAAGGCAACTTGTCACAGCCGGCAGAACCTTCTTAAGACCCTTGCTCATCTTTCATGGGGAGCTGATCGTCGAACTCTCCTTCGCCTACATTCAGCCCTCATTTTATCGAAACTCGATTATGGTGACCAAATCTATTCAGCTGCCTCTCTTGCTACTCTCTCTACCCTTAACCTCATCCATCACCAAGGATTACGTTTATGCCTTTGTGCTTTTCGCTCTTCCCCTGTTGAGAGCCTCTATGTACAAGTGAATGTTACATCCTTGTCTGATCGCTGTGATGCCCATTGCCGTCGCTACTATGTGCACTCTCACGATCTCCGCAATCCTTCCATTTATAGAATGGTCACTGATATAAGTAGATATTCTTTATTTGTTCGCCGCCCCTGTTTGCTCCATCCCTTCTCTCTTCGCCTACATTCGCTCTTGTCTTCCCTTCAGTTACCGCCTTTGCATGTTCATTTAGCATAAAACTTTTCCCTACCCCCTGGGAAGTTCCAGGGGGATAGTTGCTCGAAAGCCCAACTGCCTACGGTGGCGTCCCGCTCTCTTTTTCTTGACCACTTCCACTCTCATTCTCATGCCATCGCCGTGTACACAGATGGCTCTAAATCTTTTGACGGCGTCGGATTCGCAGCATTGTTTACGGACAGCGTCGTGCGAGGGCATTTACTATCTTCGGCTAGCATTTTTACTGCTGAATTGTATGCCATTCCTGCAGCACTTATTCATATTGCATCTATGGCTGTGTCATCATTTGTGGTTGTCTCAGACTCCCTTAGTGCTCTACAGGCTATACGGAAATTTGATACACCTCGCCTCCTAGTTCTCCGTATCCAACTTTGGCTATGCCATATCTCTTCCAAGCATAAAGATATTGTTTTTTGTTGGGTCCCTGGTCATGTTGACGTACAGGGCAATGAACAGGCAGACACTGTTGTGCGGTCAGCAGTACATGACCTACCAATTTCATGCAGAGGTGTTCAATTTCTGGACTATTTTGCTGTAATAGCTACCCACTTTCACACCCGTTGGCAACAACGTTGGTCTGCTCTGCTCAATAACAAACTTTGTTCTATTAAACCGAGTATAGGTTACTGGCCGTCTTCTTGTCACCAGTGTCGAGGTTGGGAGACTACTCTCTCCCGCCTTCGCATTGGCCTGTTCCTCTCTGTGAGAATTGTCAGGTTCCATTATCGGTCAGCCACATTCTGTTAGACTGCTCACTTTATCAACGAGCATGCAGAATTTACCTCCAACGTCGACTTCGCTTCACTGCTCTCTCTTTACCTTCCCTTCTCGCTGACTTTTTGACAACAACTGACTTATTCCACAAACTCTGATGATAATACCTTCAGCCCTTTCTACTTCAATCTCTTGCTACCCTCTACCCCCCCTCCCCGCACTATCCCCTGCCCTGCTGTTTTCTGTAACCTACTAATTATCCCTCTTCCCTTCTGCCGCCCGATACCCTCGCTTCCTTCCCTACCCTGCACCGCTGTATAGCCCTTGTGGCTTAGCGCTTCTTTTTGATTATAATAATAATACAAGGGTCATACAGTGCTGAAGGGAAGGGTATTGGGTAGCAAGAGAGTGAGGTAGAAAGGGCAGTGAGGACTAGTAGAGGCATCATCATCATCCATTATGTTGACGTTATGGCTCCGTTATGTTGACGGCATTCTCCTCATAACTCCTAGACGTTTCAACGTTCAAGCTCTCCAAGACAAGCTCAACCAGGTCGAGCCCTCAGTCCAGTTCACACTTGAAGAAGTCGACAACACACTTCCTTTCCTTGATGTTCTTCTCTGCAAAGCTGACCATGAACTTCATTTTAAAGTCTATCGAAAACCCACCAACCAAAACGATCTTCTCCTCTTCTATTCTCACCACGACACCAAAACTAAACGTTGTGTAATTATAGGCTTCTTCCTGTGCGCACTCAGAATCTGCAGCAATGAGTTCCTTGAGGAAGAATGCACTATAATTGAACAAGTATTTTCTGAACTCCACTATCCTCGTTACTTCATCAGAGACTGCAGACGACGGGCATTAAACATCTTCAACACACCCAGGGAAGACACTGCCGAGAAGAGATACATAGTCCTCCCCACCAACTCCATTGCCAAACACGTTTCCAACATCTTTTCCAATACCTCATTCCAAGTATCTATTAACACAACCACGACCATCAAGGACATTACCAGTAATAGACAAGACAAGCTTCCATCCTCTGCAGGGGTATACATAATCCCTTGTAATGACTGCAGCAAATTATACGTGGGCGAAACATCAAGAGACCTCCAAACACTTATTTCAGAACACCAATACGCAAGCAGGTCTGACGATACAAGGAATGCCTGTGTACAACACCGTAGTTCACACAACCATTTAATAAACTACAGAAACTCAAGACTTATCGCCACAGAAGACAACACTCAATATCGAAGAATCCTGGAATCATCGCATATCTCTATATCCGACAACTTCAACCAGAATAATGGATTCTATAACATAGCTGAACCACTTGCCAAGAAACTTCTTCATCGCTATCCCACATAAAAGCGTAGGAATGGAAGAACACTGCAGAAGGTCTGCTCACAAACTTATCCAATCTCCCTTCCAAGCTACCAAAGATTTCAGACTCTCTAACCCCACTCGGTACATCATCAGATGTAGCATTCTCCACCTGACCTCAGCATTCTGAACCTGACTAAAAATACTCGCAAAACGTTGTCAATAAAGGATCACATTATACTGCATGTGTGTTTATATTTCCATTGTGTCGGTATTTTATACCATTTATTTCCTATGAGGAATGAAAGGGCCATAAATTCTCCTCCACTCCAAGAGATCCCCAGCATCGTAAGTGGTGCAGATGCGGCATGAAACCGTGCCATACCCTACCCTTCATGTCAGTAAACCAGCAATCTGGGATAGCAACCTCACATCTACTGAGCCACATTGGTGGACAAAAGAGAGATCGGCCAGATACCTGCCACAAAGCATACCTCCTTCGTCCACCAGCCCCGGAATCCGAAAGGCAGCTTCCAGAGATACAGCCATCACCTGAAAGCCACCCAAAGCCACCCCCCCCTCCATCTCGGGAGACCGGAGAAGAAAAGGGACATCTCCAGGTGATCCAGATTCCACGGCAAACTACACCACAACACGAACCTCAACGGAATGGGATGGACCACGGTACCTTTCCCCCTACCTGAAAACAGGAAGGGGATAAGGGAGGGATGGGGATAGGACGAAAGGGAATGGGGGATGGGGAAGATGGGATAGGGAAGGGTGAATTGGGGGTAATTAGGTTCGGTCTGAGGATTGAGGCCACGAGCCTCTTCACCGCGCCAAGGAACCCCCGTTGAAGCGGCCCACAGACCAAAATTTATATAAAAATACTTCCACCTAGGATGCACCAGTATTAAGAGTTCGAAGACGATCAATAAAATCATTGTCTAGTTATGATATATGAAACAATTTACTTAATAAAATTGGCAAACTAAATTTTATATTGATCAGAGTGATAATCTATGTTTAACTAAAGATCACCAATAGCAAGTTTGAAGCCGGTTAGAAAGGACATTCTTCAGCAGTTGAAGAAATTCCAATCATTCCAGGCATTAATTTATTTCCCTAAAGTTTCAAGTTTTTATCTGCTCAGACAGAACTTATGGGCCATCAACCATCTTATAAACAGCATCGTCAATTATATTTCGAAGCCAGTCAGAAAAATATTCTTTATTCACTGAACAAAAAAATACTATCCATTAAAATTGGCAAATTGTGACTTACGAAGCAACCCACAGCTAAATCCCTCTTTAAAAAAACCTCAAAACTGGAAAACATCTTGAGACCAGCCTGTAGGTGTAACTTTTCAACCTTTCGTCCCATGGATCTTTCAGCGTCATGTTTTAAAGAGGGACGAAAGGGAAAAAGGGGCTTTTACTACCTCATTTGAAGTTAAAGGACCGTACTTCAAAGTGGCTAATTCTCTTGCGTTGAAGGACAAGAAGTCGGGTTCTAAGATACTTGCCAGGCGTCATAGAAAAATAAAACCCTAGTGGCCTTTCACCCCCTTAAAATAAATTCTTTCACCTCACTTACCTTCACTGCTTCAATTTTCCCTGACACTGCACCATCAGAAGATAAATAAAAAATTGCTTGTAATGAAAATCCATCATCCCCCCATTAGGCCCCGACCATGACGCCCAGCTATCAGATTCTCACACACACACACACACACACACACACACCACAGAACAGAGGGGGCCCAAGGCAAGGTATGACGAGAGCAAAGAGCGTGGTTGACAACGGGCTGCAGGGGCCCAAAAAGGGCTCTAATGCGGGTAAAGCTCCTGAGGGGGGATTTAACCACAAGGAGATCGATGGGGGGAACTTGGAGCCACATGGGGGCCAAGTACATGGAGGGTAAGAGATGGAGGTGGACTGGAAAAACCCCCATGTACCAAACACGTAAGGGACATACAAAAGAGAGAGAGGGGAAGAGGGACCCGCAGACTGGGCTTTGTATTCACCTTGGTAGTGCAGTATTGAGGACATCACATTGAAAGACCCCCTTTGGGGGCCCCGTCATGTGGTTTTTAGCTTCGAATCACAGTGGGCTACAAGTGGAGGGGGGGAAGGGAAGGCCCGGACGAAGAAACAAACTACGGAAATGGGACTACAAGGAATGAGGAACTTCCCGAATGAGGTTCGTGGGACAGAGAACTGGCAGGGAAACCCGTTAATGAGATGATGGAATATATAGTCACAATGTGCAAGGAGGCTGAGGAGAGGTTTGAACCCAGGGTAACAGGAATAATGAAAAAGCCAGGATGAGCCCATGGTCACTCAAAGATGCAAGGAGGCAAAAAACCAAGTGTGCTAGGGAATGGAAGAAAATATAGAAGGCAAAGGACCCAGGAGAATAAGGAGAGCAGTCGTATGAGCCAGAAACGAATATGCACAGATAAGAAGGGAGGCCCAACGTCAATATGAAAACGACATAGCAGCAAGAGCCAAATCTGACCCGAAGCTGTTATACAGCCACATCAGGAAGAAAACAACCGTCAAAGACCAGGTAATCAGGCTAAGGAAGGAAGGAGGAGAGACAACAAGAAATGACAGTGAAGTATGTGAGGAACTCAACAAGAGATTCAAAGAAGTGTTCACAGAGGAGACAGAAGGGGCTCCAGAAAGACGGAGAGGTGGGGTACACCACCATGTGCTGGACACAGTACACAACCGAGGAAGAAGTGAAGAGGCTTCTGAGTGAGCTAGATACCTCAAAGACAATGGGGCCAGATAACATCTCTCATGGGTCCTGAGAGAGGGAGCAGAGGCGCTATGTGTACCCCTAACAACAATATTCAATACATCTATCGAAAAGGGAGATTGCTGAGGCATGGGAAGACAGCAAATGTGGTACCAATCTTTAAAAAAGGAGACAGACATGAAGCACTAAACTACAGACCAGTGTCACTGACATGTATAGCATGCAAAATCATGGAAAAGATTGTCAGGAGAAGAATGGTGGAACATCTAGAAAGGAATGATCTCATCACCAGCAGACAACATGGTTTCAGAGACGGGAAATCCTGTGTCATAAACCTACTGGAGTTCTATGACATGGTGACAGCAGTAAGAGAAGAGAGAGAGGGGTGGGTGGATTGCATTTTCTTAGACTGCAAGAAGGAGTTTGACACAGTACCACACAAGAGATTAGTGCAAAAACTGGAGGACCAAGCAGGAATAACAGGGAAGGCACTGCAATGGATCAGGGAATACTTGTCAGGAAGACAGCAGCGAGTAATGGTACGAGGTGAGGTGTCAGAGTGGGCACCTGTGACCAGTGGGGTCCCACAGGGGTCAGTCCTAGGACCAGTGCTGTTTCTGGTATTTGTGAACGACATGACGGAAGGAATAAACTCCGAGGTGTCACTGTTTGCAGATGACGTGAAGTTGATGAGAAGAGTTCATTCGATCGAAGACCAGGCAGAAATACAAAGGGATCTGGACAGGCTGCAGACCTGGTCCAGCAACTGGCTCCTGGAGTTCAATCCCACCATGAGGATTGGGGAAGGGCAAAGAAGACCGCAGATGGAGTACAGTCTAGGGGGTCAGAGACTAGAAACATCACTCAAGGAAAAAGATCTTGGGGTGAGTATAACACCAGGCACATCTCCTGAAGCGCACATCAACCAAATAACTGCTGCAAAATATGGGCGCCTGGCAAACCTCAGAACAGCATTCCGACATCTTAATAAGGAATCGTTCAGGACCCTATACACCGTGTACGTTAGGCCCATATTGGAGTATGCGGCACCAGTTTGGAACCCACACCTAGCCAAGCATGTAAAGAAACTAGAGAAAGTGCAAAGGTTTGCAACAAGACTAGTCCCAGAGCTAAGAGGTATGTCCTATGAGGAGAGGTTAAGGGAAATCAACCTGACGACACTGGAGGACAGGAGAGATAGGGGGGACATGATAACGACTTACAAAATACTGAGATGAATTGACAAGGTGGACAAAGACAGGATGTTCCAGAGACTGGACACAGTAACAAGGGGACACAGTTGGAAGTTGAAGACACAGATGAATCAAAGGGATGTTAGGAAGTATTTCTTCAGCCACAGAGTAGTCAGGAAGTGGAATAGTTTGGGAAGCGATGTAGTGGAGTCAGGATCCATACATAGCTTTAAGCAGAGGTACGATAAAGCTCATGGTTCAGGGAGAGTGACCTAGAAGCGACCACTGAAGAGGCGGGGCCAGGAGCTTGGACTCGACCCCTGCAACCTCAACTAGGTGAGTACAACTAGGTGAGTACACACACACACACACACACACACACACACTCAGCAGAGGTTTCTGCTGTGTGTGTGTGTGTGTGTACTCACCTAGTTGTGGTTGGTTGCAGGGGTCGAGTCACAGCTCCTGGCCCCTCCTCTTCACTGGCCGCTACTAGGTCACTCTTCTCGCTCCATGAGCTTTATCATAACTCTTCTGAAAGCTATGTATGGATCCTGCCTCCACTACATCCCAGACTATTCCATTTCCTAACAACTCTGTGACTGAAGAAATACTTCCTAACATCCCTGTGATTCATCTGAGTCTTCAACTTCCAACTGTGTCCCCTTGTTGCTTTGTCCCATCTCTGGAACATCCTGCCTCTATCCACCTTGTCGATCCCTCTCAGTATTTTATATTTCGTAATCATATTCCCCCTATCTCTCCTGTCCTCCAATGTCGTCAGGTTGATTTCCCTTAACCTCTCCTCGTAGGACATACCCCTTAACTCCGGGACTAGTCTTGCTGCAAACCTTTGCACTTTATCTAGTTTCCTTACATGCTTGGATTAACGTGGGTTCCAAACTGGTGCTGCATACTCCAATATGGGACTAACGTACACAGTGTACAGGGTCCTGAACGATTCCTTATTAAGATGTTGCAATGCTGTTCTTAGGTTTGTTAGGTGCCCGTATGCTGCAGAAGTTATTTGGCTAATGTGCGCCTCAGGAGATGTGCCCGGTGTTATACACACTCCAAGACCCTTTTCCTTAAGTGAGGATTGTAGTCTCAGGCCCCTCTAGACTGTACTCCGTCTGTAGTCTTCCTTGCCCTTTCCCAGTCTTCATGACTTATCACTTGGTGGGGTTGAACTCCAGGAGCCAGTTCCTGGACCAGGTCTGCAGCCTGTTCAGATACCTTTGTAGCTCTGCTTGGTCCTCGTCCGACTGAATTCTTCTCATCAACTTCACATCATCTGCAAACAGGGACACTTCGGAGTCTATTCCTTCCTTCATGTCATTCACAAATACCAGAAACAGCAACGGTCCTAGGACTGACCCCTGTGGCTCATTACAGGCACCCACTCCGACACCTCGCCACGTACCATGACTCGCTGTTATCTTCCTGAGAGGTATTCCCTGATCCATTGTAGTGCCTTACCTGTTATTCCTGCATGGTCCTCCAGCTTTAGGACTCTTGGGTGGAACTGTGTCAAACTCCTCCTTACAGTCCTAGAAAATGCAATCTACCCACAGCTCTCTCTCTCTCTCTTGTCTTACTGCTGTCACCCTGTCATAGGTTTGTGACACAGGATTCCCGTCCCTGAAACCGTGCTGGCTGCCGTTGATAAGTTCATTCCTTTCTAGGTGCTCTACCACTTTTCTCCTGATAATCTTCTTCATGACCTTGCATACTATACATGTCAGTGACACTGATCTGTAGTTTAATGCTTCGTGTCTGTCTCCTTTTTTAAAAATTGGGAGACCATTTGCTGTCTTCCATACCTCAGGTACTAGCCCTGTTTCGATATATGTGTTGAAGATTGTTGTTAATGGTACACATAGTGCCTCTGCTCCCTCTCTCATGACCCATGGAGAGATGTTATCCGACCCCATTGCATTTGAGGTATCTAGCTCGCTTAGCATCCTCTTCACTTCTTCCTCGGTTGTATGTATTATGTCCAACACTTGATGGTGTACCCCACCGTTCCGTCTTTCTGGAGCCCCTTCTGTCTCCTCTGTGAACACTTCTTTGAATCTCATGTTGAACTCCTCACATACTTCGCAGTCGTTTCTTGTGACCTTCCCTCCTTCCTGCATCAGCCTCATTACATTATCCTTAACTGTTGTTTTCCTCCTGATGTGGCTGTACAACAGCTTTGGGTCAGATTTAGCTTTCGTTGCTATGTCATTCTCGTATTATCTTTGGGCCTCCCTTCTTACTTGTGCATATTCATTTCTGCCTCTATGACTGCTCTCATTATTCTCCTGGGTCCTTTGCCTTCTATACTTCTTCCAGTCTCTAGCACACTTGGTTTTGACCTCCTTGCCCCTTTGACTAAACCATGGGCTCATCCTGGCTTTCTCGTTATTCCTGTTACCCTTGGGTACAAACCTCTCTTCAGCTTCCTTGCATATTGTTGTCACATATTCCATCATCTCGTTTACAGACTTCCCTGCCAGTTCTCTGTCCCACTGAGCCCCGTGAAGGAAATTCTTCATGCCCACGTAGTACCCTCTGTTGTAGTTTGGCTTCATTCGTCCTGTCCTTCCTGCTTCTCTTTCCACTTGTAATTCTGTTATGTGTTCGAAGCTCAGAACAACATGATCACTGGTCTCGAGGGGTCTTTCATATGTGATGTCCTCAATATCTGCACTACTCAAGGTGAATACTAGGACCAGTATCGCTGGTTCATCCTCTTCTCTCTGTCTGGTAGTGTCCTTTACGTGTTGGTACATGAGGTTTTCCAGTACCACCTCCATCATCTTAGCCCTCCACGTTTCTTGGCCCCCATGTGGCTCCAGGTTCTCCCAGTCGATTTCCTAGTGGTTGAAGTCACCCATAATCAGGAGCTTTGCCCTGCTCGCATGAGCTCTTCTGGCCACTTCAGCCAGTGTGTCAACCATCGCTCTGTTACTCTCATCATACTCTTACCTTGGCCTCCTGCTGTTCTGTGGTGGGTTATACATCACTTGGGACCTTCAGACTGAAGCGTTCTATTATGTAATCTTTTGCTTATCCTCTGTCTCCTCTCTCCAGTCATCAAAACCCCATCGGGTTTTGATGTGTATGTGTGCTTTGTGTGTGTGTGTGTGTGTGTGTGTGTGTGTGTTTTGTATGTGCGTTTGTGTATCTGTGCATGTGTTTGTGTAGTTGCAGGGGTCGAGTCACAGCTCCTGGCCACGCCTCTTCGTTGGTCACTTCTATCTCCACTGTCTCCTTTTTCCCATGAGCTTTATCTTATCTCTTCTTTAAGCTATGTACGCATCCTGCCTCCACTACATCACTCTCCGGATTGTTCCATTTTCTGACAACTCTGTGGCTGAAGAAATACCTCTTAACATTCCTGTGGGATTCACCTAGTTTTGATTACAGGAGTCGAGTCATAGCTCCTATGTATATATATATTATATATATATATATATATATATATTATATATATTATATATATTATATTATAATATGTGTGTGTGTGTGTACTCACCCAGTTGAGGTTTGCGGGGGTCGAGTCCCAGCTCCTGGCCCCTGTGTGTGTGTGTGTGTGTGTGTGTGTGTGTGTGTGTGTGTTTGTGTGTGTGTGTGTGTGTGTGTGTGTGTGTGTGGTGTGTGTGTATGTGTAGGTGTGAATGTTTGTAGGTGTGTGTGTGTGTAGGTGTGAATGTTTGTAGGTGTTTTGTGTGTGTGTGTAGGTGTTTAATGTTTGTAGGTGTGTATGTGTGTGTAAATCTCTCGTCGTGCTGACAGTAACATATACAAAACTCTCTTGCATTACACAGAATGTGTTACACGCCTCTCTTAGCGTATATATTCCGAGATTTATCCACATCTCGGTGTTTATATTCTATACAACGAAAAACAGACATCTCTTGTTGCAAATACACTGATATATACAACCACCTGTTGTGTATCCACTGAGATATACACATCTCTCAGTGTAAATATTCTGAGTAGTTTTAAAATAATCGCTTACAGTTTTTTCCAGGCATAACTTTAGAGAAAACTGAGTTTGCTGCCTAAAATATTACAGGTCATTACGTTTGGTGCCTTTGTGCTGGGAGATAAACTAAAGCCGTTATGCTTGGGAACAATGTCAAACTGTTCTCCTTAGAGATTATGGGAAGCCGTTTGGCTTAGAGGCTTTATGAATTCGTTCAGCTCAGTTATCGTATGAAGTTTCATTTACATTTGGGGACCATGACCAAAAAAAGTTTAACCAAAAAAAATTGGGGTTTTTAAAGAGAGTAACTCCATGTTCCTGACTGATATTTTCTTTTAACACTGGAATTTTAAAATTCTTTAATGTATAATGGTAATGGTGCCTACGTTAATGTGTATAATCTAATGAGTAAATTTCTCTTAATTAATGGTGGGGTTTCAGTGAGAGCAACACTGGGATGTGTTATTAAGATGTCGGAATGCTGTTCTTAGGTTTGCTAGGCGTTTGTATGCTGCAGCAGATATTTGGCTGATGTGCGCCTCAGGAGATGTGCTCGGTGTTATACTCACCCCAAGACCCTTTTCCTTGAGTGAGGATTGTAGTCTCCTGCCTCCTGGACTGTACTCCTGCCTCTTAGTGTTTACCTTACTTTATAAACCCTCACCTATAATATCATTATTGGGAATAGTGTTTTTTTCTGATTGTCAGAAAACAGCCACTATACACATAATAACCCACACTAGGAGAGGGGAGCCTTCGACGACGTTTCGGTCCGACTTGGACCATTTACAAAGTTATTTGATTATTGTTTCAGTCACGGGATTGTGCCTTTTTTTTTTTTTAACAGCCACTATAACTCGTTTACAAAAATAAATTTAAAACCCGACAACAACCAGGTGGTGGGTATCACCGAAAAATTTTCCCCTTCCTTAAACCCCTGCCAAACTTTCCCCAAAACGACATAAAGGGCCGGGGCCAAAAAGGGTAAACTTTGCCTTTTTGGCCCTTTTTTTGGGGGTTTAAAACCAAAAAATTTTTTTGGGCCGAATGGGGGCGGGGGCAAAAAATTTGTGTATGCGGGAACTTCGCAAAAAATCATTCTAAAATCTAACAAAAAAAAAAATATTTCAGTGTATTTGTTTATTAGAAGTTACTTTTTAAGGGCTTATAAAAAATATTTTTAAAAGGGATTAGGCAAAATTTAAATTTTAGTAATTTTTCCTTTAAGGTTTCCTATATAAAAAATAATGTTTTTTGTCCCAAAAACATAGTTTAAAAAATTTTTTTTTTAAAAAAATATAAAATAAAGTTTTAAAAAGGGGACATAATTTTAAATGGTTTTTTCCCAATTGCCCCATTTTAAAACCTTTGGGGTTCCAAGACTTTTTTATATATATATATATATATATATTATTATAAAAATATAAAATATATATATTTTTAAAATTTTTTAAATTTTAAAAAATTTTAAAAATTTTTAAAATTTTTCAAATTTTTATTTTTTATTTTAAAATTTGTCCAGGGGGGTTTATTTGGGGGTTTTCCCTGGGCCCCCCAATTTTAATTTTTTAAAATTTTTTGGGGAGAAAAAAAGTTTTTTTTGGGGAGTTTTTAAAAGGGCCTGTAATTGGGCCGGCGCGGAATTTTTCTTTTATTAAGTGGGTTTTTTCCCAAAAATTTTTTAAAATTTTTGGATTTATTTAATATTTTATAATTATATAAAATTAATTTTATTTTTAAAACGGGGGGGGTTTTTTGGGCATTTAATTTTAAAATTAAATAAATAAAAATAATTAAATATAAAAAATTAAAAAATTATAAAATAATACTAATTTTAAAAATAATAAATATTAAATGGGGGGGAAAGGGGGTTTTTCCTTTTCCATTTTTTCTTTCCCGCCTGGGGCCCGGAAAAAAATTTCCAAAACCAGTGCCCCTTTTATCCAAAAAACTCGGAACACAACCAAATTTAAAAACGTAACGGGGACCGGCTTGGTTTTTTACAAGGCCAGTTTTTTCCCACCAGGCAAAAAGTTCCAAATAAAAAGTTGGGGGTTTTCGGGAAAAATTGGGGTCCATTTTTAAACAATGGGGAGGGGAACTTTCCAAAAAATTATTTAAAAAATTTTGGAAGTTGGGCGGGGTTTGGGAACTTCATTTGAAATTTTAAACAGTTGGGGTTTTAACATTTTTTAGAAAACAGTGGGGGTGGCTTTTAAAGGAAAGGCGGTCTTTGTTATAAAGTTCCTAAAGTAAAAGAAGCCAGAGACAGATGCGGGTTTTTAAGCATTGTTCAGAACAAAATGCTGATTTAAGCATTTTTTTCAGGGGAACAGATGTTGATGAAGATTTTTTCAGAACAGATTGATTTAAGCATTTTTTCAGGACAGATGCGGAGTAAACCCCTTGTTCAGAAAACAGATGCTGATTTAATCATTGTTCAGAAAACAGAGGGCTGATTAAAAAGAAATTTGTTCAGAGACGGATGCTGAGTGAAGCATTGTTCAGAGAAAAAATGCTGAGTGAAGCATTTTTCCCGGGAAAACCGATGCTGGGGAAAAAGAAATTGTTCGGGGAGACAGATGCGAGTTAAGAAATTGTTCAAGCCCAGATGTGATTTAAAAGCATTGTTTCAGAGACGGGATGCTGGGGTTAAGCATTGTTCGGAGCCCAATCCCTGAGTAAAAGCATTTTTCAGAGACAGACCTGATTTTAAAGCTTTTTTCAAAAGACAGATGTGATTTAACATTGTTCAAAAAGGACAGATGCTGATTTAAAAGCATTTTTTCGAGACGGGTGCGAGTAAAGCATTTTTCAGGGGCGTTTGCTGAGTAAGCTTTGTTCAGAGACAGATGCTGATTAAGCATTTTTTCTAGGACAGATGTTTGAGGAACCCTTGGGTTCAGAGAAAGATGCTGAGTTAAGCATTGTTCAAAAACAGATGGGGATTTGGCATTGGTTCAGAACAGATGCTGAGTTAAAGCTTTGTTCGGAGACAGTTTGCTGGTTAAGAAATTTTTCAGGAAAGACCCCGAGTTTAAGCATTGTTCAGGACGATGCGGGTTTAAAGCTTTTTTCAGGGGGAAACAGTGCTGAGTGAAGAAATTGTTAAGGGACAGTTGCTAAAGTAAAAAAAATTTTTTTCGGGGAAAAAACAAAAATGCGGATTTTAAGGGCTTTGTTCAGAAAACCGGGGATGCTGGGGAAAAAGCTTTTTCCAGAGAAAGATGCAAAGTAAGAAATTGCGGGAAACCAGATGCGGGAATTTAAACCCAATTGTTCAGGGGAACAGGGCTGGGGTTAAAGGGCATTTTTCAGAGAAGAAAAAAGGGCGAGTTAAGCTTTGTTCAGAAGGGCCCCAGATGCTGGTAATTGCCCATTGGGGGCGGGAAAAAAAAGACCCCCCTAGTGAACCCCCAATTTGGGGTTTCCCCAGAACAAATCCCAAAAAAGGAACCCCCTTGTTCCCGGACAGAGGCAGGAGAAACCCCCAATTGCCCCCAGGGAGACAGATCCTAAAAGTTAAGAAAAGTTAAGGGGGACAGATGCTGGGGAACCCCCAATTTGTTCAAAAAGGGCCCCCCAAACCCCAGAGTTGGGGGTTGAACCCATTGTTCCCAAAAAATTTTCCCCCCCTTTAAAAGTGAAGAAAAGTTCAGGAGAAATCTATTTTAAAAAGCCAAAAAAAATGTTTTTTAAGCCTTTTAAAAAGGGGGACAGATGCTGGGGTTAAGAAAAGTTCAGGGGACGGGAATGCTATTGGCCCCCTGGTTCCGGGAAAAACAAAACCCGAGTTGGTTTAAAGAAAAGCCAAAAAACCCGACCCCCGGTTTCTTTGTTAAACCGCCCCCCTAGTTAACCCCCATTTTTCGGGCCCCAAAAAATGCTGGGGAAGCATTGCCAAGCCCGTTTGATTTAAGCAAGAAAGAGAACAAAACCCTGAGTTAAGCTTTGGGTTTTCCGGGGGGAACAAGGCGAAGGAAAAAATTGGTTCAGAAAACAAAAAAGGTGAGTAAACCCCTTTTTCGGGAAAACAACAAGAAACCCTTGTTCAGAACATTGGGGGTTTAAGCTTTGGTTCCAAAGAGAAAAGATCGAGTTATGCTTTGGCCCCAAAAGGCCCCCCAGAGGCTTGGATTTGAAGCCCCCGGTTTCAGAGGACAAAAAAGCTGAAATTAAGCTTGCCGAAAAACCGATCGGGAAGTTTTGCGAGGAACAATGAAAAAAAAATTAAAAATTGGGGGGGGAAAAGGGGTAAAACAGGTTCAGAAACAATGGGGGGGGTTAACGGGGGTTTCAAAAAGGGAAAACAATTTTGGGTGAAAAATTGTTAAAGTAAAAAAAAAAGTTGGGATTAAAACGGGGGTTCCCGAGAAAAAAAGTGGGGAAAAAAAAGGAAAGAAACCACGGGGGCCCCCCGGGAACTGAAAAAACCAAGGGGGAGGACAAAAAAAAGGGGAACCCCCCAAGTTCCAGGCCCCCAGATTTTAAATTTGGGCATTTCAAGGTATGTATGGGCTTGGGTTAAACCCCAAAAAGGAATTTTTAAAAAAAGGGAGGGCCAATGAAGCTTTTTGGGGCCCAAGATGAATGGCCCCCAATTTTTCAGAAAATATTTTGGGTAAACCCTTTGGTTAAAAAAACCCCCGGGGGAAACCCCCAAATTCCCAAAATAATTAAACGGGGTCCCCCAAGGGTTCCCCCAGCCAATGTTGGGTTTTAAAGGGCAAAACCCCCCCGGGGGTTTAAAAGGTTGAATGCAATCCCTTTGGGGAAGGAAATAAGGTTTTGAAAAAAAAGGGGGAACCTGGTTTCCCAAAAAAAAAAAAAAAAAAAAAAAAAAACTTTAAAAGGGGTACCCGGTAAGGCCAACCCATCCCCAACCCCATATAAAAAAGGGGGAATAAACCCTTGGCCCCCCTTTTTCCAAACAAACACAGGGGAAAAAATTCCAAAAAAGACCTCAAAACCCAAAACCCCAATTTAAACCCCCCCGAAATTTTTAAAAAAAAACCCCTTAAGGCCCCCCCAATGATTTTTGAAAATTTAAACCCCGGTTGGGGTTTTTGGCCCCCAAATTTTTCCCCCTGAAAATTTTTATCCAAAACCACAAAATCTAGGGGGTTTTAAAACCTAAAAACAAACAAGGAAAGGGAAAAACCCCTTATTATGGGGCAAACTACTGTGGTTTTAAAACCTGGGGTTCAGGCTACTTTTGGGGTGAAACCTTTGGTTCAGGGTACGGGGGGTTGTTCCTAGGTTCAGAGCAAACGTGGGGGGAACCTGGGTTTCAGAGCTATTGGGGGTGTACCAAATTTCAAGCTACTTGGGGTTCCCTAGGTTCAGGCTCCCTGGGGGAAATAGGGTCGAGCCACGGGGGTGTACCAAAGGTTCAAGTCATGGGGGGTTTCCCTGGGTTTTCTACCCATTTGGGGGGTGACCTTGGATCAAGCTACTGTGGGGGGGTTACCTGGGGTTCCCAGGGGCTACTGTGGGTGCCCTTTGGTTCGAGTAAACGTGGGTTTGTACCTAGGTTCATAGCCACTTTGGGGGGTACCAAAGTTCAGAGCCTCTAGGGGTTAAAACATAGGTTCAGAGCTACTGGGGGTTTACCAGGCAGCCCTTTTAACTGGGGGTTTTTAACCTGGGTTCAAGCCATTTGTTGGTGTACCTAGGTTCAGGGGGGCCACGTGAGTGTCCCTAAGTTCAAGTCAGGGGGTGGTTGAAAAACCAAAGGTTCGGGAAGCCATTGGGTGCACCTGGGTTCCCCGACCCACTGGGGGTTTGCACCTAGTTCAGAGCCACTGGGGGTTGTACCTGGGGTTCAAAAGCCCAAAAGGTAACAAAAAAAATTAAGAGCTACTGGGGTTTTACCTATTTTCAGACCAATGGGTTTTTACCTGGGTTTTTCAAGCACTGTGGGGAAACCTAGGTTCAAAGGGCCAACTGTGGGTCCCACCAGGCCCGAGCCTCAATTGCTGAACCCGGGTTCAGAGCACTGTTGTTTCCCCCTTTGGGGTTCAACCCAATTTGGGGGTTTGACCTAAGTTATAGTCACTGTGGGTTTTCCCTAGGTTCAGATTTCACTGTGAGTGCACCAAAGTTCAGATTCACTGTGGGGTGAAACCTGGGCCCAGAGTCACTGGGGGTTTTACAAATTTTCCCCAAGAGTCCTGTGAGTGTACCTAGGTTCGACCCAAATGTGGGGTACCTAGGGTTCAGAGCCCACGGGGGTTTTGTACCAAAGGTTTAGGGGAGGGTTTGGAAAAATCCTGGGCCCTCAGAGCCACTGTGAGTGAAACCTAGGTTCAGAAAACACGTGAGTTTCCCCAAATTTTCAGATCTTTTTGGGGTTGTACCTGGGTTTCAGAACCCCTTTTGTGGGTGAAACCTAGGTTGGAGCCTTAGGGGTTGACCCCTAGGTTCAGAGCACTGTTGATTCACCGGGTTTTTCAGAGTCACGGGTTGGGGATTTTTTCACCTAGATTCATAGACACGGGGGTTTGTACCTAGGTTCAGAGCCCTGGGGTTTTTACCTGGTTCAGAACCACTGTGGGTTTGGAACCAAGGTTCAGAACACTGGGGGGTATCCCTGGGTTCAACCCCACTTTTTGTCTTTAAATTTGGGAAAGGGGGGGGGGGGAGGGGGTTGAAAACCTTTCAAATTATGGTTTTTTTAATAGTGACTGAAAACAAATTTAATTGAACGTAAATTAAAAACCCACAAGACCCCAAAGCCCATCTCAATCTCCAACCAGGGGAAAATTTTCCCCCCTTCGATGGTCTGTGAACAGCCCCCCGAGGAACGGTAACTCTCCACAGAGGCGATTTCCTTTCTAGTTACTCACCTCTGTGTTGCTTTTCCCTTTTACAAACCTTTCCCCCGGTCCCCTTTTCCAGGAGATCCTTGCCCTTTTGGCGCGATCCTGTGTTAACTTTTGACCCATGGGGACCCTGTTTGTCCCCGGACCCAAATGGGCAAGGCCCAGCTAAAATTCGCTTTTATTATCCAAGAGTGTTGCGGCCTTTCTAGGCTGCAAATTGACCGCCATGGGGCAAGGGTTGGGTGGGGTCCCGTGGGGTGTTGTAGAAAACGAGGTTTTTACTATTACAAAAAATTTATGTCCAGTATAAAATTTTTCGTTACTTGAAGGGTAAGGGCTCCCGGGTTTTTTTTCGAATTAAAAAGCCCCTAGGGGGCCCTTTTTTGCAGAGGGTTGGGCCCTTTTATACAAAAATTTGACACTTTCAGGTTTCTTTTGATTTTTAAGAGTATCTCAAATTTTGGCATTTTGAATTGGGGGGATCCCAGCTTTTATGAAAAACCAAAAAAGGAAGAACCCGTCGACTTGACTCAAAAAAAATCTAATACACGACCGCGGGGGTTTAATCCCGGCCGGGGGGGTTTGGTTTTTAAAAACAATCATTAAAGACTCTTAAAATTTAAAGGGTTGTAAATTTAACATTTTGGGTTTTTACCAAAAAGAGTTTAAGGGAAAAAATGACTCATAACCCCGCCCGGGTTTTTTTAAAAAGGGGGTCAAAGGGTTTTTACTCACCCCCTTCCTTGACGCTTGAGAGAAAGGGGGAATCGGAATTGGGGGAAAAAATTCCACCCAGCCCTGTGGGGGTAACTAGGTGCAGAACCCCCCCCTGGGAGTTGCCTTTTTTTCACAGTTTCCCCAAAAAAAATTGTTCTAGAAATTTGACCCAAACTATGTTTCCCACGGTTTTTCTGAGCCGCACATTTACACACGTAAAAGGGTTTTTGTCCATAAATTAAACTTCACGGGCACCCTTTTAAACCTAGAAATTCACTCACACTACTTTTTGAAAACCGGCATACTCCCATACTTTTGAAGATCAGGAATGCATCACTGTACCCTTTAACCAAACACACTCCCCGGTGTAGCTCTCAGCCTAGGCATCCCCCCATTTTTACTAGGAACAGAGGGGAATATCCACAGTAGTTATGAATATTGTTGTTAACCAAATGTATCTTTGAACATAGACATTCACCCAAGGTAGTTTCTTTCCTGTGCGTCCACTTTGGTTCTGACCCAAGCCTTCAGCCGAATGATGGATCTGATCGAAGTTAAAAACCATCAGTCGTTCTTAACCTAGCCAAAAACACATTGAAGTTCTGACCCTAGCCAAAAGCACATTGAAGTTCTGTCTATAGCTTATAAACCCATGGTGGTTTTAACCCTAGGTACAAACCCACGTTGTTTCTTACCTGAGCTTCAAACTCACTGTGGTTCCGACTCTAGCTATAAACTCACGGTTGCTCTGAACGGTTGTTCTGACCTTAACAATAAACCAGTTTTGCTTCTGTCCATAACTAGAAACCCCAGGTAAAAACGTTCAGAACTTTCCCTACTGTAAATCCACAATGGTTCTAATTTTACCTACGAACCCTCTGTGGCTCTGACTCATACTATATTTAGGACAAATCCACACTGATAATCACTTGAGAATAAGTGTCATTATTCATAAGAAAACTGAATTTTTAATATCCTCTTACTGATGCAAAATACTTCGTCTAAAGGCTCAATTTAACTCATTCATATTTCATGACGACCAGTGAGGGAGGTTGTGTAAACAACACCAGCTAAATTACCCGTTCTAAATAACTCGGCAGCATCATAAGAAGAAAAATAGTGAAAATAACGGAGAGAATAAATATAGTCAGAGAGGTGGAGAAGGGAGGTAGGAGACGGGGTGGGAGGTGGAAGGGTTAGATGATGAGAAATGGGATATGGGGATGAAGAGGGTAAGGCAAGAGGATGGAAAAGAATGAGGCACGGCACTAATTAGATTTTTGTTTACGTCAAAAGATATGAATCTGGAAACTGTATCACGTGAATAAAATTTTAATTACGATACCCAATCATCCGCCTCGTCATGAAAGTCTTCACTCATAAACTCGATAGTTTATAAGGAAGATTTAAAGAACAATACATCCTAATTACTTGGACATTACATACAACTGTGAATACCAACATAGTGTATTACTGCCGTTCTTAAACAGTGTTTACCAACGCTGTAATCCTGTGTTCTTGTGACTTCACAGCTTATTGCATAAGATGTACATATTACCTCATATCAAGTGCTGGTATCGAGTCATGACCGAGTACATCACAGTCATATACTCTTAAATGTTCACCAGATACAAGTAAAGCATAGCTTAATATAAGGGTGAATATTACGGCATTTTACCAGTTTGATCACAGGTTTGAAGTGTATCTCACATTTTCCTTGATTTTCGGAATTACTGCATTGAGTGACACAGTGATGAGACCATACACAAGCCCATTGTAAACCAGGGTAAAAATAGGGTAAAAATTATGATGTTTATTAAAACTTGGGTGACACAGTGTAGGGACAATGTACGATGTCATTATTAATTTGTGTCAGTGTAGCCATTTTGGAGCTTCTTATGTAAGCACCTGGGGTACACTTAGTGGGTATTATGAACCACTTAGTGGGTATTATGAACCACTTAGTGGGTATTATGAACCACTTAGTGGGTATTATGAACCATTTAGTGGGTATTATGAACCACTTAGTGGGTATCATGAACCACTTAGCGGGTATTATGAACCACTTAGTGGGTATTATGAACCACTTAGTGGGTATTATGAACCACTTAGTGGGTATTATGAACCACTTAGTGGGTATTATGAATCACTTAGTGGGTATTATGAACCACTTTAGTGGGTATTATGAACCACTTAGTGGGTATCATGAACCACTTAGTGGGTATCATGAACCACTTAGTGGGTATTATGAACCACTTAGTGGGTATTATGAACCACAGTTTCATGCAATTGAGTGTAGACACTTTTTTTAATATGCATTTGGGGGAATTGTTGGAAGTGGTTTATTTTTTAATTATTAAACCCTTAGGCTTAGGGCCAATAATGTCT
>NC_069455.1:26592256-26654506 GCF_026875155.1 Cherax quadricarinatus | reverse complement strand
ATCCCTAGGCTGAGAGCTACACCGTGGGAGTGTGCCTAGGTTCAGAGCTACAGTGACTGCATTCGTGATCTTCAAAACTGTACTGGGAGTATGCCTTGGTTCAGAGCTAGTGTGAGTGAATTTCTAGGATAAAAGTCACCGTGAATGCTTAATTATGGACAGATACATTACGTGTGTAAATGTGCGGCTCAGAAAAACCGTGGGTAACATAGTTTGGGTCTAATTCTAGAACAATATTTTAGGAAACTGTGAACAAAGGCACACTCCCAGAGCGGTTCTGCACCTAGTTACCCCCACAGTGGCTGTGGTGGAATTTATTCCACCGAATTCCGATTCCACCATTTCTCAAGCAGTCTAGGAAGGGGGTGAGTAGAAACCAATAAACCTCCTTTAAGAAAACAGGCTGGGTAGTGACGTCATCTTTCCCTTCACTCTTCTTGTGAGAAACCAAATGTTAAATTTACATTCCTTAATTTATGAGTCATTAATGACTTGTTCTTCAAACCATACCCCCGGCCGGGATTGAACCCGCGGTCGTGTCATTACGATTTCTTGAGTCAAGTCGACTTGTTCTTCCTTTGTTGCTTTCTCATCAAGCTAGGATCTCCAATTCAAAATGTCATGAATGAGATACTCTTACAAATCTAAGATATCCTGTAAGTGTCAATATTTTTGTCATATAAGGCAACCTCTGCTAAATGCCGCCTAGGGGCATTTAATTCGAAAAGAGCCTGGGGTCTTCAGCCTTCAAGTAACGAGCACCATGTCAGCACTTCACAAGTGCTACTGTGAGTGGCGTCCCAGCAATTATACTGGAGCATCAGTTGTAATAGTGAAACCTCGTGTCTACACACACACCCACAGACACACCCGACCCTTGCCCCATGGCTGGTCAATTTGCAGCCTAGTAGCCGCAACACTCTTGGATAATGAAAGCAGAATATTAGCTAGGCCTTGACATTTAGTCCAGACTAACATGGGTCTCATAGTCATGATGTTAACACATGACAAGCGACAGAAGGCGAAGGATCTCCTGGATAATGGACCAGGGGCAAGGTGTCAAAGACAAGACAACACAGAGGTGAGTACCTAGTAAGGTACTCGCCTCTGTGGAGAGTTACTGTACCTCGAGGGTCTGTTCACAGACCATCGAATGGGGGAAAGTTCACCTGGTTGGAGACTTGAGATGACTGGAGTCTTGTGGGTTTGATTGACGTTCAGTTAATTAGTGTCAGTCACTATTACAAAACCAGTAATTTGAAAGGTTACAACCCCTCCCCCCCTTCCTAATTAACGACAACAGTGGCTCTGAACCTAGGTATATCCACAGTGTCTCTGAACCTAGGTACACCCACAGTGACTCTGAACCTAGGTACACTCAGAGTGGCTCTGAACCTAGGTACACTCACAGTGGCTCTGATCCTAGGTACACCCACAGTGTCTCTGAATCTAGGTGAATCAACAGTGACTCTGAACCTAGGTGAATCAACAGTGACTCTGAACCTAGGCTCACCCATAGAGGCTCTCAACCTAGGTACACCCACAGTGGCTCTGAACCTAGGTACACCCACAATGACTCTGAACTTAGGTACACTCACAGTGTCTCTGAACCTAGGTACACTCACAGTGGCTCTGAGCCAAGGTATACCCACAGCGTCTCTAAACCTAGGTACACCCACAATGGCTCTGAACCTAGGTACACCCACAGTGGCTCTGAACCTAGGCACGCTCACAGTGACTCTGAACTTAGGTACACCCACAGTGACTCTGGACCTAGGTACACCCCACAGTGAATCTGAACTTAGGTGCACTCACAGTGACTCTGAACCTAGGTACACCCACAGTGGCTCTGAACCTAGGTGAATCAACAGTGACTCTGAACCTGGGTTCACCCATAGAGGCTCTGAACCTAGGTGCACCCACAGTGGCTCTGAACCTAGGTACACCCACAGTGCTCTGAACCTAGGTAAACCCACAGTAAGTCTGAACCTAGGTAAATCCACAGTAGCTCTGAACCTATGTTCACCCATAGAGGCTCTGAACCTAGGTACACCCACAGTGGCTCTGAACCTAGGTGCACCCACAGTGGCTCTGAACCTAGGTGCACCCACAGTGGCTCTGAACCTAGGTACACCCACAGTGACTCTGAACTTAGGTACACTCACAGTGGCTCTGAACCTAGGTACACCTACAGTGGCTCTGAACCTAGGTAAACCCACAGTAGGTCTGAACCTAGGTAAACCCACAGTAGCTCTGAACCTATGTTCACCCATAGAGGCTCTGAACCTAGGTACACCAACAGTGGCTCTGAACCTAGGTACACCCACAGTGGCTCTGAACCTAGGTACACCCACAGTGACTCTGAACCTAGGTACACCCACAGTAGCTCTGAACCTAGGTAAACCCACAGTGGCTCTGATCCAAGGTACACCCACAGTAGCTCTGAACCTAGGTAAACCCACAGTGACTCTGAACCTAGGTACACCCACAGTGGCTCTGACCCTAGGTACACACACAATAGCTCTGAACCTAGGTAAACCCACAGTAGATCTGAACCTAGTTACACCCACAGTGGCTCTGACCCTAGTTACACCCACAGTAGCTCTGAACCTAGGTACACCCACAGTGGCTCTGAACCTATGTACACCCACAGTAGCTCTGAACCTAGGTACACCCACAGTAAACAAACCATACCACAGACGGGGATAGAACCCACGATTAGAGAGTCTCAAAACTTCAGACCGTCGCGTTAGCCACTGGACCAGCTAGCCACAACAAGATTCATCCAACTAGGTATATTTCTACACCTAGTTGGATGAATCTTTTTGTGGCTGGCTGGTCCAGTGGCTAACGCGTCGGTCTGGAGTTTTGAGACTCTCTGATCGCGAGTTCTATCCCCGTCCGTGGTATGGTTTGTTTGCAATCGTGTCATTACGATTTCGTGAGACACCCACAGTAGCTCTGAGCCTAAGTAAACCCACAGTAGCTCTGAGCCTAAGTAAACCCACAGTAGCTCTGAACGTAGGTACACCCACAGTGGCTCTGAACCTAGGTACACCCACAGTAGCTCTGAACCTAGGTACACCCACAGTAGCTCTGAACCTAGGTACACCCACAATAGCTCTGAACCTAGGTACACCCACAGTAGCTCTGAACCTAGGTACACCCACAGTAGCTCTGAACCTAGGTACACCCACAGTAGCTCTGAACCTAGGTACACCCACAATAGCTCTGAACCTAGGTACACACCCACAGTAGCTCTGAACCTAGGTACACCCACAGTGGCTCTGAACCTAGGTACACCCACAGTAGCTCTGAACCTAGGTACACCCACAGTAGCTCTGAACCTAGGTACACCCACAGTAGCTCTGAACCTAGGTACACCCACAATAGCTCTGAACCTAGGTACACCCACAGTAGCTCTGACCTAGGTAAAACCCACAGTAGCTCTGAACCTAGGTACACCCACAGTAGCTGTGAACCTAGGTACACCCAAAGTAGCTCTGAACCTAGGTACACTCACAGTGGCTCTGAACCTTGAAAACCATCCATAGTAACCCTGAACCTAGGAATAAATCAACCATAGATTTACAAAAATCTGCTGTGATTCTGGTCCTAGAAAAAATTCACCGAAGCTCAGAACTTAGACATATACCCACAATTGATCTGAAACTCAACAGACACTCATGAGAACCATCACCCAAGTTACAATTTCTCAGTGATTCTAATTCGTCATACAAATCCTGTTATTGAGGTCTTTGTTAGTGATGCACCAACTGTGCTTCTGATACTGGACACGCACCACAGATTGCTTGATCCTGATCCCAACCAACTTGATAGTTTTGAGATTAGCCACGCATTGCCATATCTGGACCCCAAAATGACCTTGTGTCTTCAACATTGTTTCTGAACCATAATTCCCCAACATTTTTTCTGAACCATATTCACCCAACAGTTGTTCGACATGTTTCCCCACCTCAGCATCTGCCTATGAACAATGCTTCACTCAGCATCTGCCTCTGAACAATGCTTCACTCAGCATCTGCCTCTGAACAATGCTTCACTCAGCATCTGTTTCTGAAAAATTTGCTTCACTCAGCATCTGCCTCTGAACAATGCTTCACTCAGCATCTGTCTCTGAACAATGGTTCACTCAGCATCTGTCTCTGAACAATGCTTCACTCAGCATCTGCCTCTGAATAGTGCTTCACTCAGCATCTGCCTCTGAATAGTGCTTCACTCAGCATCTGCCTCTGAATAGTGCTTCACTCAGCATCTGTCTCTGAACAATGCTTCACTCAGCATCTGTCTCTGAACAATGCTTCACTCAGCATCTGTCTCTGAACAATGCTTCACTCAGCATCTGTCTCTGAACAATGCTTCACTCAGCATCTGTCTCTGAACAGTGCTTCACTCAGCATCTGTCTCTGAGCCTGGTCACTCAGTGAACATTATAACAATGACCACTGTGACTGATGGTAACCACACACTGTAGCTCTACTGTAACCAACTGTAATGCACTTTAAGTCTAACCCCGCATCTTCCATTGTTGTAATAATGTTGGTAGAGTTACCAGCAGTATGTTAAGTAAATGGACACAAGTGTAGCTGATGCAACATTTTATTGTGGCAACGTTTTGCTCTCCAGGCTGGGAAAGAAACCTGGCTTGTGAACCAGGCGGCCCAGTTTACGTGGTATTTGTGTGGCCGAGTGGATAAGAGCACTGCCTGGGAATCTTGTCCGTCCCAGTAGCGGTATCGAGTCCTGCAGACTGCAATCTCTCTCTCTCTCTCTCTCTGTATATAATATATATATAAATATATATATATATATATATATATATATATATATATATATATATATATAAAAATATATAAATATATTTATAAATATATAATATATATATGCAAAACAACCACTGTGAAAGAATAGAGAAATTCCAAGCGCTTTCGTGACTACTCACATTATCAAGGAACTATGAAAGAAAAGCATCCAAGGAAGCAAAATAAGGGGTCCCGGCCAACACCTCACTATCAGATCCCACAACGGTTAAACACCGACGCGCGCCGGCCCAACTGGACAGGTCCTTTGCACAAATCACCAACAAACTATTCTAACCCCAAAAAAATTTAAAAATTATTAAATTTTTCCATGTATTATTAAATTTAATAATACACTGGACAAATATATAAAAATATATATAATAAATATATATATAAAATATATATATATATATATATATATATATATAATTGTCGTTGCCGAATAGGTAAAACTGGTCAATTAGCAAAAACTCATTTAAAATTATGTCCTTTCTAAAACTTTCTTTTATATATTTAAAGATATATTTTCATCTATGTTTTGGTACAAAATCATTATTTTTTATATAGAGAACCTTACGAAACTTACGTATCTAATTTAGCCTAATCCTTCTAAATATATTTTATATAAGCTTACAGTAACTTCATAATAAACAAATACATTGAAATATTTTTTTTTCGTTAGATTCAGAATGATTTTTGCGAAGTTACTGCATACACAAATTTTTGCCTGCCCTATTCGGCAAGAAGTGTGTGGCTATTTAAGCCAAAATGGCAAGTTTTACTTTTTCGGCACGACATTTATGTCGTGGCGAATGTTTGGCAGTGTATAGGAAGATCATTTATCGTGATATCAACACCTGGTTGTTGTCTGGTTAATTATTTTTGTAATCGAGTTATAGTGGCTGTTAAATAAAAAAAAGGCACAATCCCGTGACTGAAACAATAATCAAATAACTTTGTAAATGGTCCAAGTCGGACCGAAACGTCGTCGAAGGCTCCCCTCTCCTAGTGTGGGTTGTTATGTGTATAGTGGCTGTTTTCTGACAATCAGAAAAAAACACTATTCCCAATAATGATATTATAGGTGAGGGTTTATAAAGTAAGGTAAACACTAAGAGGCAGGAGTACAGTCTAGGAGGCAGGAGACTACAATCCTCACTCAAGGAAAAGGGTCTTGGGGTGAGTATAACACCGAGCACATCTCCTGAGGCGCACATCAGCCAAATATCTGCTGCAGCATACGAACGCCTAGCAAACCTAAGAACAGCATTCCGACATCTTAATAACACATGCAGTGTTGCTCTCACTGCAACCACATTAATTAAGAGAAATTTACTCATTAGATTATACACATTAACGTAGGCACCATTACCATTATACATTAAAGAATTTTAAAATTCCAGTGTTAAAAGAAAATATCAATTAGGAACATGGAGTTACTCTCTTTAAAACACAATTTTTTTTGGTTAAACTTTTTTTTGGTCATGGTCACCAATGTAAATGAAACTTCATACGATAACTGAGCTGAACGAATTCATAAAGCCTCTAAGCCAAACGGCTTCCCATAATCTCTAAGGAGAACAGTTTGACATTGTTCCCAAGCATAACGGCTTTAGTTTATCTCCCAGCACAAAGGCACCAAACGTAATGACCTGTAATATTTTAGGCAGCAAACTCAGTTTTCTCTAAAGTTATGCCTGGAAAAAACTGTAAGCGATTATTTTAAAACTACTCAGAATATTTACACTGAGAGATGTGTAATCTCAGTGGATACACAACAGATGGTTGTATATATCAGTGTATTTGCAACAAGAGATGTCTGTTTTTCGTTGTATAGAATATAAACACCAGATGTGGATAAATCTCGGAATATATACGCTAAGAGGCGTGTAACACATTCTGTGTACTGCAAGAGAGTTTTTTTATACGTTACTGTCTGCACGACGAGAGATTTACACACACATACACCTAAAAAACACACACACACACACACACCTACAAACATTTCACACCTAAAACACACACACCACCTACAAACATTCACACATACACACACACACACACACACACACAAAACACACCACACACACACACACACACACACACAATATATATATATATAAAATATATATAATATATATATTATATATACACATAGGAGCTATGACTCGACTCCTGCAATCACAACTAGGTGAATACACAGGAAAGTTAAGAGGTATTTCTTCAGCCACAGAGTTGTCAGAAAATGGAACAATCCGGAGAGTGATGTAGTGGAGGCAGGATGCGTACATAGCTTAAAGAAGAGATAAGATAAAGCTCATGGAACAAGGAGACAGTGGAGATAGAAGTGACCAACGAAGAGACGTGGCCAGGAGCTGTGACTCGACCCCTGTAACTACACAAACACATGCACAGATACACAAACGCACATACAAACACACACACACACACACACACATACACATCAAAACCCGATGGGATTTTGATGAGCTGGAGAGAGGAGACAGAGGATAAGCAAAAGATTACATAATAGGAACGCTTCAGTCTGAAGGTCCCAAGTGATGTATAACCCACCACAGAACAGCAGGAGGCCAAGGTAAGAGTATGATGAGAGCAATAGAGCGATGGTTGACACACTGGCTGAAGTGGCCAGAAGAGCTCATGCGAGCAGGTCAAAGCTCCTGATTATGGGTGACTTCAACCACTAGAAAATCGACTGGGAGAACCTGGAGCCACATGGGGGCCAAGAAACGTGGAGGGCTAAGATGATGGAGGTGGTACTGGAAAACCTCATGTACCAACACGTAAAGGACACTACCAGAGAGAGAGAAGAGGATGAACCAGCGATACCAGTCCTAGTATTCACCTTGAGTAGTGCAGATATTGAGGACATCACATTTGAAAGACCCCTCGGGATCAGTGATCATGTTGTTCTAAGCTTCGAATACATAGCAGAATTACAAGTGGAAAGAGAAGCAGGAAGGACAGGACGAATGAAGCCAAACTACAACAGAGGGGGTTACGTGGGCATGAAGAATTTCCTTCACGGGGCTCAGTGGGACAGAGAACTGGCAGGGAAGTCTGCAAACGAGATGATGGAATATGTGACAACAATATGCAAGGAAGCTGAAGAGAGGTTTGTACCCAAGGGTAACAGGAATAACGAGAAAGCCAGAATGAGACCTTGGTTTAGTCAAAGGGGCAAGGAGGTCAAAACCAAGTGTGCTAGAGACTGGAAGAAGTATAGAAGGCAAAGGACCCAGGAGAATAATGAGAGCAGTCCCTAAAGGAGAAATGAATATGCACGTAAGAAGGAGGCGCAAATATAATACGAGAATGAACATAGCAACGAAAGCTAAATCTGACCCAAAGCTGTTGTACAGCCACATCAGGAGGAAAACAACAGTCTAGGATCAGGTAATGAGGCTGATGCAGGAAGGAGGGAAGGTCACAAGAAACGACTGCGAAGTATGTGAGGAGCTCAACATGAGATTCAAAGAAGTGTTCACAGAGGAGACAGAAGGGGCTCCAGAAAGACGGAACGGTGGGGTACACCGTCAAGTGTTGGACATAATACATACAACCGAGGAAGAAGTGAAGAGGATGCTAAGCGAGCTAGATACCTCAAATGCAATGGGGTCGGATAACATCTCTCCATGGGTCGTGAGAGAAGGAGCAGAGGCACTATGTGTACCATTAACAACAATCTTCAACACATATATCGAAACAGGGCTAGTACCTGAGGTATGGAAGACAGCAAATGGTCTCCCAGTTTTTAAAAAAGGGACAACACGAAGCATTTTAAAATACAGATCAGTGTCACTGACATGTATAGTATGCAAGGTCATGGAGAAGATTATCCGGAGAAAAGTGGTAGAGCACCTAGAAAGGAATGAACTTATCAACGACAGCCAGCACGGTTTCAGGGACGGGAATCCTGTGTCACAAACCTATGACAGGGTGACAGCAGTAAGACAAGAGAGAGAGAGAGCTGTGGGTAGATTGCATTTTCTAGGACTGTAAGGAGGAGTTTGACACAGTTCCACTCAAGAGTCCTAAAGCTGGAGGACCATGCAGGAATAACAGGTAAGGCACTACAATGGATCAGGGAATACCTCTCAGGAAGATAACAGCGAGTCATGGTACGTGGCGAGGTGTCGGAGTGGGTGCCTGTAATGAGCGGGGTGCCACAGGGGTCAGTCCTAGGACCGTTGCTGTTTCTGGTATTTGTGAATGACGTGAAGGAAGGAATAGGCTCCGAAGTGTCCCTGTTTGCAGATGATGTGAAGTTGATGAGAAGAATTCAGTCGGACGAGGACCAAGCAGAGCTACAAAGGTATCTGAACAGGCTGCAGACCTGGTCCAGGAACTGGCTCCTGGAGTTCAACCCCACCAAGTGATAAGTCATGAAGACTGGGAAAGGGCAAGGAAGACTACAGACAGAGTACAGTCTAGGGGGTCTTGGAGTGTGTATAACACCGGGCACATCTCCTGAGGCGCACATTAGCCAAATAACTTCTGCAGCATACGGACACCTAACAAACCTAAGAACAGCATTGCAACATCTTAATAAGGAATCGTTCAGGACCCTGTACACTGTGTACGTTAGTCCCATATTGGAGTATGCAGCACCAGTTTGGAACCCACGTTAATCCAAGCATGTAAGGAAACTAGAGAAAGTGCAAAGGTTTGCAGCAAGACTAGTCCCGGAGTTAAGGGGTATGTCCTACGAGGAGAGGTTAAGGGAAATCAACCTGACGACACTGGAGGACAGGAGAGATAGGGGGAATATGATTACGAAATATAAAATACTGAGAGGAATCGACAAGGTAGATAGTGGCAGGATGTTCCAGAGATGGGACAAAGCAACAAGGGGACACAGTTGGAAGTTGAAGACTCAGATGAATCACAGGGATGTTAGGAAGTATTTCTTCAGTCACAGAGTTGTTAGGAAATGGAATAGTCTGGGATGTAGTGGAGGCAGGATCCATACATAGCTTTCAGAAGAGTTATGATAAAGCTCATGGAGCGGGAAGAGTGACCTAGTAGCGGCCAGTGAAGAGGAGGGGCCAGGAGCTGTGACTCGACCCCTGCAACCAACCACAACTAGGTGTGTGTGTGTGTGTGTGTGTGTGTGTGTGTGTGTGTGTGTGTGTGTGTGTGTGAGAGAAGTCTGATGGCTGGGCGTCAGTGGTCGGAGGCTCTAATGGGGTGATGATGGTATTTACATTACAAGCAATTTTCAGTTTATCTTCTGATGGTACAGTGTCAGGAAAATTGAAGCAGTGAAGGTAAGTGAGGTGAAAGAATTGATTTATTAAGGAGATGAAAGGTCCACTGAGGGTTGATTTGCTAGTGACGCCGTGGTCAAGTATCATTAGAACACCGACTTCTTGTCCTTCAACGCAAGAGAATTAGCCACTTCGAAGTCACGGTCCTATTGAACGTTCTAAGTGAGGTAGTGACAGCCTTTTCCGTTTCGTCATCTTTAAAACATGACGCTGAAAGAGTCCATGGTACTGAGAAGAGTTGGAGAGTTACACCTACAGGCTGGTCGTCAAGAGTGTTGCCAGTTTTGAGGTTTCTTAAAGAGAGGATTCATGCTGTGCTTGTCTTCGATAAGTCACAATTTGCCAATTTTAATGGATAGTGATATTTTTTGTTCAGTGAATAAAGAATATTTTTCTGACTGGCTTCGAAATATAATTGACGATGCTGTTTATAAGATGGTTGATGGCCCATAAGTTCTGTCTGAGCAGATAAAAACTTGAAACTTTAGGGAAATAAATTAATGCCTGGAATGATTGGAATTTCTTCAACTGCTGAAGAATGTCCTTTCTAATCGGCTTCAAACTTGCTATTGGTGATCTTTAGTTAAACATAGATTATCACTCTGATCAGTATAAAATTTAGTTTGCCAATTTTATTAAGTAAATTGTTTCATATATCATAACTAGACAATGATTTTATTGATCGTCTTCGAACTCTTAATACTGGTGCATCCTAGGTGCAAGTATTTTTATATAAATTTTGGTCTGTGGGCCGCTTCAACAGGGGTTGCTTGGCGCGGTGAAGAGGCTCGTGGCCTCAATCCTCAGACCGAACCTAATTACCCCCAATTCACCCTTCCCTATCCCATCTTCCCCATCCCCCATTCCCTTTCGTCCTCCTCTCCCCAACCCTCCCTTATCCCCTTCCTGTTTTCAGGTAGGGGGAAAGGTACCGTGGTCCATCCCATTCCGTTGAGGTTCGTGGTTGTGGTGTAGTTTGCCGTGGAATCTGGATCACCTGGAGATGTCCCTTTTCTTCTCCGGTCTCCCGAGATGGAGGGGGGGTGGCTTTGGGTGGCTTTCAGGTGATGGGTGTATCTCTGGAAGCTGCCTTTCGGATTCCGGGGGCTGGTGGACGAAGGAGGTATGCTTTGTGGCAGGTATCTGGCCGATCTCTCTTTTGTCCACCAATGTGGCTCAGTAGATGTGAGGTTGCTATCCCAGATTGCTGGTTTACTGACATGAAGGGTAGGGTATGGCACGGGTTTCATGCCGCATCTGCACCACTTACGATGCTGGGGATCTCTTGGGAGTGGAGGGAGATTTATGGCCCTTTCATTCCTCATAGGAAATAAATGGTATAAAATACCGACACAATGGAAATATAAACACACATGCAGTATAATGTGATCCTTTATTGACAACGTTTTGCGAGTATTTTTAGTCAGGTTCAGAATGCTGAGGTCAGGTGGAGAATGCTACATCTGATGATGTACCGAGTGGGGTTAGAGAGTCTGAAATCTTTGGTAGCTTGGAAGGGAGATTGGATAAGTTTGTGAGCAGACCTTCTGCAGTGTTCTTCCATTCCTACGCTCTTATGTGGGATAGCGATGAAGAAGTTTCTTGGCAAGTGGTTCAGCTATGTTATAGAATCCATTATTCTGGTTGATGTTGTCGGATATAGAGATAAGCGATGATTCCAGGATTCTTCGATATTGAGTGTTGTCTTCTGTGGCGATAAGTCTTGAGCTTCTGTAGTTTATTAAATGGTTGTGTGAATTACGGTGTTGTACACAGGCATTCCTTGTATCGTCAGACCTGCTTGCGTATTGGTGTTCTGAAATAAGTGTTTGGAGGTCTCTTGATGTTCCGCCCACGTATAATTTGCTGCAGTCATTACAAGGGATTATGTATACCCCTGCAGAGGATGGAAGCTTGTCTTGTCTATTACTAGTAATGTCCTTGATGGTCGTGGTTGTGTTAATAGATACTTGGAATGAGGTATTGGAAAAGATGTTGGAAACGTGTTTGGCAATGGAGTTGGTGGGGAGGACTATGTATCTCTTCTCGGCAGTGTCTTCTCTGGGTGTGTTGAAGATGTTTAATGCCCGTCGTCTGCAGTCTCTGATGAAGTAACGAGGATAGTGGAGTTCAGAAAATACTTGTTCAATTATAGTGCATTCTTCCTCAAGGAACTCATTGCTGCAGATTCTGAGTGCGCACAGGAAGAAGCCTATAATTACACAACGTTTAGTTTTGGTGTCGTGGTGAGAGTAGAAGAGGAGAAGATCGTTTTGGTTGGTGGGTTTTCGATAGACTTTAAAATGAAGTTCATGGTCAGCTTTGCAGAGAAGAACATCAAGGAAAGGAAGTGTGTTGTCGACTTCTTCTTCAAGTGTGAACTGGACTGAGGGCTCGACCTGGTTGAGCTTGTCTTGGAGAGCTTGAACGTTGAAACGTCTAGGAGTTATGAGGAGAATGCCGTCAACATAACGGAGCCATAACGTCAACATAATGGATGATGATGATGCCTCTACTAGTCCTCACTGCCCTTTCTACCTCACTCTCTTGCTACCCAATACCTTTCCCTTCAGCACTGTATAACCCTTGTATTATTATTATAATAAAAAAGAAGCGCTAAGCCACAAGGGCTATACAGTGCTGCAGGGTAGGGAAGGAAGCGAGGGTATCGGGCGGCAGAAGGGAAGAGGGATAATTAGTAGGTTACAGAAAACAGCAGGGCAGGGGATAGTGCGGGGAGGGGGGGGGTAGAGGGTAGCAAGAGATTGAAGTAGAAAGGGCTGAAGGTATTATCACCAGAGTTTGTGGAGTAAGTCAGTTGTTGTCAAAAAGTCAGCGAGAAGGGAAGGTAAAGAGAGAGCAGTGAAGCGAAGTCGACGTTGGAGGTAAATTCTGCATGCTCGTTGATAAAGTGAGCAGTCTAACAGAATGTGGCTGACCGATAATGGAACCTGACAATTCTCACAGAGAGGAGCAGGGCGCCTCTCCATGAGATATCCATCAGTAAGACGAGTATGGCCAATGCGAAGGCGGGAGAGAGTAGTCTCCCAACCTCGACACTGGTGACAAGAAGACGGCCAGTAACCTATACTCGGTTTAATAGAACAAAGTTTGTTATTGAGCAGAGCAGACCAACGTTATTGCCAACGGGTGTGAAAGTGGGTAGCTATTACAGCAAAATAGTCCAGAAATTGAACACCTCTGCATGAAATTGGTAGGTCATGTACTGCTGACCGCACAGCAGTGTCTGCCTGTTCATTGCCCTGTACGTCAACATGACCAGGGACCCAACAAAAAACAATATCTTTATGCTTGGAAGAGATATGGCGTAGCCAAAGTTGGATACGGAGAACTAGGAGGCGAGGTGTATCAAATTTCCGTATAGCCTGTAGAGCACTAAGGGAGTCTGAGACAACCACAAATGATGACACGGCCATAGATGCCATACGAATAAGTGCTGCAGGAATGGCATACAATTCAGCAGTAAAAATGCTAGCCGAAGATAGTAAATGCCCTCGTACGACGCTGTCCGTAAACAATGCTGCGAATCCGACGCCGTCAAAAGATTTAGAGCCATCTGTGTACACGGCAATGGCATGAGAATGAGAGTGGAAGTGGTCAAGAAAAAGAGAGCGGGACGCCACCGTAGGCAGTTGGGCTTTCGAGCAACTATCCCCCTGGAACTTCCCAGGGGGTAGGGAAAAGTTTTATGCTAAATGAACATGCAAAGGCGGTAACTGAAGGGAAGACAAGAGCGAATGTAGGCGAAGAGAGAAGGGATGGAGCAAACAGGGGCGGCGAACAAATAAAGAATATCTACTTATATCAGTGACCATTCTATAAATGGAAGGATTGCGGAGATCGTGAGAGTGCATAGTAGCGACGACAATGGGCATCACAGCGATCAGACAAGGATGTAACATTCACTTGTACATAGAGGCTCTCAACAGGGGAAGAGCGAAAAGCACAAAGGCATAAACGTAATCCTTGGTGATGGATGAGGTTAAGGGTAGAGAGAGTAGCAGGAGAGGCCGCTGAATAGATTTGGTCACCATAATCGAGTTTCGATAAAATGAGGGCTGAATGTAGGCGAAGGAGAGTTCGACGATCAGCTCCCCATGAAAGATGAGCAAGGGTCTTAAGAAGGTTCTGCCGGCTGTGACAAGTTGCCTTTAGAGAGGTAATGTGGGGTTTCCAGGATAACATACGGTCAAAGAGAAGGCCTAGAAATCTGACTGTATCACGTTCAGGGTTACGGGAGCCATCGAGGTACAAAGGATGATCGTAGATGACAGAGCGTCTAGTGAAAGTAATTTGGTGAGTTTTGGTACTGGAAAATTTAAACCCATGCATGGTGGCCCAATTGGAAACACGGTCGACCGCATGTTGGAGAGAAACTGTAATGAAGTGACAGTCAGCACTTGCACAAGCAATAGCGAAGTCATCTACATAAAGTGATGACCAAATATTGGATGGAAGAACAGAGGCCAAATCATTTATAGCAAGGAGAAAAAGTGTTGTGCTCAGAGCACATCCCTGAGGGACACCTTCAGCTTGGACAAAGTCCAGGGAGAGCACATTATTGACTCTAACACAGAAATGTCTATCAGTTAAAAAGTTCTTAAGGAAAGATGGTAGATTGCCTCGGAGGCCTAAGGAGTGGGCTAGGACCAAAATATTATACCTCCAAGTTGTGTCATATGCCTTCTCAAGGTCAAAAAATATGGCAATAACTGAGTGGTTATTCGCAAAGGCATTATGAACATACGTATCCAAACGTAGTAAGGGGTCTATGGTAGAACGGCCCTTACGAAAGCCATATTGACGAGTGGAGAGACTGTTGTGTGTCTCTAAATACCACAGTAAACGTCTGTTTACCAGACGTTCTATCACTTTGCGAATTGCACTGGTAAGAGCGATGGGACGATACTGGGAGGGTTCATGTCCCGTAGTACCCGGTTTGCGGAAAGGGAGAACAATGGCAGATTTCCACAGCTGCGGAAGAACTCCTTGTGACCAAATAAGATTGAAAAGGCATTAGAGGATTGCAAGGACTGACTGATGCAAATGTTGTAACATACGAATATGAATGTCGTCGGGCCCAGCTGTCGATGATCGGCAAGCTGAGAGTGTTGCCTCCAGTTCCTGAAGTGTAAAAGGCACATTATACTATTCTTCTCTGAGAGAAGAAAAGTCCAAAGGTGCTAACTCTCTGGCAGACTTTGAGGAAAGAAACGAGGGGCAGAGACGGAGCCCCAGAGGAATATGGACCAGATGATTGCCAATATCAACGGCAACATCTACAGGGTTTGCTATATGAACACCGGCAACCTGCAGAACAGGAGCCGGGTCAGGAGAATATTTACCACTCAGTTTCCGTATTTTTTCCCAGACTGCACTCATAGAGGAAGCAGAGGTGATGGTGGAGACATAATCTCGCCAGCAAGTGCGTTTAGCATAACGGATGACACTGCGAGCGATCGCACGCTTCTGCTTAAAATCAATAAGTCTCTCAGTGGTTCTGTTATACCGGTACCTGCCCCAAGCAGTGCGTTTCAAACGTACTGCACGAGCACAAGCAGGAGACCACTGTGAGAGAAAAGTTCAATAGAGAGGAGTAGCGATATAGTAACAATAGTTTCATTGCCGGCTACTTGTTAAGGTAGGGTAAGTCCAGCTTCGGCTATCCCCCCCCCCTTTTTCCCCCTCCCCGAAAGTGATAGTTTGCTTGCTGGCTACTTGTTAAAGTAAGGCAAGTCTAGCTCCCTCTATTCCCGCCTTTTTTCCCCCCACCTCGAAAGTAATAGTTTGATTGCCGGCTGCTTGTTAAGGTAGGGTGAGTCTAGCTCCCACTATCCCTTCCCCTCCTTCTTCCCCCCCCCCCCCGAAAGGTGATGTGTGGGGCTCCAGTCCAAACAATAATTACTAGACTCACAGCTCCCAGCACTACTGTAAGTACATGCCTGCCTTGTTTGTATTCTAGTGGATTTATTGGTTGAAAGCTTCACTTTTGACCAATAATAAACTTAGTCCTTTCAGTCTTGCTCTAAGTTGACTGTTGTAATAATCACCACATCTTTTAGGTATTGTACTTATCATGGAGAGAGATTTCTTAAGCAGTGGGTAACCTGTCTATCTTTCCAGCTTGGATGACAGAGGGTCACCTGCCAATCAACGAGTAGAAGTGAAGGAGATGGACTAACGTTCTGAGATGTCCCAAATTTTGATCTGCTTACCTGTTTGTGTATGCAAGTAGCAGGATATAACCCCTCATCATTGCAGTGGAGAAAACTTGCTTTCCTGTCATCTGGAAGGATTATTGAAAGCTAGAAAATCTGTTAAGAATGAGCCGGTGGGTTGTCATCAACACCTGCGACCCCCCCCTCCCCCCCATCATCAGCAACGGCTACGATTTCAACAACACGCAGTGTCACCAACACCAGACACCCACGTTTTATATACATTTATATATTAGCGTTGAATTCAGTTATCATTTATATTTTTCATTTTTCATTTTCTTTAATGTAGGATTAATACTTCATATTTAAGTGTTATATATTTTATATTTTCTAAATAATAAAGTGTTTGTTTGTCAGTTTTTATTCTTTTTCTATACATTAATTTTCCTGAGGAGGAACCAGCCTTGGTAATACTGTCTGAAGTTGTTACAGGGCTGAGTAAACCTTCACAACAACCAAGGCACGCATTTCTGAGAATGCCTGCCCGAGGTTTGGGGTATAGAATGAAAAGCTGTGGTTAAAACTGAGGACGAGAGGTGTAAAAGCTCATCAATGGAGGACGAAGAAGGAACCTCACTAAAAACAGTTAGTTGTGAGTAAAGGTCCCAATTTGCCTGATCAAATTGCCAGTGTGGGTTACGAAGAGGTGGTGAATATGAAGGGGAAGTATTACAAAAAAAGTAATTTTTAAAAGAAGACGGTATTAAGATTTACTCCTTTTGTAATAAAGAGTTCGGGATACATAAATACACACATTAATAAATTAATCTTTAATATATATAAATCAACTATCTTTGGTCTAGAGGTATTTGAACTATGATATAATAATAATATGTACATGTTACTATAATAAATTATAATCAGCATTTTACTAAAATAATAAATAATTAATAACCCTACACAGGGTACAACTCTTGACACTACTGTGTCACTATATATATATATATATCTATGCTAAAATAATAAATTATAAATAACATTTGTATAATAATAAATTACAATCAACTGCTTCTCACGACACGAGGCCAGTCACACGATACTATTCAGTGTACACTACAACCAGGCCATCTTCAGTGTCCCATGACACCATTTTCATCTCAGTGTTCCACTACGGTCCTGTGCATATCTCAGTGTTCCACTCCATCATACGTTCCTAAGTGTCACACTACGGTCCTGGCCCAGTTCAGTGTAACACTCCAACCTTTTCTTCATGTAATGTCCCACTAAACAGCATCTGACGACTCCGGCCCACAGTTGATCAGCGTAGACGGTGAGTCCACAGACATCACCGGTAGTCCAGTAAATCCTCTCCAAAGGCGGTTGACACACCGCTAGCCGAACACCATGCTGCAAGCTCACTGAATGCGGCCGTCAAGTAACTGAGGCCAACAGACTCAGTGAGCTGCGGTGAGCGGTTCTTCTAACGCCAGTAGATAGGTACGATTCGGTGGTCAGGTACCTACTGCATAGACGTGTACCCTGAGGAGTTCAGGTACTTAATGTTGAAGCCAGTAGACGTGTACCTTTAGGTGTGCAGTACCTATGCTTAGGTGCGTATCCTGAGGCGCTCAGGTACATACTGTTACTAAAGCCAGTAGACTGTACCCTTAGGTGGTCAGGTACCTACTGCTTAGATGTGCACCGTGAGGCACTCAGGAACTTACTGCTCTAAGGCCGGCTCAGCAGTCCCCACATTGGGTTTGATGACGTACCCAGTGGTACTGCCGGCCGGCAGGTTAACTATTTAACCGCTAGTTTGGCAGGGGGCCGCAACAGGAAGTAAGAATGATTTGAAAATGATCGTTGTCATGTAAATCCAGGAGAACAGACCAGGTGATAGATAACAGAGTGTAATTTTGGTTCTTGTAAGCAAACACCAACAGGAGAAAATTGGGAAAGCAACATCTGAAGCTCACCCCGATTACCCCTGAGGCCGCGTATATTCCACTGTAAATAGGCCATGATTGGCAACGATAAAGATACTAGAAATCAGCAGGTAAGGGTACTTACGGACTAGAGGGGTTAGAAAAGTCCACATGCGGTGGCAGCGGAAAACGTTCAAGCAGAGAAGGAACGGTGCGCTGTGAAGAAAGGAGTTGCGCAGATGGAGAAGAGGAAAGAGAAGGAACAGAGGGTGGATCAGTGTCCATTGATGGTTTGATCTCTGCAAATATTCAGAGATTGCTTCAAGTGTTTCAGAGTTCAGAGACGTCGTATGGGAGACAATATTGAAGATGGAAGGAGGAGGAGCTTGAGGAAAGATCGGAACTGTAATGGACTGTACCAAGAAAGGGTGGAGGGAACTGGAGAAGTGTGGGAGGGGACAGAAGTGGCAGAAACCTGGGAGGTGGCAGAAGAGGAAGAAACTTGCGAGGGGACAGGGGAGGAAGGCACAGTACGAGGAGGAGGATGAACCTCCACACTTGTAACAGAGCCAGTGAAAGGGGAAGACCCAGGTACAGAGACCGGGAAGGTAAAATGTGGAGGTTGATGTAGGGAAGGAGGAGTTAAAGGAGATTTTTTGGACTTCTGAGAAGTTGAGGGACGATTGGGAGGAGGTGTCCTACGAGGTCTTGTCGATACCGGGGTTTGTGGGGGAGAATACGAAGTGAGAACAGACTGAGGTGTTGAAGTAGGGACGTCTGAGCCCAGGACAGCAAAAGAATTAGATACAGAAGTGACTATGGGACTGGCAACCGCAGAGGACGCTGTAAGAGATGGGACCCCAGGAGTGTGGGGACGTTTTGAAACAGGAGAATAAGAAACACGGGGTGGTCTCCCTTGAAGGTGGAGATGAGAAACTGTCATAGCATAAGGGAGACCTACCTCTTCGAGGCAACGAATTTCCCGCTCATTTAAGTAGACCTGGCAATGGCGAGAGTACAAAGGGTGAGCCTCATGACAATTAAGGCAAGAGGGAGGTCGGCTGCAAGACGTATTAGAATGGTCGTCGGCACCACAGACTGGGCATTCGGCTATAGATCTGCAATATTTTGCTGGGTGGCCAAATCGCCAGCAATTTCTACACTGTTGCGGTGTAGGGATCACCTTCGGAACTTGTAAACCCATGTCCTCCTACATAAACAGAGGAGGGAGTTCAAGGCTGTCAAAATTTTAAATGGCCACATTGCAAGTTATCGTCCCCGCCGCGGGCAGGAAGAACATAAGTGTCCCCCTTTGGGAGAATTGGGAGATCTTGGAGTTCCAGCTGTTCGAGAATGTCATTGCCACATGTCTGGAAATTCTGTTGGACTATGGTATGGGGCAGAATAACATTTACCACTACAAGAATTGAGGGAATGATGTTTTCGTAGTGATAGGAATAGTATAGATATGTGAAAGAAGAGAAAGATCATGAGCTTGGGTAGAATTCTGGACTGATGATGCACGTACCACCCTTAAGAGCATGAAAGGAAATATCTATACCAACATGGCGTGGGAGCGCTTTGCAATACTATGGTCGGAAAGATAGGCAGTAGAAGAAGTCGGTCTTAAAGTAAAGAATTTAGCCCATTGTGAGGTCCGAAATGATTTGTGGAGAGGGAGGCATGATGTGTCGGTTTTTTTCCCGAGTAGAATGGGAAGGAAACAAACGCATCGGAGATTGTCGTTGGCATTTAGAAGTGGGACCAGAGTTGGTCCGACGTGGAACGGGCTGGCGATTCGAAAATCGCCGCACCGTAGAGGGAAAGGCCGGAAGCATAGTAAAAGGAGAGCGGAGGTCAGACAAATCGAAGGAGTCAGTCAAAACCCCCGGTACCTGAAGCGGGTGATGAAACGGCCCCAGCAGAAGTACAGGGGCCTTCGGATTGTCTGAGGAAATGGCCAAAAGACGAGGCGAGGTCATAACGGAATGTGGTAACAATAAGTGGCCCCGGGGGAGCGGGGGGGCATGGATTGGGGACCATGGTTAGGTTACTTCTTTCTTTGTGGTTTTTTAAGAAAAAAAAAGAAAGAAGAAAAAAAAGAAAAAGAAAAAAAAGAATAAAATAAGGGGAGATCGGGGAGGGATAGCTCCTAGGAGGAATGAAAGGGCCAGAAATCTCCCCCCGCACCTAAGAGGACCTCAGCACCGCAATTAGCGCGATGCAGCATGGAACCCGTGCCTATCCTACCCTTCATACCAGTAAACCCGCAATCCGGGATAGCAACCTCACATCCGCCGAGCTACCCAGTAGACAAAAGAGAGGGCTGCCGGATATCCGCCACAAAGCATACCTCCTTCGGCCATCACCCCTGGAATCCCAAAGGCGGCTCCCAGAGATACACCCGTCGCCCCAAAGACACCCAAAGCCACCCTCCGGGATACCGGAGGGGGGATCGGGACATCCCCAGGTTTATCAGATTCCCCAGCAAACTACGCCATCGCAAGAACCTCAACGGAATGGGGGTGACCCCGGTACCCCTTTCCCTTCCCAGGGGCCTAGCGCGCCTGTGGAAAAAATCCCCAAAAGGGCCCAAAAAAAGGAAGGGCAAAAGGGAGGGGTGGGGAGGAAGAGGATGAAGGAAAAAAGGGAGGATTTGGGGGGGATAGGATGGGAAGGGGGAAATTTGGGGGGTAATTAGGTTCGTCTGAGGAAGGAGAACCAACGGTCTAATTCCCCAGACCCAAAAGCTTCTTCACCACGACAAGGAGCCCCCTTGAAGAGGTATGACCCTTGTAGGTTTTGCATTCTTTTTTTTTTATAATAATTTGGTCTGTGGGGAGAGGGGGAATTTGATATTTTCCATTTTTTTTTGAATTTAAAAAAATAAATGTAGTGTTCCTAACAGAATTTTTGAGAATCTTAACTAGAATCTTACCACAGTGGTCAGCTGTTTTAATAATCTTCCTGGCCCGCTAGTGTACTCGCATATAATCTTGTGATACCAGTGAATAGCAGAATACAGTGTTGTAGTAGCAAAATAACCAGTATTATAATGGTACTTAGTGGAGTGGAGTGACTTTCATTAGTTTTTTTTTTCTTGAAATACCAGACGTATACTGTGAATTTCATATAACCTGTAGTTACCAGCGGTCGCAATATACACAACGAGAAGCAATTATTACTACAGAAAAAGCGTTCCTTCCTCAAAATTTCCACCCGTCAACTATAGTGATAATTTGCTTTTTTTGTGGTGGAGACGAAAAAAAACTAGAAAAGTAGATACAGCGATTGATAAACAAGGGTGAGGCTCGACCGTTCTTTATTGTGGGAGCTGCAAAAAATCCCCGGTTCTTCAACAGCAAGTTTATTTTTGTATCAATCAAATAACTATTACTGGGGTAGATAATTTAAAGTAGATCTTTATGTGTTAGTCAAATCACCGTAGTATGTTTTAAATAAGTGACCCACTGATCAGTCAGCGACTGGTCCAAACCCTTCGACTGGCCCGACCCTTGACTGGTTTCAAACGGATTCGTTGGACAAAAAAGCAGACTGAAAGGATGGGGTTGGGGCCCCCCTTATCAAACACAAAGAAAAATATAATCAGGAAGTACAGGTAATGTCCAAAATACAAGTACAGTTGAAATAGAAAATAAAAATATAGAGCTTTTTTAAAGGGGTTTATAAATAGAGTTTCAGGGTTTGGGAGTGAATTACAGAAAAATAACCATTAAAATCATTATGAAGCCTTGTGTAGGCGTTTAATCAAAAAAAACGGGTTCCACATGGATAAATTGTCTTTTTTTTGGAAAATTTGGTGTCCGCCCCCGTGCAGATATCCAAGAACTGTACAAGCAGTATTAAAACGGGAAAAAGTTTTTTGGGTATGCCCAAATGAGGAAAATTGTGGACTAAAATCAAAGGGTATTAAAAGGGATAACATCAAAGCTGCTTTCATAGACAACCTGGAAGCTTTCTACAACAGATGGGAGCATAAAAAGTCTGGGCTGAATGGCACTGCCCTTGATAAGGGCCCATGTAGTCAGAAACTGAAAGGGCTGGGGGTGATTTCCTGGTAGTCAGTAAATGTGGGGCTGATAGTGCTGTCCTGGAAGACAGTAATGGTGAAGCTGGAGGTGCTGTCCTGGGAGACAGTAATGGTGAAGCTGGATGTGCTGTCCTGGGAGACAGTAATGGTGAAGCTGGAGGTGCTGTCCTGGGAGACAGTAATGGTGAAGCTGGAGGTGCTGTCCTGGGAGACAGTAATGGTGAAGCTGGAGATTTTGTCCAGGTAGTCGGGAATTATACGCAGGAAGGAATACATATAAATGACCTCATAGGGGACAGGAGCCGTAGTGGGGAAGCAAGTGTTTACCTGGAGAGAGTTTCGGGGGTCAACGCCCCCGCGGCCCGGGCTGTGACCAGGCCTCCTGGTGGATCAGCGCCTGATCAACCAGGCTGTTGCTGCTGGCTGCACGCAAACCAACGTACGAGCCACAGCCCGGCTGTCAAAGATCAGATAAAACCAATATAGCAAACTAGAAATACCACAGGAAATAGCAAACAAGAGGCCTCCACTAGCAATAGTGAGGATATATTACCAAAAACAACTGGTGGGAGCTCCATTGCTGGTGCTAGGGAGGACAGGAATAAGACAGGGAAACATGCACCAACAGGGAATACAGTCACAGAAACCCAAGGCAAACGGAAACCAAGCCTGTGCACATACTATGCACTTGGTATCTGCAGACATGGGAAATCTGGAAAAACAGTACGGGACGTGCAACTATGACCACCCTAGAAAATGCCATGCCCACATGACAACAGGAAATGCAAACTCCCTTCCTGTAAGCTTTTTCACCTGAAATGTGTACCTCTTCAGTACAGGAAAGACTGTGCTATAACTTAAATTGCCAGGCACACCATCTAAAGGGGACAAAAAGATACAAAACATCCAGGCCATGGGAAAACCTGGGTAGCCACAGCCACTCAAGAGGGAGAGGTTTTTTAGTGCCAGGAAGGAAAAAAAAACTGGCAGGAAATGGCAGAAATCGTACACCAAATCAGTCATTCCTGGAGTGGAACCACAGTCGATGGCCTCCACTCCAAACCAACAGATACAGATACTAATGCGGAAAAAAAATCATCCCCAGTACCAACAATACCCCAGTCGATGACATTCTTCTTTGCAAATATACAGTGTCTAAAGCCAGCAACAAACAACAAATACCTTTCATCGTGGACTGCTTGCAGAGGCAAAGGCAATGTTCGCGGCTTTCACTGAGACCCACATAAAGGATCACTTGGACAACGAAATATGGATCCCAGGTTACAACCTATACAGATGTGACAGAGTGAACAGGCAAAAGGGGGGGAATTGGCCTGTACATTGCAGAGTCACTTGTTTGCACAGAACTGCTAAATGCCTCAAATGATGTAGTGGAAGTTTTAGCAGTAAAGGTCGAGAACCAAAACCTAGTCATTGTGGTAGTCTACAAGCCTCCGGATGCAATATCCCAGCAATTCCAGGAACAGCTGTTAAAAATTGACCACTGTCTGGAAATCTTCCAGTTCTGCACCCAACATCTTGTTCCTGGGGGATTTCAACTTAAGGCACCTAAAATGGAGGAATACAACAAATAATATTGTTGCAGTAATAACACCAGGAGGCAGCTCTGATGAAAACTCACACTCACGAGCTTTTAAATCTCTGCACAAAATTCAATTTAAACCAGCAAATAATAGAGCCTACTAGACTGGAGAATACACTAGACCTCATCTTCACTAACAATGATGATCGATAAGAAATGTCACCATATCAAAAACAATATACTCAGATCACAACATAATTGAGGTTCAGACATGTATGTGTGGAGCCACAGACCGACATAATGAGACTAGTCACGAGGGAGCATTCACCAAATTCAACTTCAATAACAAAAACATAAAGTGGGACCAAGTAAACCAAGTCCTAACCGATATAAGCTGGGAAGATATTCTAAGCAACACAGACCCCAACTTATGCCTAGAACAGATTAACTTGGTGGCACTCGATGTATGCACAAGGCTTATTCCTCTAAGAAAAAGGAGGAGTAGATGTAAAATAGAAAGAGACAGGCGCTCCCTTTACAGGCGACGGAAAAGAATAACAGAGCGGGTATAAAAGAGGTCAATATATCTGAAATGCGTAGGGAGACACGGTCAGAGAAATAGCAAGCATCGAACTTAAGCAAAAGGAATCTTATAGGATAGGAATTGCGGAAAGAACTAAAAGAAAAAGAAATCGAAAAAAACCCAAAGTTTTTTCTTCTTCTATGCCAAATCAAAGTCGAGAACAAGCCCAGTTTGGGCCCCACTTAACAAGATGGGCCTACCAGATGACAGCAAGGAAATGAGGAGCACTAAAGCCCCCAATATGACCATTTTTTAGAAAACCCGCTAACCAACTAAGAGTCGAAGATAAAATGTTTTTTTTATGAGAGAGCCAAAAATTTGGTTAACACAAGCCTACCCGATGTTATCCTGACCCCAATTGACTTCAAAACAGGCGATAAATGACATCCCCATGGACTCTGCCCCAGGGCCAATCATGGAATCCGTGTTCATAAACTGCAAGAAACCCCCTATCAGGGCCTTTTTCCTCTATGGAGGAGAGCATGGAAAAAAACGGTGGTGTCCCACATACTAAAAAAACAGACATAGCCCCATCCAAAAGGGGGGGCAGTAAAAGCAACAGCAAAAAAATACAGACCGTTTGCACAAACCCCCATATCAAAAAAAATCTTTAAAAGGGCCCCTAAGAAGAGATCCCCCCCATCTAAAAACCCATCAGTTACACAACCCGGGCAACTGGGTTTAGAACAAGTCGCCCCTTCTGTCTCAACTATTGGACCCTCAAAAGGCCCCTAAATGCACTAGAAGAAAAAAAAGAATCGATGTAATATATACAGATTTTGCAAAACCCTTTGTTACGCAAAAATGGGGGTAGCTGGGGGCTTGAGCCGGGCAAAGGGGGTAAAGGAAAAAGTTACACACATACAGCCCAAACGGCCACCGGGTACCCCCAGTCAAAACAGAAACGAAAAAATGTTATGTGACTTAAGGGGGTTGGGGTAACGAGGGTTAGGCAAAAACCCCAAATTGGGAAAAATATATTTTTAATCCCAAAACATAACTACAGAAAAGCTTAATTCTAACCCCCCCAAATGGGGTACCCAAAAAACGTGGCTGGGGTTCAGCCACCAAAAACACTGGGCTTCGTCACGCAGGCCGTCTTTACCAAAAACCTTTTTTTCTTATTTCTTCACTCATCCCACGCACCTGCCCAGTCAGACCCTGGTTGAACATACGGAAGCCATATGGGGCCCTATGCTTGAGTTGGATAACAAAATGAGTGTCAACTCAAACTTATCAAAAATACCCCCCATTCCGACGCCAGCCTTCACACCATGCTAAACCCCGTGACTCCCTCAACCCCTTACTCCGCGTACCCCAAAAATCCTTGGAAAATAAATCATTAACAAAAATTTTTTTATTTCAGTTAGAGTACTTCAGTCCCCCCAAATGCACATTTTTAATTATAAAAATTAAAACTTTACAAAAAAAAAATTCAACTATTTTGGGACACTTTCCCCTATTGTAATTACGAGTATGCAGAACCTGCTAACACCTTCGACAAATGTGACCATGGCGTAATAGCGAAAAAAATGCGTGAAAGGAATAACGGAAAAAATCGGCGTGGGTCTTTAAATTTTTCACTACAGAACACAGAGAGTAGACGTACAGAGTAAAGTCCCAGGCCCGGTGAAAAGTTGTTCCCCAAGGCCAGTCTCGCTCCCCCTCTTGTTCCTCATCCTTTCGCACAGAAAGGTGTCAGCCACAGCACCGTGTCTTTCCCTTTCAGATGACACCCCAACTGCGAAGTTGTTTCCATTGCAGACACTGCAAGGCTCCCGGCGGACATAAAACCCAAACTTTCAGTGGGGTGCAGAAAAATATGAAGTTTAAAGATGAGAATTTCAATTACTCAGTATGGTAAAACGAGGGAAATTAAATCTTCTCAGAGTACAAAACAAATTCTGGCCACAAAATAGGCGAAACACCAACGTCAAAGACCCGGGAGTGATCATGTCGGAGGTCTCACCTTTAAGGGCCAAAAAATTGTATCAAAGATCTGTTAGAAAAAAAGACAGGGTGGTAAAGAGAACCTTCAAAACTAGGGAGGCCAAGCCCCTGATGACACTCTTGGTACTTTTCTATCAGGCTGGAATATTGCGCACACTAACACACCTTTCAAGGCGGTGAAATTGCACCCAGAAAAAGTACAGGAACCTTCACGGCGCGCAAAGGAGTAAAACACCTCAATTATGGGGCGCTTGGGTTCCTAAACCTTATTTCCCTGGCGCGGCGGGAAGATCATGATTTTACACCTGGAAAAACCTAGAGGGGGTGTACCGAATTGCACACGAAAATCATCACTTGGCGACGATGCAAATCCCCCCCATGAAAAGCGGGGTGCACAGACGTTAAAGACCATACAAAAATGTCAGGGGCCCCAGACGTTCAACTGCCTCCCAGCATACATAAAGGGGGGTTACCCCAAAAGACCCCTGGCAGTCTTCAAACTGGCACTGGACAAACATAAAGCGGTACCTGACCAGCCCGGGCTTTGGGGTGTACGTTGGTTTGCGTGCGCCGCAGCAACAGCCTGGTTGATCAGGCTCGATCCCCAGGGGGGCCTGGTCACAGACCGAGCCGGGGGGCGTTGACCCCCGGAAAAATTTTCCCGGGAAAAATCCCGGAAACTAGAAAAAATAAAGAATATTTGGAAGGTTTATACTTTTTATATGTTTCACACGGATTGATTTTCCTATTTTTCGGAACATTTTCAGCCACATTATCGTCTGATTTTTCACAAATTTTCGTTATTTGCTCTAGAAAGTCTTATTCAATCGCTTTCAAATTTCCAAAAATTGTGTAATCTATCTCAGGCAAGATTAATATATCTATTTGAGTGCCTGGGCGCCCTTGTCAACAGCGCTACATATATCATTCCCAAATTTTGTTTTCCTCTGATCGGTTTCAAAATTTCGACATTGGTGAATGTAATAGAATTTATTGTCGTTTTCCCATTTTTAATCTCAAAAAAGAGGTTGTATTATTTTTTTTATTGCATTATTTTACCTTGATGCTGCTGAGGTAATCATAATACGAGGGATTAATTTTGTCATCCTCTTTCTTAAATCGTATTTGAAGGCCACAGGCGCTATGTGACCCCTACGGGTTTAGTGGTTCCCACTCATTAAAATATAGCCCTTATTACCGGCATTAATCATCAATGTCTGATACACTGTTTAAAATAGATGGCTCTTATCATGGATTTACGCTGTATAGGGTCAATTTTTTTTTTTTTAATTCTGTACAAAAATTGGAAAATGTTTCTTCTGGTCAGCTGAAAAATTTTAACGCTTAAGGTTGTGTAATTATGTTCCAGTTTTATTTTTTTCAAATTCGCTTCCGTGAAATAATTTGGCGAATGTCTCCTCTGATCAGAAATAAGACAGTATTTGACTTTATGTAGTTATCCTTCGTTAAATCCGCTTAATGTTCATTTATGTTGCAAAAACATATGTGCTTTCAAGAGATTTATTAATAATTTGCATATGTACACTAAGCTTACATGAAACGTTGTTAATTTATTAAAAGATGGTCAATTTTTAAGAAAAGTTTTATTTCATTTGTTATATATCGGGCCATTTTGGGGGGAATTGGAAGAAATTAAATTCTAATTTTCTGATTCAGATTCGGTCTATGTCAAAATTACATTTTTATTGAAGGAATTTGTATAACAGTTTCCTAATATTGCCTTTATTCCGTTTATATTTTCAACACTACCATTCAACAGCATTATCAATTATACAACAATACATTGTTCCAAATTATACCACGGGTTAAAACCCACGATCAAAGAGTCTTAGAACTCCAGACCGATGCGTTAGCGACGATCACGACGCGTCGGTCTGGTGTTCTAAGACTCTCTGATCGCGGGTTCTAACCCCGCCAGTGGTATGGTTTGTTTGCAATCGTGTCATTACGATTTCGTGAGTCCTGCATTGTCCATTTGCCTGCACTGACGCACTGGGAACTTAAGTAATGGAATATGGGGATAACTTTATCGCACCGCACATCGACCGAAATTCATTTAGTTATTACAGATTATTATCTGTGTAGTTGGAGTAAGAGTCAACTTCACGTCTATTACTTTTCTTTCCAGTAAAACATAATTACTTTAATGGTAATTTCATGTGATGGGAAATATTACTATCCTTCATAATTATCCTAGAGAAGAAATTACTCATAAGTCTTCCTCAGATGTTCCAAAGCCTAATATTAAGTAATTCGTTCCATCAATCAAATTTTATGCATAAAAATCTTGACTGGAACACTAGTTGAAGAGTTTAATTACAGCGATGAGATACGACCGTAAGATATTACTCTGAAGGTTTCGGGATACAACCTGAAGAACCTGGAAGACGTATGAACGGGGTGGTGAATGTTGATGGAGAAATGTTATATGAGCTTAGTTCAGGGTATAACTTATTATATTTTCTTCATCTGGGTGGACAGGTGTGATTTACGAAGCTTTTAATTTCATTTTGTCATCAGGTGACGTATTAAGAAGAGCCATCACTTCCGTCTCGTTATCAGAATCATAAAACTATACTAGACATTATCAGACAGTTACATTTTTATCTTAGATTTTTACACATTTCATTAATGAAATATATTTTTATAAATATGTTTCGTTGTACAAGTGTCGTTCATCCAACAAACAACATCCAGTTAATAATACGTAATAACGTGTTAATAACATGTAAAATACCAACTTATAGCGTAGTCACTAGAGTAGTTAGAAATAAAAGGAAAAAACATAGACTAAATAATAAATTTGGTTTGCCATAATTTCCAACGACCAGTCAGAATGAACAAGTATTTACACAGTATACAACGCAGTGGATATGGTTCTATATAATTGTTTATAGCAACAAACAACCATACAAAAGATAGGCTCTAGCATGGTATTAACAAGCCTGGTGAAGATCTGAAAGTCAGAGCACCTTAACAGTACTATGAACAATAATTACAAAGTAACTTCATCTATGTTCTTCTCTCTCATTCTGAACAAGTAATCAGCCTTCAACACAATATTCATAATGTCCTCAAATACTGCACTAATTTCCAGTAAGAAATTACCGTATTTCGCGGCTTATTAGCAGCATTTTTTCCATAAAATGTCTCCAAAAACCAGCCTGCGTCCTATAAACTGAAGGTCAGTGACGGGAGCTGTAAGTCTGGGGTGTGGGGTGGGTCGTAGCTCTCCCAGTTACGTCCGATGCCGAGCCATTGAAACTAAATTAAGTCTTATAAGCCGCGAAAACAGTATCTACCGTGCTTTAAGTAAGACATAAAGATGACATAAAGGAATATGGTTATTTGTGATGTACTTCATAAAAATTGCAGTGGGGCGCATGGTTCCCCAGAGCGCTGTTACAGCTGAGGGCCGTCAGCAGCCATCAGGTAAGTAGCGTGCCGTCATATATTAATAATTGAAAACAGCTAATGGCACCGCCTTTCAATACTCCCCCTCTCTCTCTCTCCCAGCTGGCATTGATCGACAGGGGAAGACAGAAGACAACAGTACTAAAATAAGTATGCAACATTTGAAGACTGTAGTAAAGTGTCCCCCTTCAATTTTTTTTTTTTTACAGAGGTTTGGGGAGAAAATGAAGCCATCATCTTAATTCTCAACAAATGTTCGATGAATTTCAGTCACTTTGTTATTCGAGGTTGGTATCACTGTATTAGGAACATAAGGGAGGAGCACTGTAGCAGGCCTACTGGAACATGTTAGGCAAGTCTAAGTCGCACCCACTTAACAAGTGGATGCTGGCCTACTAGCCCAAGCAATGCAAGTCCAACTCACACCCCCCCAAGCCAACCCATGTACTAGTCGAACCTATTTTTAAGCCTCCACAAGGTTTCAGCTTCAGAGAGGCTACTCGACAGTTTGTTCCACTCATCAACAACTCTATTACAATCAAACCATACCACGGACGGGGATAGAACCCGCGATCAGAGAGTCTCAAAACTCCAGACCGTCGCGTTAGCCACTGGGCCAGCTAGCCACAATAAGATTCATCCAACTAGGTATATTTCTACACCACAAGTAGAAATATACCAACTATGTATATTTCTACACCATAGGTGTAGAAATATACCTAGTTGGATGAATCTTATTGTGGCTAGCTGGCCCAGTGGCTAATGCGACGGTCTGGAGTTTTGAGACTCTCTGATAGCGGGTTCTATCCTCGCCCGTGATATGGTTTGTTTGCAATCGTGTCATTACGATTTCGTGAGTCTATTACAATTACGGACACAGGTGAATTCTTGTGGTCTGTACACCTGCCCTTAGTACTGTTAACCAAGGTAGTACTGAGGAACGAGCAAAAGTCAGCAGTAAATATTTCTGTATATTTCCTTCTAAACAACTTGCAAAAATACGTACATTGTATGTACACTATGTAGAAAGCAATTTTGCAAGCAAGAGATGCAGTGATAACTGTGGGCATCCAGATTTGTTATTAGTCTGTCAATGATCCTCCAGGAGTTTCAACATCTCATCTCAACTTTAACGAGCTTCCTTGTGATTGTCTGGGTTGGACCAGAAGGTTTAGTACAACAGTGGGGCCCCGGCTATGCCCTTAGACTTTTTGTTCGCTGGTAGGTAGGTCGTACCTATGTGGGTGTGTGACATACGCCAAAAAAAATGTAACGTATTCTTAGCATGCCACTATTACCAAACTAATGCTTTCCTATATCTTATCTAAACTTAAATTTGTCCACCTTGAACCCATTGATGCAAGTCTTGTCTTCGCTGGATATTTTTAGCATGTTGTTTGCATACCAGTTATTTTTTTTATTTATAAATCTTAGTGATATCCCTACTAATTCTGCGCGTTTCTAAAGAGTGCAGATTCAGTGCCCTCAGTCTATACTCGTAGGATATATGGGATCAACATTGTCATCCTTCTCTGTACGTTTTCTAGCGCATTTATGTCCATTCTGTAGTATGGCAACCAGAGCTGTGCATCATAATCTAAAGAGATGATTAATAATCTAAAGACTCTTGTTATTTACACTTTTTGATATAAAGCCAAGAATTTTACTCTCTTGCGAGCACTTTCTCTTAACCAGTACTTAAATCTCTTTCAGATTCAGAGTGATTAAGATCTACAATATATAGTTTATAAAAGTTATGGTTATTTTCTCTTTTCTAAGGCTTAGAGCTGTGTATTTGTCTATATTAAACTGCTTCCACTCCTCCGACCACTACATCAGATCTTCCTGTAGCAGTCTAGTGTCTACGTCAAAATTAATCCGACGGCCTATTTCAGTGTCATCGAAAAATTCCTGATACCACTATTTATATAGTAATTCATTTGTCTTTTATATATATTGTGAACAACAAAAGGCCCTTTGGAACATCACTTATGATGTGTCCCCACTTTGATTTCTCATTATTTAAAACTTTTTGTCGCCTATCTGTCAACCACGCCTTTATCCAGGAAAAAAATTTCTCATCCTATTCCACGTGACTATACTTTCCTCATCAATATTCGGTATGGAATTCTATCAAACGCTTTACTAAAGTGAATATTCACAATATCATATTCATTTTTAATAAATAAATGGTTTAAGAAATTGACAAGTTGATAAATAAGACTATTCTGCAATATTTAGGCATCTTCATTCTGGAAACGTTTCGTCAACCAGTGAATTCTTCAGTCCAATGCAGAGAAAGGTTGAAGATGAGAAGGAGTTTAGGGTAATTAATCCCTCAGTTGTGGAGTCCTCATCATCCACCTTTCTCTGCATTGAAGTGAAGAAGTCACTGGTTGGCGAAACGTTTCCAGAATAAAGATACCTAAATGTTGCACATGTGTCTCATTTATCATTATATTCATTACCATGTTCTATCTCCTCAAATACTTTAGTGAAAAAAGTAAATTCGTAAGGCAGGAACGTCCCTTTGAAAATCCATGCCGAAATTCACTGATCAATTTATATATTCCCATAAATTTTTCCCTCAATGGATGTTAGACTAACTGGCTGATAATCTGAAATTAAGGACCTGTATCCTGCTTTGTAGATAGGAATTACATTTGTTATTTTTATCTTATCTGCCACAATGCTAGTTTGTAATGATATGTTGAAAAAACTATCCAATGGTTCGCTGAGAACATAAGAACATAAGAAAGAAGGAACACTGCAACAGGCCTACTGACTCATGCGGAGCAGGTCCATGTCGTCCCCCGGGATTAGCCCAATTGTCGTGGGGGTGCGGAAGGAGATATGATGGTTGAAGATAAACACACTTGTGGATGGTAACACTATATTGTCAGACTGTGGTAAGAAGGGGGATGCCCAACCTGAACGTGTTACTGCCTGCTTGTATGTCTAAGCGTGGAGTGAGAGCGAGGCAGCGGGTCCCACTAACTCATGCGCATCCCGTGACGTCATACAGTCACTGGGCCTAAGGATCTTCTACATAAAACACATGTAAAGGAGGATCAGCAACTATGCTGACAGCTCGGTCATGTTATGTATGTCGTCTACAGGCTAAACAGGCAGGTGGTTCTGGGCTGATTCTATACAATAACAAATTCATATGTAACTTAGAACTAATGGATGGAATCATAATGGATGTTAACATAATGAGTTTTAACGTAATGGGTGTTAACGTAATGAGTTTCATTATAATGCATTAAGACTTATAAGAACAAATCATTGTACAATATTGGATGGAATTGATCGATCGATCTGTATTCATGCACTCTACGAATTCTGAGGAAGAATAAATATATATTTACAAAGTGAAAGTAATTAACAGCAAAATCTTGTGCACGCAGATCAGTATTGTTAAATTCTCAGAATACGGAGGGAACGTGAACACGAAAATTTCTGACAAACTGATCAGCTAATAACAAGACACACAGTTGACAGTTTCATTCATCTCGGACATCTAATTATACAGGCTGTTTACATTTAAACCCAATTCTGCGAGGGTAAGGTTTACGTATGCAGAATGGTTATCATCTCTGGGAGGATCGAATTCCTCTGCAATGGCTAACACATACCTTGACTGAGGGAGATCTGAACGAGTATCTACAAAAGATACAGCTACATTCACTAGTGACTGTGGAATTACTAACTCTCCTGCTAGGAGTACTCAACTCGACTATTCGATACAGTAATTCTTGGCTCATTACAAAGTCACTAATGGGTGCTGGTGGCTTCACAGTCAGAATAAGATCTTCCTGGAGCAGGAATCGAATCACACCAGAACACAAGGGATCGGTTCTTTCTTACTGGAGGAATGAACAAACTCGGTGGAGTGGATGACTCTCCCCGGTTGAGAAAAATAATGCTATAACACGCAATATGAGCAAGGGAGAACGAATCTACTATCTCTCACTGCAAGCACCCCTTTCTCTTACCACAGTCTGACAATATAGTGTTACCATCCACAAGTGTGTTTATCTTCAACCATCATATCTCCTTCCGAACCCCCACGACAAATTGGTGGCAGCAGTGGGATGCGAACCCATGCCTCCGAAGAGACTGGTGGCTGGGTTTGTATCCCACTGCTGCCACCAATTTGTCATGGGGGTTCGGAAGGAGATACGATGGTTGAAGATAAACACACTTGTGGATGGTAGCACTATATTGTCAGACTGTGGTAAGAGAAGGGGGGGGGGGGGCCCAGCCTGCCGTGTTACTGCCTGCTTGTATGTCTAAGCATGGAGTGAGAGCGAGGCAGCGGGTCCCACTAACTCGTGCGCATCCCGTGATGTCATACAGTCACTGGGCCTAAGGATCTTCTATATAAAACACATGTAAAGGAGGATCAGCAACTATGCTGACACAATGACCCACCCAGTCTGGTCACCTCTGCTCAAGGAAGGAGCATGGCATCAGACCCAGCAGCACAAGCTAGCCAGGTCCAACTCATACCCATCCACACCCATTCATGTATTTATCTAACCTATTTTTAAACTACACAACGTTTCAGCCTCAATAACTGTACTCGGGAGTTTGTTCCACTCATCCACAACTCTATTACCAAACCAGTGCTTTCCTATATCCTTCCTGAATCTGAATTTTTCCAACTAGAAAGCATTGCTGCGAATCCTGTCTTGGCTGGAAATTTTCAGCACGCTATTTACATCCCCTTTATTTATTCCTGTTTTCCATTTATACACCTCGATCATATCCCCCCTAATTCTACGCCTTTCGAGAGAGTGCAGATTCAGGGCCCTCAGTCTATCCTCATAGGATCATCTTTGTCGTCCTCCTCTGCACGTTTTCCAGAGCATTTATATCCATTCTGTAATACGGTGACCAGAACTGAACAGCATAGTCTAAATGAGGCATAACCAAGGATATATAGAGTTAAAGAACAACCTGAGGCCTTCTATTATTTATACTTCTTGATATGAAGCCAAGAATTCTGTTAGCTTTATTGCAAACACTAATGCACTTTTGTCTTGGTTTTAGATTACTGCTAACCAGAACTCCTAAATCCTTTTCGTAATCAGTAGTATTAAGATCTACATTTAGTTTATATGTTGCATGGCTATTTTCCTGTCCAACATTTAGAACTTTGCATTTGTCAATAATAAACTGCATCTGCCACTTTTCCGACCATTACATCAGTCTATTCAAATCATCCTGGAGAGCTCTAGTGTCCTCATTAGAATGAATTGGACGGCCTATATTGGTGCCATCAGCAAATTTGCTTATGTCGCTATTTATTCCCTCATCTATGTCGTTTATGTAAATTGTGAACTACAACGGGCCCAACACTGACCCCTGAGGAACACTGCTTGTGACGTGCACCCATTCTGATTTCTCCCCATTTATGCAAACTCTCTGCTGCCAATTTGTCAGCTATGCCTCTACCCAGGAAAAATTTTTTCCTATTCCGTGTGCCTAGGTTTCCTCAATAGCCTCTGATGTGGAACTTTATCGAAAGCCTTACTGAAGTCCATATACACAATATCATATTCATTACCATGATCTACCTCCTCAAACACCTTAGTGAAAAGTGTTAGTAAATTCGTAAGACACTAACGTCCCTTTGTAAAGCCTTGTTGAGATTCATTAATCAATCTGTGCCTATCATGATGACTACGAATTGCTTCGGCAATTTTTGATTCCATAAATTTTCACACTGTGGAGATAAGGCTTACTGGTCTATAGTTCGAAGCCAAGGACCTGTCACCTGCCTTTTAAATAGGTATTACATTTGCCATTTTCCACTTATCAGTCACTATGCCAGTTTGTAGTGATATGTTAAAAAGATTAGCCAAAGGTATGCTAAGTTTCTCTTTACATTCCTTTAACACCCTTGCAAACAGTTCATCAGGGCCTGGGGATTTGTTAGGTTTTAGTTTCTATATTTGTCTGAGGACCCTGTCATTAGTTACCGCAATCGTGCGTAGTTTATTATTGTCCTGTTCTACCTAATCTATTATTTCAGGAATATTGCTAGTATTTTTCTGGGTGAAAACTGAGAGGAAGTAGGTAATGAGAATTTCACTCGTATCCTTATCACTGTCAGTGATCTGACGAGAGTTACTCTTAAGTGGGCCAATCTTGTCCCTAATCTTACTTCTGTATACCTGAAAGAATCCTTTTGGGTTAGTTTTTGAATCCCTTACGACCTTAGCCTCATAATCCCTTTTTGCTTTTCTTATTCCTTTCTTTATTTCTCTCTTTAATTGAATATATTGATTTCTTAACTGCCCATCCCCTCTTTTGATACATCTAAAAATGCCTCTCTTTTGACCTATGAGATGTTTTAATCTATTGTTCATCCATTTGGGATCATTTTTGTTAGATCTTATTTCCTAATAGGAAAAAAAGTTGTCTGGGCAGCTGGAACTATGCTCTGAAAAACGTCATATTGGCAACCAAGATCACCTACCTGACCCATAGTCAGGCCATCCCAATTTAGCCCACCCAGATAATTTTTCAGTCCCTTGAAGTCGGCCATGCGAAAATCTGGGACAGAGATTTGATTGCAGTTATCTGGGTAATTCCATGATATATTGAAACTAAGTGATTTGTGATTTATAACTCTTGGTTTTAATCTATTGTCTGAGAGTCATGTCACTAGTGATTTTGATCGTGTGTAACTTATTTTCGTCCTGATGTACTTAGCTTTTTACTTCTGGAATTTCTCTAGTTTCTTCCCTCGTAAAAAAGCTGAATGGAAATAGGTGCTGGAAAATGTACACATTTTTTTCTCACATGAGCAACTTTTTAGTATGTTTATCTTGACGCAAATCTTCAACATACACGAAAGAATTTTTTTGGGTCAGTCCTTGAACCCCTTGAGATTTTTGTATTCCTTTTTCTATATCTCTTTTTAACTGAATATACAAATTTTTGAAGTGCCCCTCTCCCCCTTTAATTCGCCTATAAATGCCTCTTTTGATCTATGAGATGTTTTAATCTATTGTTTATGCAATTAAGGTCACTTCTGTTTGATTTAAAATTTCCCTATTTGGAGCATAAGTAGCCTGGGCAGCTTGAAGTATTCATTGAAAAATGCCTCATTGCTAACCATCATCGCCTACCTGATTCATTGGATAATGACCAGTCATAACATCAGTTAACCCCACCCAGGTAATTTCTCAATCCTATGAAAATGGCCAAGCAGAAGTCAGGGACATTCATTGGCTTGGCTATAGTTATTAAGAGGACAAGGCAAAAATAGAGAGAAAAAAAGGAAAACTTTGGATTTTTTTTTCTCCTACTGAAAAATAGTGCATAAATCTGGCCATATGTTGATGCAATCGCCTTGTTTATACCATGTTTATACCATGTGTGTTCTTTTTTACTCCCAAAATTACGATATTCATGACTTTTTTTTTCAAAATACACATCTTTTCTGACCACACAATTTTAGTGTTCAGAGTGTGAGGTGCAAGGACGATGCCCTTGACAGTAGTCCGTGGGTCGCCTGACTTGTGGTGGCAGAGGGGAGACACTTTCACTCCTGGTCTGTCGTGCTCTGTCCGATCACACAGTTGCTCTACACTCAAGAACCCTCCCTTCAACCCCGCCGGGGTGGGGAATTTATATTCTACAAACGTCACATCCTTTTCACAATGCTGTCGCATCGTGTGGAAATCAAACCTGTGAATGGTGCAATAAATGACTCCTCGAAGCTAACTTTAGCTACCGTTGTTAGGACCTGCCTGCAGGTCAAATTTACGGCAATCCACTCTCTGAAGGACTCCTTCATTGTCGTCTGCACAGACGACACGGAAGCATCAAAACTAATGGACGACTCTTCAATCAGGACCCCACAAACACAACAATTCACTATATCCCCGTCTCCATTCTTGAAGTCGAAACGTTTGGTCTTTGTGAGGACTGGACAGTATCGTCACCTCTCTCTCTACTGAAGCACTGAAGACATCTATTGAGGAACAAAACACCTGGGCCTCGGTAGACAGCATCTCCAAGATCCCCAACGCCTCAAGTATGCTAAAGATTACATTCTCAGACATCTCCATGGCTGCCCAAGCTCTCTCTGATGGTCTGGCCATCTCATATTACCACATTCACCCAAGTCATATAGAACAAGAACGTTTCACATACATCGCCCACTGCTGGACCTGCTACTCCTATAAACACACCACCAAGGACTGCCCCATCAAGGATAAGAAGTTTTGTTCAAAATGTGGGAATAATGGACACGATTTCAGATCCTGCACCATTACTTCAGCACCAACATACCCTTGCAGCTAAGTGCCCACTCAGGAAAGAAATCATATTGAAGAAAACTAACAGCATAATGATGTCAACGAGATGAAGTCAGTTGATCAAATGAAAATGCTGGCCCACAGATGGCTCCAACTTCATCTGTTCCCTACTTGTATGTCTCATAACAATAAAAATGCTTTCAAATGAGCTGATGTAGATAACAGCTCTTAGCTTGCCAATAAAGTTAGGAATCCTTAGCCTGTAAATAGCTTGTCAATAAAGCTAGGGATCCTTAACCTTGTCAAACCCTGTAAAAAAAAAAAAGGCTGCCAGCTACTCAAGATTCAAGATTTCAACTACCACAAGTTCGATGCAACAGTCCCTGCTATTCCTGTTCTCAAGTCTGCCCCAGGATCGCCTTAGCTGCTGGGTTAAACCCTGGCTCTATTTCTCTGACTAAGAACACTCCTCTCCAGAGCTATTCTTCATCTGTCCCGTCTTCCCCGCTCATCCCATTGGGATCTAACCTGAACTTGTTTGTTTGTTGTTGAGGGGAGACCGCTGGTCGCCTGACTTGTGGCGGCAGAGAGGAGACCGCTGGTCGCCTGACTTGTGGCGGCAGAGAGGAGACCGCTGGTCGCCTGACTTGTGGGGGCAGAGAGGAGACCGCTGGTCGCCTGACTTGTGACGGCAGACAAGAGACCGCTGGTCGCCTGACTTGTGGCGGGAGATGTCCGTAGAGTTTCTGTGTTTCTCAGGAATAAATTACGTATTCTCCTTTCGATACGCCTGACACATTTATTGACAGAGCGTCATGACTTTTGCACAAGTTATTGAACAATTATGGTTTTACACCGTAGCAATGGGCACTTATAATAGCTTTTACCGTTTTAGCTTTATTGAATTCCCTCCCCCCCTCCCGAAAAAAAATAATTACAAATTAAAAAATAAATTCATTTTTTAAAAGTCATGATATTGACACACTGGTGAAACCCCTTTTCTGCGCAGCTGTTGTGACCTTTATCTATCATGTGAGTCAGCTAGAGCATTGTCTATCAAGCCAGTTTTGCATTAGGGGTACTAGAGTGACACCCCATAAAACAGCCAATATTTATTTTTCTCTTATTTTTTTAATGCAATCGTCATAATAATTACAGTGTGCAGGTTCCAAAATTTAATTAAATCACAGGAAAATTTTTATTGAAATCGGAAAATTAGAAAAATAAAAATGTGTATATCTGCTGAATGATTTGTGATCAGTTTTCCAAAGCTTATCATTAACTTCAAGATTATTAATTAGTGATTCCTTTTTGGCAAGAATCATATCAAGCAGGTTGTTTCCTGTAGTTGGTTCTGTCGCAAACTCTTTTAAAAACAATCCTGGATCGCCTCAAGAAAGTGGCTAGACTCAATCAGCTTGTATAAAGTTAACATTTCCCATAAACACAACGTTTTGTAATGTTATATATTGTATAATGCTACTGTTTCTATTATCTCTGACATACATCGCCACTCCACCACCCTTCCTATTGACAATATCAGTGTGGAATAATTTACAACCTTGTATGTAGCATTCAGAAATCCTTTCTCTATCTTTTAGAATGAACCAGGTATCTGTTATAGCAATAATACCTGTTCTTCCCGCATATTCAATTAGTAATATACTGCCTTTCTTTGTTTCCTGACCGGTTCCTTTGCATTTATTAGTAACTTTATGGTGAACACTGTCTTTTGAGTATATCCTTCGGCTATTCTGGCAATTTTTGCCGCTTCCATCCCTCGTACTGTAACATATTTGTTTCCCAATCTCACTTATACCTACATATTGTACAAAGTCCTAGACACCTCAGTATCGACCTCCCCTCTGTCGAGGGGGTTGATACTGAGTTTGCGATAGAAATTGTGTCAGTTGACATAAGAACATAAGAAAGGAGGAACACTGCAGCAGGCCTGTTGGCCCATACTAGGCAGGTCCTTTACAATTCATCCCACTAACAAACATTTGACCAACCCAATTTTCAATGCCACCCAAGAAACAAGCACCGATGTGCAAGTCCCACTCAAATCCAACCCCTCCCACTCATGTACTTATCCAACCTAAATTTGAAACTACTCAAAGTCCTAGCCTCAATAACCCAACTAGGTAGACTGTTCCACTCATCAACTACCCTATTTCCAAACCAATACTTTCCTATGTCCTTTCTAAATCTAAACTTATCTAATTTAAATCCATTACTGCGGGTTCTCTCTTGGAGAGATATCCTCAAGACCTTGTTAATATCCCCTTATTAATACCTATCTTCCACTTATACACTTCGATCAGTCTCCCCTCATTCTTCGTCTAACAAGTGAATGTAACTTAAGAGTCTTCAATCTTTCTTCATAAGGAAGATTTCTAATGCTATGTATTAATTTAGTCATCCTACGCTGAATGTTTTCTAACGAATTTATGTCCATTCTGTAATATGGAGACCAGAATTGAGCTGCATAATCTAGTGAGGCCTTACTAATGATGTATAAAGCTGCAGTATGACCTCTGGACTTCTGTTGCTTACACTTCTTGATATAAATCCCAGTAATCTATTTGCCTTATTACGTACGCTTAGGCATTGCTGTCTTGGTTTAAGGTTGCTGCTTACCATAACCCCCAAGTCCTTTTCGCAATCTGTATGGCTAAGTTCTACATTATTTAACTTATAAGTGCTAGGGTTATGGACACTCCCGAGCTTCAGAACCTTGCATTTATCTACATTGAACTGCATCTGCCACTTTTCTGACCAAGAGTAGAGTTTGTCTAAATCCTCCTGAAGTTTCCTAACATCTACGTTTGAATCAATTATCCTACCTATCTTCGTGTCATCGGCGAATTTGCTCATATCACTAGTAATTCCTTCATCAAGATCATTGATATACATTATAAACAACGGGCCCAAGACTGATCCCTGTGGAACGCCACTTGTTACTGATCCCCACTCGGATTTAACCCCATTTATGGACACTCTCTGCTTCCTGTCTGTGAGCCATGATTCGATCCACGAGAGCACTCTTCACCCAATGCCATGAGTTGCTACTTTCTTCAACAGTCTTTGGTGCGGAACTCTATCAAATGCCTTACTAAAATCTAAGTAAATAATATCAAATTCTTTATCGTGGTCAGCAGCCTCAAAAGCTTTACTGAAGAAAGTTAATAAATTAGTTAGACAAGACCGGCCTCTTGTGAATCCATGCTGAGTATCATTAATCAAGCTATGCTTATCGAGATGGCTTCTTATAATTTGAGCTATAATTAACTCTAGTAATTTGCCTACAATTGAGGTCAGGCTTATTGGGCGGTAATTTGACGGTAACGACTTGTCCCCTGTTTTAAAAATAGGAATTACATTAGCCATCTTCCACATATCAGACACTACACCTGTTTGAAGAGATAAATTAAAAATATTAGTTAATGGTTCACAGACTTCCATTTTGCATTCCTTTAGAACCCTTCAAAAAACCTCATCAGGACCCGGTGACTTATTTTGCTTCAGTTGGTCTATCTGCTTCACAACCATTTCACTAGTGACTGTGATGTTACATAATTTATCTTCTTCTGGCCCACTATAAAAATTAATTACCGGAATATTATTAGTGTCTTCCTGTGTAAAAACCGAGAGAAAATAATTATTTAAAATCGAGCACATTTCATTCTCTTTGTCAGTAAGATGCCCATAGTTATTTTTAAGGGGACCTATCTTATCTCTGACTTTTGTTCTATATACCTGGAAAAAACTTTTTGGGTTAGTTTTAGAATCCCTAGCAACTTTAATTTCATAGTCCCTTTTAGCTTTTCTTATCCCCTTTTAATGTCCCTCTTAATGTCAATATACTGATTCATAAGATGACCCTCGCCTCTTTGATACGCCTATAAATTCCTTTCTTATGCCCTAGTAGATATTTCAGCCTATTATTCATCCATTTTGGGTCATTTCTATTTGATCTAATTTCTTTATAAGGGATAAACGTTCTTTGAGCAGCATGTATTGTGTTCAGAAAACTGTCATATTGATAGCTCTCTTCGTTACCCCAGTCAACAGATGATAAGTGTTCTCTAAGCCCATCGTAATCTGCTAAGCGAAAATCTGGGACTGTTACTGAGTTATCCCTACTATCATACTTCCATTCAATTCTAAATGTAATTGATTTGTGGTCGCTAGCACCCAGTTCCTCTGAAACTTCTAAATTATTAACAAGGGATTCATTGTTTGCCAGAACTAAGTCAAGCAGGTTATTACCCCTTGTAGATTCTGTCACAAACTGCTTCAAAAAACAATCCTGAACTACTTCTAAGAAGTCGTATGATTCTAAATTCCCAGTCAAGAAATTTCAATCAATATGACTAAAGTTAAAGTCTCCTAGAATTACTACATTATCGTGCCTTGTGGCCCTAACAATTTCCTCCCATAGTAGTCTCCCCTGGTCCCTATCTAAATTTGGGGGACGGTATATCACACCTAAAGTTAATTTTTCATGCCCCTCTGAAAATTCTATCCAAACAGACTCTGTATGTGTTACTTCAGACTTAATACCCGTTTTTATGCAACAGTTCAAGCGATCTCGGACATACAATGCCACCCCACCCCCCTTCCCGATACTTCTATCTACTTGGAACAATTTAAAACCCTGAATGTGACATTCTACAGGCATGTCCCGACTTTTTGAATTAAACCACGTCTCAGTAATGGCAAATACATCTATGTTACCTGCACTAGCAACTAGTCTCAACTCGTCCATCTTATTCCTAGCACTGCGACTATTTGTGTAATAAATACTTAAAGACCCTCCTGTCTCTTTACCCTTCCTGCTCCTTTCTGTTATTCCACTAAACCTATTACTGTCCTTGTCAATTAGTGCCACTGGCTTTCCAATATCAACCTCATTTTGCCTATTACTAGTTCTCCTAGTACTCATATTACTACCCTGAGACTTCACAGTTTTCCCGCAAAAACCCATACCACTAACTCTTCCTAGTTTAAAGACCTAACAGCTCCCTCCACTGCGTTGGCCAGTGCTCCCACCCCACACCTAGATAAGTGAACCCCATCCCTGGCATACATGTCATTTCTGCCATAGAAGAGGTCCCAGTTGTCAATGAATGTTACCGCATTTTCCTTACAGTATTTGTCCAGCCAGCAATTGACACACAATTGCTCTGGACAACCATTCATTTCCAACTCCTCTCCTTGGCAAAATGCCACATATGACAGGTTTCCCACCCTTCCTCCTAATTATCTCTATTGCTGACCTATACCTGCTAATCAGGTCCTCACTCCTACGTCTGCCAACATCGTTGCCTCCAGCACTGAGACAGATAATAGGATTGCTCCCATTACCTCTCATGATGTCATCCAGATGGCTAACAATATCCTTCATCCCAGCCCCAGGAAAACACACTCTCTGCCTCCTACTCCTGTCCTTCAAGCAGAATGCCCTATCCATGTATTTAATCTGGCTATCCCCAACAACAACAATGTTTTTACCTTCCTTGGCGTCGTCCGTCGTGATGCTCCCAGTAGTCGACTCACAGATGCTCCCAGTAGTCGACGCTGAATTTGATTGCATATCCTCGGCCCCATGTACCTCACTGCACGTGATAACAGTTGTGCAAAGTGCGACAATAGGGTCTAATGGAGTTAAATATTGAAATGTAGATTTGAAATTGATCAGAAGAAATATTTACAAGTCATCACATAGAAGCTAATAATCCTAATTTCGTCCACAAAAATGGCAAATTAGGACATACAAAGGCCGATCCTAGTTCACAGTTTCCACTAAGAAACGTAGTAATTGAATGCATCTTAAAGAAGCATACTTTTGTTTTTCCTAGAGAGACAAATACTCTATAATTCTCTAGCATAAAAAGACTGAAGCTTTTCAGAAGCTGATTAACAGGTTATTAACGTTGAAATGTTAAAACAGTCGAAAAAGGTCCTAATAAACTACCGCCTGAAAAACAGTAGGCAGACAGAGAGGAAAAAAAATTATATTACTAAGATTTGGCTTATGAAAACCAAATAAAGTCAAACACTAAATTATTTCTGACCAAAGACACATCTTCCAGTTATTTCACGGAACCAATTTAATAAATTGGCTCATTAAAATTTACACAATCTAAAATAAAGTACATACGTTTGAGAATGGTAAGACGAGTAAGTGGATTGAAGATTTCAAACCTACCAAGCGGAAGACAGTACAAATGAACACTGTAGAGACCAATGATGAGGCAGAAAATGGAAGGTATTCAAAGAAATCTTCCGGCAGTAGAAACCACACAAGTGAAATTTCAAGAACACGCATTTTACGTAACGTCAGGTGTGTGCAAAAGCTGGAAAGGATTTTTCCAATAAACGACTTAATATTGGACAAGAACATGAAACCCACGCGACCGTGAACACACTGTAGAAGCTTGAAGAAATTGATTTCTCGCCAGATTAGTCTACATAAGAACATAAGAAAGGAGAACACTGCAGCAGGCCTGTTGGCCCATACTAGGCAGGTCCTTCACAATCCATCTCACTAACAAAATATTTGCCCAACCCAATTTTCAATGCTACCCAAGAAATAAGCTTTGATAATTCTATTTACCCACGTGCAAGTCCCACTTAAATCCAACCCCTCTCACTCATGTATTTATTATTATTATTATTTATTATCACACTGGCCGATTCCCACCAAGGCAGGGAGGCCCGAAAAAGAAAAACTTTCACCATCATTCACTCCATCACTGTCTTGCCAGAAGGGTGCTTTACACTAGAGTTTTTAAACTGCAACATTAACACCCCTCCTTCAGAGTGCAGGCACTGTACTTCCCATCTCCAGGACTCAAGTCCGGCCTGCCGGTTTCCCTGAACCCCTTCATAAATGTTACTTTGCTCACACTCCAACAGCACGTCAAGTATTAAAAACCATTTGTCTCCATTCACTCCTATCAAACACGCTCACGCATGCCTGCTGGAAGTCCAAGCCCCTCGCACACAAAACCTCCTTTACCCCCTCTCTCCAACCTTTCCTAGGCCGACCCCTACCCCGCCTTCCTTCCACTACAGACTGATACACTCTTGAAGTCATTCTGTTTCGCTCCATTCTCTCTACATGTCCGAACCACCTCAACAACCCTTCCTCAGCCCTGTGGACAACAGTTTTGGTAATCCCGCACCTCCTCCTAACTTCCAAACTACGAATTCTCTGCATTATATTCACACCACACATTGCCTTCAGACATGACATCTCCACTGCCTCCAGCCTTCTCCTCGCTGCAACATTCATCACCCATGCTTCACACCCATATAAGAGCGTTGGTAAAACTATACTCTCATACATTCCCCTCTTTGCCTCCAAGGACAAAGTTCTTTGTCTCCACAGACTCCTAAGTGCACCACTCACTCTTTTCCCCTCATCAATTCTATGATTCACCTCATCTTTCATAGACCCATCCGCTGACACTTCCACTCCCAAATATCTGAATACATTCACCTCCTCCATACTCTCTCCCTCCAATCTGATATTCAATCTTTCATCACCTAATCTTTTTGTTATCCTCATAACCTTACTCTTTCCTGTATTTCACCTTTAATTTTCTTCTTTTGCACACCCTACCAAAAATTCATCCACCAATCTCTGCAACTTCTCTTCAGAATCTCCCAAGAGCACAGTGTCATCAGCAAAGAGCAGCTGTGACAACTCCCACTTAGTGTGTGATTCTTTATCTTTTTAACTCCACGCCTCTTGCCAAGACCCTCGCATTTACTTCTCTTACAACCCCATCTATAAATATATTAAACAACCACGGTGACATCACACATCCTTGTCTAAGGCCTACTTTTACTGGGAATAATTTCCCTTTCCTACATACTCTAACTTGAGCCTCACTATCCTCGTAAAAAACTCTTCACTGCATTTAGTAACCTACCTCCTACACCATACACTTGCAACATCTGCCACATTGCCCCCCTATCCACCCTGTCATACGCCATTTCCAAATCCATAAATGCCACAAAGACATCTTTAGCCTTATCTAAATGCTGTTCACTTATATGTTTCACTGTAAACACCTGTCCACACACCCCCTACCTTTCCTAAAGCCTCCTTGTTCATCTGCTATCCTATTTTCCGTCTTACTCTTAATTCTTTCAATAATAACTCTACCATACACTTTACCAGTATACTCAACAGACTTATCCCCCTATAATTTTTTGCACTCTCTTTTATCCCCTTTGCCTTTATACAAAGGAACTATGCATGCTCTCTGCCAATCCCTAGGTACCTTACCCTCTTTCATACATTTATTAAATAATTGCACCAACCACTCCAAAACTATATCCCCACCTGCTTTTAACATTTCTATCTTTATCCCATCAATCCCGGCTGCCTTATCCAACCTAAATTTGAAAATATCCAAGGTTTTAGCCTCGGTAACCCAACTGTAGAAAAAATTAAAGAAAAGAAAAGCCAGGGTTGGTAAACACAAGGAACATGATTGGAGATATAATCAAAGTGCAAGACACATGAAACATTGGAAAAAGTAAGAGATAAACTGTAGATGAATGGTTCAGAGAACCGACATGTTGTTAAATTAGACACATGTGCAACTCTTGGGTATCTTTATTAATAAAGATACCCAAGAGTTGCACATGTGTCTAATTTAACAAGAGGTAAATTATTTCACATACTAGGATCTAGTATGAATCTTCTATGTCAAAGAAGCAGAGATAAAAGTCTTTACTTAGAGGTAGTGAGGAAGTGGAACGAACGAAAGAAATATATGTAATGCTGGAAAAAATTAAACATAACTAAGGGAAAATATGATAGAACTCTTAATGAATATTAAGCCTAAGAGTATTAAAGGTGGAGAGACTGAGAAAAGAAGCTTAATATAAATCTTTTGTGATGAATGGTTTGAAAAACCGACAAGTTGAAGATTGAGACACTTATGCAACTTATGGGAACCTTTATTCAGGAAATGTTTCGCCACACAGTGGCTTCATCAGTCCTATACTGATGAAGCCACTGTGTGGCGAAACGTTTCCTGAATAAAGATTCCCATAAGTTGCATAAGTGTCTCAATCTTCATAAATCTTTTGCAGGCACAAATAAGTGAACAGAACAAAGGCGTGTACAACCAGGTGTCCACACTAATGTAAAAACTTATACGTGAAGAAAAAATAATTTTTACATTTTTCGGACAAAAGGGCCTGATAAATTTTCAGAATTTCTAAACATTGAAAATAGATAAGGTGAAACTGTCTTCTATTTTTGATACAGATTATTGTACAGGATAGTTTGGGATTCATTTGGGTGTTTGCCAGTGAGTTGTGCTGTAGACATCACTATAAAGTTTCCTCTGTGAGCCATTACTGGCGGGGTGTGACCCGCAGAGGCACCACACAATAAGGTACTTTGTAAACACAACACCCTGGCAACGTAGACAATAATATTCCTTCGTGTGACGCAAGAGATACGCTCAGCAATTTTGGGGAAACAGCCAACGCTTTTCTCTTTTTATATTGTCTTTCTCTCACTGCCTCCTCTCTCTCTCTCTTTCTTTCTCTGTTTATCTGTCTGTCACTCTCTCTTTCTCTCTTTACGAGAACGATAAGAGGTTTGCTTTTTTTTTTTTTACAAACTTTTATACATACATTTCTAAAACACAATTAACTAATTAGTATTATTAAGGTATTTGAGCACTCAGTTCTCCAGCAACAATGCTACCTGGAGTCTACCTGGAGCGTATTCCAGGGATCAACGCCCCCGCGGCCTGGTCCACGACCAGGCCTCCCGGTGGATCAGGGCCTAATCATCGAGACTGTTACTGCTGGCCGCAATCAGTCCAACGTACCACAGCCCGGCTGCTCCCGGCACTGATCCGACTAAACACACCGAACAGATAAGACACATGCAACAGTTAGACAACTTTATTCCGAAACGTTTCGCCTACACAGTAGGCTTCTTCAGTCGAATACAGAAAATAGGCAGGAACAGTAGAGATGTGAAGACGATGTAATCAGTCCATCACCCTTGTAGTCGTAGAATTTGAGGTTGTCAGTCCCTCGGCCTGGAGAAGTTCAGTTCCATAGTCAGGAACTATCTGAAGATCAAGCGACAGTGCGGAGACATAAATACTGTCGGAAGGAGAGGTGCAGAGTAGTAGTAGTAGCAGTAGTAGTAGTAGTAGCAGTAGTAGTAGTAGTAGTAGTAGTAGTAGTAGTAGTAGTAGTAGTAGTAGTGAGAATGTAACCACTGAAAGGTCATGTCCCTCTCAGATCCAACACTTCTCACTTGAAAAGCTTGTCCAAGGTGTTTTCTGTACCAAGATGCCATGTGTTGCAGTGTCTGACAAGATGAACATCAAAATGGTATACAATACCGACAGGTTGTTAGGTAAGACACATATGCAACAGTTAGACAACTTTATTCCGAAACGTTTCGCCTACACAGTAGGCTTCTTCAGTCGAATACAGAAAATAGGCAGGAACAGTAGAGACGTGAAGACGATGTAATCAGTCCATCACCCTTGTAGTCGTAGAATTTGAGGTTGTCAGTCCCTCGGCCTGGAGAAGTTCAGTTCCATAGTCAGGAACTATCTGAAGATCAAGCGACAGTGCGGAGACTTAAATACTGTCGGAAGGAGAGGTGCAGAGTAGTAGTAGTAGTAGTAGTAGTAGTAGTAGTGAAAATGTAACCACTGAAAGGTCATGTCCCTCTCAGATCCAACACTTCTCACTTGAAAAGCTTGTCCAAGGTGTTTTCTGTACCAAGATGCCATGTGTTGCAGTGTCTGACAAGATGAACATCAAAATGGTATACAATACCGACAGGTTGTTAGTTAAGACACATATGTATACCATTTTGATGTTCATCTTGTCAGACACTGCAACACATGGCATCTTGGTACAGAAAACACCTTGGACAAGCTTTTCAAGTGAGAAGTGTTGGATCTGAGAGGGACATGACCTTTCAGTGGTTACATTCTCACTACTACTACTACTACTACTACTACTACTACTACTACTACTACTACTACTACTACTACTACTACTCTGCACCTCTCCTTCCGACAGTATTTAAGTCTCCGCACTGTCGCTTGATCTTCAGATAGTTCCTGACTATGGAACTGAACTTCTCCAGGCCGAGGGACTGACAACCTCAAATTCTACGACTACAAGGGTGATGGACTGATTACATCGTCTTCACATCTCTACTGTTCCTGCCTATTTTCTGTATTCGACTGAAGAAGCCTACTGTGTAGGCGAAACGTTTCGGAATAAAGTTGTCTAACTGTTGCATATGTGTCTTACCTAACAACCTGTCGGTATTGTATACCATTTTGATGTTCACACCGAACAGATATCATCCCGTCACTCGACTGTCACCACAATGTCGTCCAAAATAACTTACCCGCTGTGACGTACAAGACGCACTTGTCTTCATAAATAAATAATGAAATTTACCAGTTAATAATATTTATAAATAAGGGATACCATTGGTAAGTGACTTCTTTTACTCAATGTTTTCATGTAATTCTCATCTTTACTCATTTCAAGACGGGAGAGACTAACAAATACGACATAATTCATATCTGTCATCCAGTTGACATGATTTTTACTCATATCAATATGCTCTGAAAACTGATTTCAAATTGAAGATTGAGACACTTATACAACATATAGGAATCTTTAGAGAGGAAACGTTTCACCACACAGTGGCTTCATCAGTCCAATATAAAGCAGGAGGTATAAGGAGTGGAGGAGTTTGAGGTAATCAGTCCCTCAGCCTGGAGTTGATGTGTTCAGACCATCATGATTGATGGACTGCTACAAAAGTCAGTCTCAAATTTTTTTCACGTGTGATAGGCATAGATAGGCTGTGCAGATCGACTTCAAAATTTCAAAACTCCTGTATTCTAGTTAGTATAAAGTTCATATATTTAATGTAGTGTTTTTCATGTCACTTTGTCACTTTTATTTACGAAATGATATGGTATTATTTTACCATATTGTGTTATTTTGTACTGATGCTGGTGAAGGACTCCTGATCCAAGGAACTAGAGTTATATTGTCCTTGCTTCGAAAGACTTTCTCCCACTTCACAGGCGCTATATGACCCATACGGATTTAGCTCTTTCAGCTGATTAAAATATAATAATAATTTTGAACGGCATTCAGCTTTAATGATTTAAATGTTTCTTGGGCTACGACTGAGTAGACACAAATTTTGATGGAGTCTGTGTAATAACTGGAAAATGCACCTTTTGGCCAGCATTAAATAAGAACATAAGAAAGAAGGATCACTGCAACAGGCCTACTGACTCATGCGGAGCAAGTCCATGTCCCCCCCCCAATTAGCCCAATGACCCACCCAGTCTGGTCACCTCCACTCAAGGAGCACGGCACCAGACCCAGCAGCACAAGCTAGTCAGGTCCACCTCACACCCAGTCATGTATTTATTAGTACTAATGCCCTGTCCTCTAAGGAAGCTACATACGTATCTCTTGTTGCTAGGTTGTGTAAGTTATCATGTGCCAGTTTGATTAATCAAATTATTTTTTGTGAAATACATGACGAATGTCTCTTGTGGCCAGAAATAAGTCACAGAATTTGACTATTTGGCTGTCCTGGTTAAGTCAACTTAATGATATTCTATGTTTGTGCCCTTAACATCTGTTAGTCCTCAAACGTTTGTTAAATATTCGTATGCTATGTGTACTAAGGTTACTTAAAACTAACTTACCTACTTACTTTATTATATACTTACTATGTAAAAAAAAGGCCGGTTTAACATAGAAGAAAGTTTATATTTAATTTTGCCTGTGTAATTCCCAATTTTCTGTTTTGGAAGAAACATGAAAATTTAAATAATATTTTTCCTTAGCGATAATTTCTGAGTGTCACATCTCATTAGCTTCAACCTTTCTATGCTGATTACTTGGTAATACAACTCACGAGCTTGAAGCTTAATATGTCAGTATTATATACCATTCTTGCACAAGCTTAATATGCTTATCGGATAGGTAAGGTTCGTCAGGACACAGGCCAAATGTCTCCTGACGCGGGTCTTAGGCAGATGGTCCTGTCTGTAGGTTTTTCTCATTTTGGTCTCTGAATTATTTGAATTAGAATTGGACTATGTCCAAATATGCCATTATTGAAGAAATTTGTATATTAGTTTCCATAGTAATGACTCTTCTCATTCTCTTGAAGACTTCAGGACTAATTCTTCAGTACTTTATAAGCTTATGGCGGACTCCGCATAATTCCAGTCACGTTCACTGAGACAGAGGACTGTGATTATGGAGTATGAGGATATCTCGGATGAAAATTAGACACTTGTGCAACAATGGGTATTTATATTGTAGACATTTCTCCAACCAGTTGCTTTTTCGATATAAATTCAAGGACATAATTGGAAGATAGTAGAACAAAACATAAGGTAATCAGTCCCTCAGCCTTGGAGTTGGTGAAGAACAACATAAGGGTGAAGATTCGGAAGCTGTTTTCCATTCTTTTTTATTTGCGGAAAATATTGTATATTTTCCGAAATATAGTGTATTTTTTGCATGTAAATTAATGAAATACATTGTAGTTACTGAAAATTAATTTGGAAATAAAAAAGGAACCAGCGACGGGGTAAGCGTCCCTTGGGGAGAGACGCCATATTTGAACTGGACAAAACGAAACGTTAGTGAAATCGGAGGAATATTTTGTCGCTCTGGAGGTTAAATGTGGTTGAAGCCTCTCAAATAGGAGCAGAAATTGTCGGAGTTACAGTCCTGCAGAATGTGAGAAACCAACGACTGGGCAGGACTCCGAAACTAGATATGAAAAGGAATAATGGTTAACCACCATTCCCCCAGAGAAGTAATGTCTTTATATGTTGAAATTTTGGCCAGTATTTTCCTCATATCTAGGCAGGTGTTGTGGATGACACACCAAGTAATCTCCAGACGAAATTGGTGAGTGTTGTGAACATATTTCCTTTCCGATATGCATTCATTATTTAAGTCATTTAACATACAGTCCATATAATTTATGCAAATATTATTACCAGAATTACTGGTGGTGTTTATTACATTTGAAGTTAATATAGGTCCAGAGTAACTAGTGGAGGTATGAGATTAGTGGGTATTCGAAGGGTGACATTTTCTTGTGACTTAGGGAGTCTCAAAATTCCTACATCTCTCAGTAACACTTGGTAAGGAATAATTGTCTTTGTTACAGCTTACTGGTATATATCTTACAAGGTTCATACAGGTAATTTAATATTCCACAAGCTTCATCTAACTTGCCCTTGTGCATGGTCACAGGAACCATTTTCTTTAAACAACTGACATCTGCAGATACCTTATAACATAAGTTGTTGAGCCTATTACCAGTATTCTGAGTGGTTGGGAGAGCTTCCAAAAAACTTCATTGACGTACCTACAAATGTTCTCAATAGGTGCCTCCTAATTCGACGACGACGCAGAGGTAAATTCAAGTGTGTTTATGCAGATATGACTATTTTGTATGTAATATTGTGTGAAATCTATATCTCCGCTAAATAATGTTTAAATAAACTTTAGTTTACTTCAGAACGGCCTTCTGCCTGGAGGGTGTTTTGGGGGTTAACGCCCCCGTGGAGCAGTTCTGGTTGATGAGGGTCTGATCACCCAGGCTGTTACTGCTGGCCGCACGTAGTCCAGCGTACGAACCACAACCCAGGTGATCGGGTACTGACTTCGGATATCTGTCCAGCTCTCTCTTGAAGGCAGCCAGGGGTCTGATGCATCTTAATGCCAGGATAGTGCCTTTTAAATTGTACTTGCGGGAGACAAATTTGTTGATATAGAGAATAGTTAAACTACTTAGAATCGTTAAAGTCTGTGCCATAACCAATGAATGCCTCCTCTGCTCGGCTTGTAACTTTCACCACTGGTGTGGTTTCCTAAACTCAACATTCTTCCTGTTAAAGGATGCCTTAAGTTACGATGTTGTAACTGTATTGAATAAATAGCGATATTCATTTATATTCAGCAGTTAAATTATTGACGATACTTCCTATACTAAGCTTACTTAAAACTGGAAACGATCTTGGAATCGTGGAATCAGATGAGTTTCACTGGACTACAATAAATTTGCTACTTCTATAAATAAAAACTTTAACGTCATTCTTAGCTAGCTGAATGGAAAGTCTAAATTAACTCATCATGTGGGTCTGTGTTACACCTCTGAAGAAAGCCTCGAGTCTGTTTACGTCATAAATATGAGTCTTGTGCATGATGTTTGCTTGTCAGGAAGAGTCAGCAACACTGCTCTGAGTATCCTATTTTTCACACATATTTACCAAAGGTTGCTTCTTTGCCATATTTTCATATCGATGTTTGGGTTCCATTAAATTTTCTCTAATATATAAAATTTCTTTTTCATATTAACATGAACAAACGAAAATGCCTGAACAGTGTAGACAACTTTTGCTATATTTTTGGCAAGTATACGACATGTGACCAACGAAAATACATAATCCGTGTTAAGATTGCTTTCGAGCACAACATAGGCTGCAAGATTGATGGTCAATATAAAGCAGAGGCTCCCCACAAATGTTGTATTGTTTGTACCTCTGGATTAACACAGTGGTTAAATGGGAAACATCAACGTCATTATTCAGTCCCAAAATGGTGTAGCAAAAACTGAAGAGTCACCTACTTGGTTAACGTCGTTGATATCTCAAAGAAAAATATTAACAAGACAACTCAGTCAGATACTGAATCAGTTTTAAAACCTTTGTCAAATAGTGAAGATATTTTTATACCTGTTCTATCTGTTGTTTATGATGCTGAAAGTGAAAGTAGTGAAGAAACTAATAACTGAATCACCATAATCTGAGGTCTGGGTCTCGCACTGTTTAATTGTTTGTATATTGTTGCTATCTCTACCATGGGTCCCCATTCCTGAGTGTCCCTAATATGTAGTTATATGACCCATCTTCATTTATTCCACCTATTTCCTCAAAATCTATCGATTCATTATTATCAGTGTTTCTCCTCTGCCTCCTCTGTTTTCTCTTTCCATTCTCATTATCTGATATCCTTCTGGGAAACTTTCGTTTGCTATCACTTCTGTGAGTTTTGTGTCTTTTATTGCTACGATATCAGGGGATGTATGTTCTGTCTGCTCTTTCCTGTCATTATTCATGTTTGTAATTCCTTCCTCATATGTATACATCTTCAGTTTCCTTTATGTTATTGTGCTCTTGTTATCGGGTTACTGCTCTCTTGGCTCTTCTTCGTGTGTCAGAGGTGTAGGTGAGCGAATATAGAGATACGGAGGCAGCAGAAAAGAATGTGGGCTGCTTGAGTGATGGATCTTATAGTGGTAAGTGGTGAGACGACTATAAGTGTGGAAGAGGGAGGATTGGGATGGTAGAAAAACAGAGATTGAGAAAGTTTGGAACTGGCATGGTTGTAAAAATGGGTACTGTACTGGCGATAGTTAGAATTGGGGGTTGTTGATATGGAAGAATGAGTAGAGTATGGTTTGATTAGAGTTGTTTTTAAGTGGGGAGTCTGGTATACCGTGTGTCTGTGCGTCCACATGGTGGGGTTTACCTTGGTGTCTACATTGAGACGGAGCTTTTCCACCTGTCATTTTGTTAACTGGTTCTCTTTCCTGTCTTCATCAGTTTCTCATTTTCTCCCTCACTTGTTTCCTTTCCTGTATTATTTTGTCCAGATGAAGTCACTCATGATGATACTAGTCTGTCCCTCTCAACGTCGAGTCTCATGCCATTTATGATGTAAGGGTCAGTTAGAACATGTATAATTTGTCCCTTGCACTCTTTCCAGTATCCCGAAACTTTGCCTCCCTAAGTGCATCTGCCTCGCCACCCGTCTGTTAAATAATATTCAGAATCTAACATCTATTTGCCATGAACATATTTTATCTCCTTTCAACCTCCTCAAGGCAGTGGATAGTTAATGAATTTATTCCATTCTCCTCATATTTCCTTTCCCTCCAGAGTTCATTGTCTTTCTGTATTATCAGTTTCTTAGCTACTTTTAATATTTTCTTTACGCACCGATTTCCTGAGAGCATTTCCGCAAAGGTCCCTTCCCCTCCCCTCCCCTCCCTCTGTCATTTTTTCACCCCACCTGTTCTGTCTTTGCTACATACGTCCTTCCCTTCTGCTCCTTTAATTCTGTCTTAAACAAAGCTAAGTATCTTTTCTACAGTAGAAACAGTCCTTCTTTCCTGTATCTTGCCTACATAAAATAATACCTTCTTATTTATCCCATCACTATGAGTAGATCACGGACCTTTTTAAACTTCATCCATAATAAGTTTAAAATCCAGTCAACATCATTTCCTTCTTTGTCCACCAACATCCTGACTGTGTGTCCCAATCTCTCCCTTCCAGTTAATTTGAGGTCTACTTTCCATTTTCATCACTCTTTTGAGTTTTGCTAGGTACATAAACCCTCGTGGTTTGTAGAGTGCAAATCAGAAATGTCTGTGCTAGGGGATCAGTCAGTACTGTTAGTGGAAAAATGTCCTGGAGATGAATGTGTATATTTGTGAGCATTTGTGTTGTGTGTGTGTGTGTGTGTGTGTGTGTGTGTGTGTGTGGTGTGTGTGTGTGTGTGTGTTGTGTGTGTGTGTGTGTGTGTGTGTGTGTGTGTGTGATGTATTGCTTGAAGGATTAGAGTTGGGTGTCTCAGATGCATCTTGTGTGCTTTTGTTGCTGTTGTGGTTTAATGTTGTTTTGTTGCTGCATTTGTGTTTGTTTGTTGTGTTTTGTCTTGTGTCTGTTCAAATTTTCTAATTGGGCCTCGACACTGAAGGGTGTTATTATTATTTCACCTTTAACTTCTAGATTTTTTTTCTGCTTGTTCCCGCGGTCGTTGTTTGTGTATCAGTCTACGCATATATTGTCCGAGAAAAGGCAAGAAAGTGTCTCAAAAAGTTTTCTATGCCTTTTCACAAGTTACCAGCACTTAAAAGGCTGAAACTTAGGAAGACGTTACAGTGCGACTCTGATCAGAGTCCACTAACCCAGCCACGGTGTTGTGCCTTTTCATTCTTTATCTTTGTCTTTGTTTCCCGTCTTTGATGCTTCGTCCTGGTTCTGCTTGTTGCGAATATCTGATTTTACATTACATGTTACTCAAATTATACTATATGGCGTGATATATTTCCCTTGTAACTCCAGTGTTTTTTTTTAGTTTAGGGATAGTTAGATTTTCACATTCTCTTTGTATCTTTGGTTTCTGAACTTCCAAACCAGACTTGCTGTATTTTTTTTTCTGTATCTTCCCCATGTCTTTGAATGCACAGTTGTTACATGCCGACGAATTCTAGAATTAGTCATACATGGTAAAGTGCCCTGAATGTTGATGACATTATTTTTCTGTATGTTGTTATTAATACCGCAATTATACAGTTCATATTACTATCTGTTTACATCTTTAAAGATATATGCACTTCAAAATCTTTCTTGGTTTTCTTAATTGTTCTTCATCTTTGTGGCCTTCAAGTCAAATCCCACAATAACCTGACATTTATTGAGGATGAGTTGGAACATCCACTCTTTGCCTGCCCCTTTTAATTAAATGGTCAAGAATGTCTCGTAGCTCACTGAAAGTCTTCTTTTATACTGGAGTTTCTAACAATTTTACTTTCATCTGCATTCTAGACCACTAATAAAATGGTTGACAGATATGGAAAAAATATTCATTGTAGGACTTCGTAGCGCTGGAATTTTATTTATGTATAATGAAAAAAAAATATGTTTAATAAACCGTTTGTAGTAACAAAAATGTGTGTTATTAGGAACAGAGTTAGGTTCGTGATGTTCTGCCTTCATTAGTTAATTAATATAGTAAGTTTATTTAGGTATAGGTACATATAAATACAGTTACGTAAATTATCATACATAGCATGTGTGTAGATTACTTAAAATAGCCCAAGATAGTCAGAGTGACTTATTTCCATTGGGATCCTTGGAATTTATAATTATTATTTATACGTTAAAAGTTAAAACAGCTAAGTAACTCAATTGTGAGAAAAGCAATTACAATATAAGGAGATATAATAGAAGTAAAGTGAGTTATTTACGCTAGCATTTAAGAAAGGATCAGATCACAGTAATAGGTACATGGTAGCTGTTATGGGGCTATAGGACCCAACATGTATTTATAGGTAACAGTTACTCTGGAACACCTAATTATATTTAATTGATGGGGACTCAGCTCTAAATGTCATAAGAGCAGATCACCCTTATGACTGAGAGGCAGCTGGGTCAAGCCTATTTTTCTCAATATAATAGGTTATACTATCAACACACAAACACACAATTTAAGTAAGTAGTTATAAAGTTGTAATTCTTTTTGTAAAAGTAAAATTAAGGTGTGGTAGAATTGTGGTAACAAGAGAATTGTGCTTGGCAACAGTCTTTTGTTTTTGGTGGGTGTGGGAGGAGCTTAGCTAGGCTCCTCCCCCTCCCTCTCCCTCTCTCTCTGGTGCGGGACTTCAACGTGGCAGGAGCTCGGGGTCTTTCTTCTATTTTTGGGGGAAATTATTTGTGCTCCAGGGGTGAGTTTTTATAACTTAAGTTGTGGCCACCATACCCAGGGTGACTAAAGTGTGTCAAAACACTATACTTAACTCTGTAAGGGTGACCTGAACTTAACTCTGTGAAGAAATGTCTTGTGTGCTCCCGTGGACTGAACCAAGATGCCCTCCATCGAGCAACTCTACCAGCAGCTTAAGGAAGAATTGAGGGTAGCGAAGATGGAGATACGGCGATTGACCGAGGAAAACAAGAGGATTCGTAGTAGTCCTACTGTTTCGAGTCCTCAGGTCAAGAAGGGATCGTGGTCAGTGTCTGGACAGCAGGGGACGAAGTCGACGATCAAGAAGACGAATGGAAAGCCAGAAACGATAAAGAAGAAAGATACTGCTGTGGAAACTCTTGTGGAAACCTCCAATGCATTCTCGGTGCTACCTGACGAATGTGAGTCGACTACTGGGATCGTCACGACGAACAACAACAAGGAAGGTAAGAATATTGTTGTTGTTGCGGATAGTCAGGTTAAATACATGGATAGAGCATTCTGCTTGAAGGACAGGAGTAGGAGACAGAGGGTTTGCTTTCCTGGGGCTGGGATGGAGGACATTGTTAGCCGGCTTGACTACATCATGAACGGTAATGGGACCAATCCTATTATTTGCCTCAGTGCTGGAGGCAATGATGTAGGCAAGCGTAGAAGTGAGGATTTAGTTAGAAAGTTCAGGACAGCTATAGACATAATTAGGAAGAAAGGGGGGCGCCCTGTTATATGTGGCATTTTGCCAAGAAGAGGTGTTGGTAATGAATGGTTATCCAGAGCAATTGGTATTAATTGTTGGCTGGATAAACACTGTAAGGATAATGCAGTACCATTCATTGACAACTGGGACAACTTCTATGGCCGAAATGACATGTATGCCAGGGATGGGGTTCACTTATCCAGGGCAGGTGTGGGTTTTCTTGCTAACTCAGTTGAAGGGGTTGTTAGAACTTTAAAATAGGATTAGTTAGAGGTATGGGTTTAGAAATGATAAATAATGAGTATGGATATATTGACTTATGCTCTAATATTAAAAATCTTAATAGTAACTGTCATGGAGTAACTCTGGGTAATGATAATTTCAGAAATTGTGTAAAAACAAAGATCAATAGGAAAAATGTGCAGAAGAAAAAACATATGATGATATTTTATGCTAACAGTCGAAGTGCAAGAAATAAAATTAATGAACTACGTTTGGTAGCATGTGCTGGGAACTTTGATATCATTGCATTAACTGAAACTTGGTAAGATTTAAAGAGTCGGGATATGACTGCTGAGTGCAATATTCAGGGATTTAAGTTGTTCAATGTGAATAGATGTAATGGGAAGGGGGGAGGAGTTGCATTATATGTTCGAGAAAATATTAATTGTTGCATAAAAACAGGTATAAAAATAGATGGTGTAACAGAATCTGTTTGGGTAGAGTTTGTAGAAGGTCAAGAAAAACTAATTCTAGGTGTAATATACCGACCTCCAGGCTAGGATCACGATAGAGGGAGACTTCTTTGGGACGAAATTGCTAGGGCTTCTAGACACAATAACATAGTCATAGTAGGGGACTTTAACTTTAGTCAAATTGACTGGAATTATTTGACAGGTAATCTAGAGTCGAGTGACAGTTCAGGACTGTTTTCTGAAGCAGAGCGTAACAGAGCCTACCAGGGGTAATAATTTGCTAGACCTAGTCTTGCCAAATAAGGAAACACTCGTGAATAATCTGGAGATCACTGAAGAGCTTGGCGCAAGTGATCACAAATCCATCACTTTTAGAATTAACTGGGAATGAAAGAATAATGATAATACAGTAAAAATCCCTGATTTCCGTTCTGCCGACTATAATGGACTTAGGGAACATCTGTCTAATCTTCATTGGGGTTATCTAGCTAATGATTTAATTGGCGATGATCATACTTATGATTATGAAGGGATCTGCTTTTATGATTTTTTCTTAATAATGAAACACCGTGCCCAGAGTATATACATTCCCAGAGAGATATTAGGTCAATAATAATACCCCAAAATGGGTTAACAGTAGGTTAAAGCATTTATTAGGGAGAAAGGGAAATTTAAGGCGCATCAGAAGAGGAGGGGTTTAAACCCTTTACTGACCAATATGTTCAGCTTAAAAGAGAAGTAAAAAGGGGATTAGAAAGGCTAAACGTAACTATGAAATTAGAGTTGCTAATAAAATCAAAGACTAACCCAAAAAGGGGTTCTTCAAGTGTATAGGACGAAGGTGAAGGAAAAAGTAGGACCTCTGAAAATTGGGAATGGACAGCTGACGGATAACGAACTGAAAATATGTTCCTTATTTAATGACTACTTTTTGTCAGTTTTTACCCAGGAAGATGTAAATGAGATTCCAGTATTTAACAATTATTTAGTTCCTGATGAATTTAAATTAACTCATATTACTGTCACGAGGGACGTGGTTATTAAACAGATAGACAAAATGAAGCAAAATAAGTCCCCGGGACCCGACGAGTTGTTTTCCAGGGTACTTAAGGAATGCAAGATGGAGCTTAGTCAGCCATTAACGAGTGTGTTTAATGCGTCCATCCTTACCGGTGTTGTGCCAGAGCATAAGAACATAAGAAAGGAGGAACACTGCAGCAGGCCTGTTGGCCCATACTAGGCAGGTCCTTTACAATTCATCCCACTAACAAACATTTGACCTTCCCAATTTTCAATGCTACCCAAGAAATAAGCTCTGATGTGCAAGTCCCACTCAAATCCAACCCATCCTACTCATGTATTTATCCAACCTAAATTTGAAACTAACCAAAGTCCTAGCCTCAATAACCCAACTAGGTAGACTGTTCCACTCATCAACTACCCTATTTCCAAACCAATACTTTCCTATGTCCTTTCTAAAGCTAAACTTATCTAATTTAAATCCATTACTGCGGGTTCTCTCTTGGAGAGATATCCTCAAGACCTTATTAATATCCCCTTTATTAATACCTATCTTCCACTTATACACTTCTATCAGGTCTTCCCTCATTCTTCGTCTAACAAGTGAATGTAACTTAAGAGTCTTCAATCTTTCTTCATAAGGAAGATTTCTAATGCTATGTAATAATTTAGTCATCCCACGCTGAATGTTTTCTAACGAATTTATGTCCATTCTGTAATATGGAGACCAGAATTGAGCTGCATAATCTAAGTGAGGCCTTACTAATGATGTATAAAGCTGCAGTATAACCTCTGGACTTTAGTTGCTTACACTTCTTGATATAAATCCCAGTAATCTATTTGCCTTATTACGTAAGCTTAGGCACTGCAGTCTTGGTTTTAAGGTTGCTGCTCACCATAACCCCCAAGTCCTTTTCGCAATCTGTATGGCTAAGTTCTACATTATTTAACTTATAAGTGCTAGGGTTATGGACACTCCTGAGCTTCAGAACCTTGCATTTATCTACATTGAACTGCATCTGCCACTTTTCTGACCAAGAATAGAGTTTGTTTAAATCCTCCTGAAGTTCCCTAACATCTACGTTTGAATCAATTATCCTACCTATCTTTGTGTCATCGGCGAATTTGCTCATATCACTAGTAATTTCCTCATCAAGATCATTGATATATATTATAAACAACAACGGGCCCAAGAACGCCCTGTGGAACGCCACTTGTTACAGACCCCCACTCGGATTTAACCCCATTTATGGACACTCTCTGCTTCCTGTCAGTGAGCCATGATTCGATCCACAAGAGCACCCTTTCCCCAATGCCATGAGCTGCCACTTTCTTTAACAGTCTATGGTGCGGAACTCTATCAAAAGCCTTACTAAAATCTAAGCAAATAATATCAAATTCTTTATAGTGGTCAACAGCCTCAAAAGCTTTACTGAAGAAAGTTAATAAATTAGTTAGACAAGACAGGCCTCTTGTGAATCCATGCTGAGTATCATTAATCAAGCTATGCTTATCGAGATGGCTTCTTATAATCTCAGCTATAATTGACTCTAGTAATTTTCCTACAATTGAGGTCAGGCTTATTGGGGGGTATTTTGATGATAACGACTTGTCCCCTGTTTTAAAAATAGGAATTACATTAGCCATCTTCCACATATCAGACACTACACCTGTTTGAAGAGATAAATTAAAAATATTAATTAATGGTTCACAGAGTTCCATTTTGCATTCCTTAAGAACCCTTGAAAAAACGTCATCAGGAACCAGTGACTTATTTTGCTTCAGTCGGTCTATCTGCTTCAGACCCATTTCACTAGTGACTGATGTTACATAATTAATCCTCTTCTGGCCTACTATAAAAATTAATTACTGGAATATTGTTAGTGTCTTCCTGTGTAAAAACCGAGAGAAAATAATTATTTAAAATCGAGCACATTTCATTCTCTTTGTCAGTAAGATGCCCACAGTTATTTTTAAGGGGACCTATCTTGTCTCTAACTTTTGTTCTATATATCTGGAAAAAACTTTTTGTGTTAGCTTTAGAATCCCTAGCAACTTTAATTTTATACTTCATTTTAGCTTTTCTTATCCCCTTTTTAATGTCCCTCTTAATGTCAATATACTGATTCATAAGATGACCCTCACCTCTTTCGAATAGC
>NC_069455.1:26455712-26591756 GCF_026875155.1 Cherax quadricarinatus | reverse complement strand
CACAAAAAGGGTAAAACCCTGGATAAAAGATTTGGGGTCCCTAAAGATTTTATAAGGGTTTCCCCTTCCAAACAATACGGACTTCTCCCTTCCCCTCCTACCTGTCTCCCATACCCAACAAAGTTTAGATAAAGGTAAGTCATTTTGGGTTTTGGGTTTAACTACTCAAATTCTAATTCTTTTCTGTATGTAAATCATATTTAAGTATAAAAAATATTTTTTGTTAGTACTTTTAGGTGCGGAACGGATTAATTGGATTACATTATTTTTTTAGAGAAAAAGGTTTTCCGTTTGCATTTCAAATTTCGTAAACTTTTGGAAAAAAATTAACAAAAAAGGGAGGCCCCACGTAGGGGTATGTCACTGATGTCAGCTGGGCTTGTTTTACCAGCTGTGCCTTTAGTAATAAAGATTTTATATTATTATTATTTTTTATTATTATTATTATTATTATTATATTATTATTTTATTAATAGAAAAAAACTTTACTTTGTTTGGGGTAACTTGAAATTTACTTGAAAACTTGTACTTTTTTAGAGGTGTGAGTAACTTGAAAATTTTTATATGTCTTACCATTCCCACCAGTATCGTCAGGTTTTTTTCCCTTTAAACCTTTTCCTTGAGGACTTGTTGGGCCGCGGGTTACTTGGGGGACTCATGATGTTGAACCCAATTTCTGTTTTGGTCACCAGGTCCTTTTCCCGGGGGGTGGGCATTGGTGCAATGGCTTGAAACAACAATCACTTATTTCGGGACTGTCTTTTTGAAACTATTGCACTTCTGTAATTTCATGGTTTGACCATGTACAATTGGAATATGAAAATCCCAAATACAATTTGGTGTGCCTTGCTCAGGTGTCAACCGCTTTTATACTTTCCCACACCTTATGGCACAGTTATTTGGTTGTGTGCTCAGGATGTGCTGGGTGTTATACCCAAGCCCTTTCCTTGAGTGGGGTTGTAGTCTTTGTCCTCCTAGCTGCTTACTCGTCTGTGACTTCTTTGCCCTTTCCTCAGCTTCATGATTTTGCACTTGGGGGATTAAACTCAGGAGCCAGTTTTGGACCCGGGCCCAGCAGCTTTAGAGACCCTTTGTGTCCGTTTGATCCTCGTCCACAAATTTTCCTCATCGTCTGATAACAGGACACTTTTCTAACACCCAAGAAAATACAATCTATAGCCCTTTCTCCCTGCCTTACTTCTCCCGCTTTGTCGTAAAACCCAGTAGGTTTGTGACGGGTTTTTCCCTTTTCCTAAAACCCCGTCGGTTATCATGTAAAAGCTAACCTTTTATAATTTTCCCCCAGTCTTTTTTGACAAAATCCCTGACATTGCTCTATATATGCCATTGAAATTGGGTCTGTACTAATTCGTGCTCATGCTTGCTCTTTTTTTTAAAGATTGGATACATTTTTGTCTTTCACACCCAGGTATTGTCCAGTTGTGCACATAGTGCCTCTGCTCGCTTTTTCCCTTTTGCAGCCTCCACCTAATCGTTGTGTATGTTGTGTGCCCAGCACTTGTTGGGAAACATTCCACCCCGTCTTTTTCTGTTCCACGAATATGTTCCCTTTTAAAATCTCAATTGCTCTTCACATATTCATTTTTGTGGTCCCCTTTCCCTTTCCTTCCTCAGTCAAATTTACTTTTTTTTTATTTTTTTTCCTCCTTGTGGTTGTCAACATTTTTTGGGCCAATTTGGCTTGCGTGGTTGTGATTCCCTTTTGTACGGGGCCCCCCACCTTACCCTTTATTTTAAATTTTCTACTCTGGTAATCAATTTTTTGGGGCCTTTTGGGCTTCACACTTTTTCCTTTCTCTAGTTCACCTAACTTTGTTTTTTTTTTCTTACAGTGTGGATTTACTTAGGCCAGGTGCAGATAAGAAAAAATTTATAAAATTACAGGGGAAACCCGTTTACGAATTTAACCATTCGGACCTTGTTCGTATCCTGAATTGTTCAAATATGAGTCAATTTTTCATTTAAAAAAATTGAAATCCCATTAATCCGACCCAGTAGAATTCTTGTTCAAAAGCGGGAAAAAAATACCTTCATATATGAATATCAATTCTGCACTTATTTATCACAATTGATTATAGACATAACTATAAATAACACAGAATCTTGAATATAATCTGAATAATTAAAATGTATTAATGCAAGTGGGGGCGGCCATAACCGCTCCGGCATTATTGTGGTATTCTTGAGGGCCTTTCGAAGCTCACCTGCTTTATATATTAGTTTTTATTATTATTAAAAACTTATTGAAAAATAATAATTATAATTATTATTATTTTTTTAGGGAACGGGAGCACAGATCCAATTCGTAGACAACCCCCTTTCACCATGTACGTACTACTACTAATAATACTAATTTTTATAAAAAATTTAATAAAAAATATAATAAAAATATGTAATAACATAAGGAGAAATTCAGAAGGCTGCCGGTAGATGGCCCCACGATCAGCAAAACTTTGGGTAAACTTACTTTTCCCCCAAAATGCTCTGCATAACATGTCTGTACTTGTAGAAATAAAGTATTATATTTTGTTTATGCACTATCCCGCATCCCGGACGAAAACAGGGCGTCAGCTCTTACAGTGGGCTATTAAAGGCGATACCAGGCCCTCAAACACAGGTCAAAAAGGAAAATAAGTGATGGTGATAAGCGGTCAGGGACAATAGGGAATGTGAGACAATAGAACCTTTCCTTATTACTCAGACACCACCAGACATTGTATACATGTACAAAGATACGAAAGAAGAACATTAAATATATCCATGTAAAATGTGTAAGGGGGGGGGCATAATGGATGTGTGTTCGATTATGGTAATCATCCAAAATTCATTTTTTTTTGTAAAAAATACACTTCGCAAGTTCCCCCTTTAGCATGAACTTTTTTTTTTTAACAATCGGCCGTCTCTCACCGAGGCGGTGACCCAAAAAGGGAAAAAAAAACCCCGAAAAAAAATATTTCACGACTCACAAAATCGAATGACACGTTTTTTCGAACAAACCTACCGGGGGCGGGATTAAACCCGCGGTCAGAAGTCTCAAAACCCCGCCCGTCCGTTAGCCACTGACCAGTAGCCACAAATAAGTTTCGCCATAGTATTTTTCTACACCAAAGGGGTTAGCATGGGCACCATGTGACCACAAATGCTTTTGGTCCAGTGGTATTGTTACACCTATTTTGCAAAAGTTTTTTAAAAAATGCAATCATGGTGTAATAGCACACAAAATGAATGTGGGAAAATTCATTTATCCGAAGTATCTTTATTACAAAACAGTAAATAACAAAGAAAATTTATTATTTATCAGTTAACAAGTGGGAATTTGGGACACCTAGGTCGAAAAAAATTTCCCCCTTCGATACCTACCACTGTCTACCCAATTTTTCTTGGACCATTAATATAAATAAAAAATATACATCACCGGGAATTTGGTGAATATGTAAATTTGTGGATCTATATTAAAATTTAATAAATGATTTATATTATATTTTCATAAACTAACAGAAGGAAAAATATTTTAATACACCACCAATTTGACTGGAGTTAAGTTCATTACAAAAACCCATGTCTAAATTTATGAAATTACGGGCCCAAATTAAACAAAATAAAAATAGTTATCTGGGGTTCCTGGACGTCTTGCCCGTGCCTAAAATTTCTAAATTATGCAGGAATGACTCCAACAATTTCGCCTCCTATTTGAGAGGTGTCAACCCCAATTTTACCTCTAAGCACGAAAATTTTCACTTATTAATTAACGTCTGTTAAATTCAACAAAAATGGCGATGCCCTTCTGCGCGGGCGCAGCTTCCCTTTTCGATAATAAAAATTTTTTTAAATACAGATGGCCACTATTTAAAATTTAACTATGTATTTCCGGAAAATATATACAGTATTTTCCACACGCACGGACAGAGTTTGTTGCTAACCACTAAAATTGTCATTTGACAATGGTGGAGGACCTGGGTACAATGGATCTGCATCCACAGGGCGAATTTTACACAAATTAATCACCTTTTTACACTTTGCCGCCCTTTGGGGAATCCAAAAATTTCCCTGATAAATTTAAGGTATCTTGTACCCCACCAGCATTACTTTTTTAGGGCTTTTAAAAACAATTAAATTTTTTTAGATGTGAGTTTTGGGCAGTAAGATAGGTTTTAGCATAACACCAATTCAGTTTTTTGAAAACCTACCCTGCCCCTAATTAATTGTTCTCTAAATCGTCCCAATTTCTCTTTTAGGAAACCTTTCAAAATTTTTTACTTTCCATCATAAATTTAATCCTTTTCCATGATTTCCTCCTGTACCCCTTTATTAATATTAAAGAGATGTGAAAACTTAAAGAAATTTTTCATCTTGTTAAAAAATTTAAATCCCAAAATTTAGTTACATTGTTAGTCTGGGTAAAGAAAAAACCCATTTATACAATGGCTTACGGAGGACAAACATTGGGGGGGTGGTCACAGAATTTAAACGGACAATATCCCCTTTTGTACAGGAAAATTAGTTTTATTTCCAAAGCACCGGTCCTTTAAACCATGATAACATTTACAAATTTACATAAGGTAAACCTTGAGACAAGAAAATCACTGGTTTTCCCTCACCGGTATATGATTAAATGTTAACAAAACCGACCCCCAAATTATACTTCTCTTGCATCTGATTAATTTTTAGCGACTCTGTTTTTAGTAAAAATTTTTCTGTTTCCATTACAATCCATTTTAAGGGGTAAAATATTTGTCAACCAAATTACAGGTCACTAATATTTATCTCCGCAACTTATTTCTTTTATAATTAGCTAATTTGTCACCTACATAAATGGCTTTAAATCCAACTGAGGTAAGGTAGGTGATTTAATTTGGGACACTTAAACCTTTAAAAATAACAAAAGAAATAACACATTTCATTGAAGGTAAGCAACTGAACCCTAGCCATTTTGAAGCACACAAAAAAAGTGGAGTACATTTTTCCCATTTGGATTGGCCACCTGGGATGGGGAACTCCAAAATTGGAATTTTTCATAAACACCAATTAATTCACCCCTGTTAATGAATTCCTCAGGGAAATTTTCCCAAGCAATTAAGTTTCCATGCTTCCGAATTAATAATTTCCCTCTTAAGTAAAGGGGTACACTAAACCCGTGGGTCAAAACTTTGGAAATTCAAAAAAGAAAACTCCCAATTAATTTTGGGGGTACTTAATTATTAGGGTTTTAAAAATTAACAGCTCTTCAGTATCCCAAAATTTTAACCCAATACTTACTACTTTTGGCACTTCATCCAGATAAACTTTCTTATTTTGTTCTTTAATTTGGGAAATACTATTTCCCTTCCCCCAGAGGCTTTTTTTCTACTCTGCTTATTTTATTTGCCTCTCCATAAGTATTTAAAAGTTCCTTTAGTTTACGCATACTCAGGAAATTGTCCCCATAAAATTTTTGTCATTCTTTACTCAAGGGGGTTCCCCTACATTTAAGGTGTGCATTTTCGTCGCTTGAAGAAAAGGACGGATTAGACCCAAAAATCGCTCCTAAAGCGAAAGGTTTTCAGAGGGCTAAGTGGGTCACTAGGGTTCTCAGGCCATAAAAGCGGGTACAATCCGGTCACCCTTTTAAACCCCAACTTAGGGAAAATTTACTTATGTCAGCCATAAAGGGATGTGCTTCACTTGAAAATTTTAAAAAATTCTCCTAATTTTTTCCCTCAACGACGGACCCCGTCATCAAACAGTCATTTAAAATAGGGCATTTTGTTACTCCCGGCCTTCAATTAAACAAATCCTCAAAGGGTGGTCTTAGAACCTTCTTTTACTCGTTTGGGGGCAAATAGTGACCATAAAATTTGGTTGCCAGGAGGTACCTTTCTATAAGTTCATAATTTAAAGTTTGCAATTATATCATTTAGACTCAACAATTCTGGTGTCATCCATTTGCGGGCGACCTTAAGTCCTTGCCCTTCTTAATTATTTGGGGATTCTGGATGGGGTTTAGTCCCACGGAAGTCGTACCCATATTGTCCAGATTCAAATTTTACATCCACATATTTTTCTTGAGTAAAAGAATCGCCTGGGCTTTCTTCATTTACATTTTTTTCCCAAAGCTGTCTAATTCCCACAAATTTTTGCCCTGGGTCACACCTCCCAATGGAAAAGAATTTTATGGGGTCACTTCATGGTAAACACACAGTTATGTTAAATTTTTATTTTTCCCCTGTCATGAATTATTATTTCAGGATCCTACCTAAAATTACAGGCCTCCTGCAGTCTTCAAAAAAGGGGACACCCCATTTCTTTTCCCTACCCCTTTTCAAAGGGCATAATAGTCCACCTATCAAAATATTTTTGGCCTACAAATCATCCTTAACCAAAGGTGCTAAATTTTAAATTTTGGGAAGTCTTTCTGAGTTTACTAAGCCCTCTGTATATTTTTCCTGGAGTCTATATTATATACAATTATGCATTAAAAGTTTTTTTCATTGCCCCAACCCGAAGTTACATAAACGTGCAACAATTTTAACCCTTTTTTCTGAGAGAAAAAAAGATAATTTTAAAGTTGTGGGATCCCCATCGTACTTTCTCCACAAACATTTACGTTTTATGAAAGTCCTGGGGGCCCTGGGCCATAATGCATTTACATTTTTTTTTATTTATGCCTTTATCAACTTTTTCATGTAAAACGGGAAGGCTACTTCACAAAACCATATTATTAACATTAGCAGCAATTTTTTCATTACTCTGTGTATCTGGATTTTCACATTATCATTATCAACTTATCATATAGACCTTTTCACAGACTATATGGGTCTTCCTTGTGCATTGATAAAAGAAAATTTTAATTTTTATGACAAACCTTTTCATTGTGATTTCCTAAAAATCTATACTCTGTCAAAATTCTTCCAATCTTTAAATTTACATTCCATGGGAAATTTTACCCTTTCAATTCTTAGAAAAAGAGTACCCTTGCAGAAGAGACAAACTCTTTTTCTTGGGTGGTTTTTATTAATGGGCTCTCTTAGGGGGTACTTTTTCTTCTTACCCTTTGGAGAAATCATTATTTATGATTCCTGCACTTGATATGCACCTATGCAACCCTTTTTTGGGAAAAGAATTCGATTATTTAAAATTGGGATAATTTTTCCCTTTGGGAAATTACAGATACCCCAGAGTTATTTTGTGTTGCATCTTTAAAATGAGTTAGTTGGCTGGTCGCACTGCACAATTAGTTTTTTGTAGACCAGTCTTATTTTCCCCAGCCAAAAAAACCCTTGTGATATTTGTTTTGGATCCATTCAAGTGTTTTAAGTTTAATTTATTCGTTCCCTGGCCCAATAACCCGTCTGTTCCTTTAATATTTATTTCTTAAAGTTATGAGAGTGTCCCATTTAACTCTAAACTGCTGTAAACCTTTGGGAAGTGTGATCTGGAGATTTTAAATTAACAAAAAAATCACAGATCCAACCTCTTTTTTCTGTATTACCATAAGTGACCTTCAACAAATCAACTGCTTTCCTTTTAAGAGTCATCTCATTGGGAAAGGGTTTTATGAGTTGGAGATCCCTCTTACCCGTCCTTTGAGGTAAAAAAATTTAGTTACACAGCTAGGGGCACTCCATCATCACAGTGCTTTAAAAAATTACCAAAAACCCCCCCCATTTTTTCTCCAGGATTTAAAAACAGGTAAACATATTTCTGGGAGTTTTGGGAAAGACATATTTTTTGTTGGAGCAATGATTAACTGCCCGGTTTACACATTTTTAAATTTTTTCAAGGCCGACTTTTTTCAAGAAAGAACATTTTTTCCCCTAATTCAAAAATGGTTAAATCATAAGATCACTTTAAACTCATCTAACGTTTTCAAAAAATCTCCTTCATATTTGTAATAAATTTGTATGAATCATATCTTTTACCTAAAGCACTAAATACAATTTTAAACAATATTCACATTTCTTGATTCATTAATTCCAAGCACTTATTAATGCCTTTGGGTTTTCATGAAACCCTTTTTAGCTTGCAGTGATGCTTTTTTTGCTCTATATTCCATATGTTTTTTTTTCTATATTAATTTCTTCATTTTCACCCTATGCTGTATTAAAATTTAAACTTAATTAATAAAACTGTTAAATCTTACTTTGAATAATCCTAGCTACTTAGCTTAGAATTTCGTATAAAAGATTGTAAAAAAATTTTTTAAAAGTACATTAATACAAACTTGGTCATCAAAAATAATATTTTACAAAAATTTAAAAAATTCTTCCAGAAAAATTTGGGATAGCAAAATTAAAATTTTACAAATATAAACTTTAGCCACACTTGTCTTATCAATTACACATACATGAATAAACTTGGCCAGAATTGTTTTAAATTTAATATTGTAATAATACATTAATAAAATCCTAGCCACTTTGGGGTTTGCAAAATTTAAAATTATGCACATTTAAAATAATCTTTAGCCCCCCTTGACTTAGCTTATCAAAAATTTAAAAATTGTAAATTATATAAATCCCCTACAATTAAAAAATTTGTGAATTAACATCCACCCCCCTTTTTGTCATTTACATATAATTATTAATAATTAAATAACTAATGATTTATAATTACCTCCCGTTTAAGAAGGGCCAAGGGGAAAATTTTAAAGTGGAAAATTACATTTATCTGAATGATCATTATTTCATAACAGTAAATGAACAAAACTAATTTTTATTTATATTTTACAAGTGGAATTTGGGGCACCTAGGTCGCAAAAAAGTCCCCCTTCGATACCACCACTGTTATACCACAAGTTGCTCTGACCTATTAATTATAAATGAAAAATCTCCCGGGAAACTGGTAAATATAAAATTTTTGGAGTAATTAAAATTAATAAATGTATATTAAAACACACTTACATAACAAAGGAAAATATATCTTAATATCACTCACCAATTTGACTGGAGATTAATGTGTCATGTACAGAAAACCTCACTGTCTAAATTTATGAAATTACTGGCCAGAATTAAACATAAATCTAAATAGCTTATCTGAGGTTCCTGGAGCTGTCTTGTCCAGTCGCCTGATATCTCAAGTTATGCAGGAATGCGCATCCAACAATTTCGCCTCCTATTTGAGAGGTGTCAACCCAATTTCACCTCTAGAGCACGAAAATTCTTCACATTATTAATTAACGTCTGTTCAATTCAAACAACAATGGCGAGTGTCCTTCTGCGCAGGCGCAGCTTCCCGTTTTCGATAACATAAATTTTATTAAATACAGTATGGCCATCTATTTACATATAACTACTGTATTTCTGGAAAATATGTACAGTATTTTCCACAGCATGCTAAAGGGATAATTGGCAAAGTAGGCATGTGAATTTTCAACTTCCTAACCAACTGAACAAAAAGAGTAGTCATAAACAGAGTTAAATCAAAAGCTGCCATAGTAAAAATCTGTCCCACAAGGCACAGTACTCGCCACCATCATGTTCCTCATTCTCATATCATCCATAGACGGATGTAAACCATAGCACTTGAGCATACTTTGCAGACGATACTAGGATCTACATGAGAGTGTCGTCCACTGAGGACACGGTAAATCTCCAAGAAGAGATAAACCAAGTTTTCCAATGGGTGCCGGGGCTGGGATTGGGAGCCGGGGGCTCCCCTCCCGGCCGCTCGGCGCGCCATTCGCCGGGGCTGGAGCTGGGCTGACTATGTTGGTGACGCAGTCAACCTGTTGACTATGTTAGTGACACAGTCAACCTGTTGACTATATTTACCTGGAGTTTACCTGGAGAGAGTTCCGGGGGTCAACGCCCCCGCGGCCCGGTCTGTGACCAGGCCTCCTTAGGTCAGTGTCCCAGGATGCGACCAACACCAGTCGACTAACACCCAGGTACCCATTTTACTGATGGGGAACATAGACAACAGGTGGAAAGAAACACGTCCAATGTTTCTACTCTGGCTGGGAATCGAACCCAGGCCCTCACAGTGTGAAGCGAGAGCGTTAACCACCAGGCCACCAGAGCCCTTAGTGACACAGTCAACCTGTTGACTATGTTAGTGACACAGTCAACCTGTTGACTATGTTAATGATATAGTCAACCAACACCAGCTCCAGGGAAACACACCTTCTTCTCCCTGTTACAGAATACACAGCGAGTCACTGATTACAAGGATATTCTTACCTTTATCATTCCTCAATCTGATTTTTGTTTCTTTACTCTAACTACTTTCTTCTTATTAACTGTTAGTAAACTGTTTTCTTTCACTAATCCCAACCACCATATATTCATTATTATGCGATTTTTTTATTTTCTTTTTAACTTCTTTAAGAAGTGAAACATTCTCTTTCAACTACTTGAGCTTTGACTCTAAAATTCTGTGTTCCTGAAAATGGTATAAAATACCATTAAGTTGAATATTAAGACATATGTGCAACAGTTGGGTATTTTTATTGATAAACGTTTCGCCTACACAGTAGGCTTCGTCAGTCAAATATAGAGGGACCTGCCTTGCAACTTTCAGTAAATGAATCCCATTCCCTACGTCTTCGAGGTCTTCTGCCTCACCTTTGAGAGTATTTAAGACTACGTTTTCAGCCTTCAGCTTCATATCGTTCCAGACAATGGAATGAACCTTTCTCCAGGCTGAGGGACTGACCCCCTCAACTCCTTTTTCTCCAAGGTTGATGAATTGATTGCATCATCTTTATTTCACTATTACTTCACCTCCTTCCTCTGTATTTGACTGAAGAAACCTACTGTGTAGGCGAAACGTTTGGTCAATCATGATACGAAACTGTTGTACGCGTCTTAATCTCCCTCTAAAATTCTTCATAAAAAAAGCCGTAGTGCTGTGCGATACTTCTTTCTAAATCCCAAAGACAAGACCAATGGTCATGTTTTTCTTGGGCATTTCCCTTCATTGTTTTTATTTACAGTGCTGCTATTTCCATCGGTGTTATCACTACTATTGTTTCATGGTGACATGACACCTGATCGAGCCCCTCATGTCCTTACCAAGTGTCACCTGCTCGATTACAGCATTTAATTACCACATGTCACCTGATCGACCATATCTTTACCACATGACACCTGTACAGTTTCACTGCTAGTTGTCTTGATTCACAGCTGATGACAGATAAATATCTGAAACTCGTCATTATTGATTTATGTATGTTCTAAATATATGAAACTGTCAGAACTTACACCTGAGGCCGGATCGATAATAGAACAAGTTCATGAGGAATGGAAATTAACAATTAATCATTTTGTTTTAAATAATAACATAAAGCACTCGAAAAACTTTCGTTTACATGATATATATATATAAAAAAAAGGGCAGTGAGAAATCGATAACACAGTATGGCTGGAGACAATTTCCGGTTCTTGATTGAGTAGCTGAGGGATGGGATTCCTGACGGCTGGACATCCTGGAGGAAGTTTTCTTTATTGTTATGCATTAAATGACTTGCGGTGTGTTTTCTCTCTTGGGTTCCTCTTCCATCTGTACCGTCCAATACGACGGACAAAAAATTGTTGGAAGCTTTTTATGCCAACCGCCGCTCTGATGGCGGAGCCCCTCAAGGGATGTTCCGTGACGCTGGTGAGGGGCTCTTGATCTAGGGAACTAGATCTGTGCTCCAGTTCCCTGAATTGATCCTGAATGCCTTCCATCCCCCCACCACATGCGCAGCTTAATCCTATGGGTTTAGCGCTCCCCCATAATTATAATTATCTGAACGAGGAGGGTGTCTGAACATGTTTATGTCATCGATGTTCATTTATTTTTTTTTACATGATTGTGTGCAGCTTGGTGTTATTGGATGGTTACTTGTAAACCATACCACGGGTGGGGTTAGAACCCGCGACCAGAGAGTCATAAAAGTACAAACCGACGCGTTAGCTACTGGGCCATGGTTACTTGTAAGCTCACCAAGCGAGTGTTAGGCTCCAGCTCCTAATCCCTACTCTTATCTTTCACTACCTGTAATGGCCAACCTGATGCTCCATTATAGGTAAGTGGACTAGAATACAGAACGGCACTGTGAATGTAACTAAGCTGAGATATCTAGAGGCAGTTAGGCAGTTTATGTGATAAATGGTTTGAAAACCGACAAGTTAAAGACTGAGACACTTATGCAACATATGAGAATCTTTATAAAGGAAACGTTTCGCCACACGGTGGCTTCTTCAGTCCAAGACAAAGCAGAGAGGGGTAAGGAGGGGAGGTGTTTGAGGTAATCAGTCCTTCAGCATGAGGGACTGATTACCTCAAACTCCTCCTCTCCTTACCCCTCTTTGCTTTGTATTGGACTGAAGAAACCACTGTGTAGAGATTTACCTCCAATCTGGAAGCTTCCACAAATATTCACACCGAGTCCATTTGACGGTGATCAAGCTCGCCTTAATCTGTTGTGTGTGTGTGTGTGTATATATATATATATATATATTATATATATATATATATATATATATATATATATAAATATATTATATATATATATATATATATATATATATATATATATATATATATATATATATATATATATTGATTGTACCCACGAAGCAAGTGGTATTGATCAATAACAACACTGCACTAGCCAAGGTGTCAAACCCATGCAGTTTTGGCCCACCTCATGGTGAGCGAACACGCATGACGCTTTAGACCACTAGACCACACAATTCTAACAATGGCGCATCCAGCCAAGCTAGATGTTGTACCCACCATCGAAGGACCTACTGTGATGTGGACACCTCTAAGATGATTTCATTCTACTCCCTGTTTGTGTACTAGCTCAACAAGCAGTACATTATATTACTCTACCCACGAAACGAGTGGTATATATATATATATATATATATATATATATATATATATATATATATATATATATATATATATATATATATATATATATATATATATATAATGTCGTGCCGAATATACAAAACTGGTCAATTAGCAAGAACTCATTTAAAATTAAGTCTTTTCTAAAATTTTCTCTTATACGTAGAGAGAATGGAGCGAAACAGAATGACTTCAAGAGTGTATCAGTCTGTAGTGGAAGGAAGGCGGGGTAGGGGTCGGCCTAGGAAAGGTTGGAGGGAGGGGGTAAAGGAGGTTTTGTGTGCGAGGGGCTTGGACTTTCAGCAGGAATGCGTGAGCGTGTTTGATAGGAGTGAATGGAGACAAATGGTTTTTAATACTTGACGTGCTGTTGGAGTGTGAGCAAAGTAACATTTATGAAGGGGTTCAGGGAAACCGGCAGGCCGGACTTGAGTCATGGAGATGGGAAGTACAGTGCCTGCACTCTGAAGAAGGGGTGTTAATGTTGCAGTTTAAAAACTATAGTGTAAAGCACCCTTCTGGCAAGACAGTGATGGAGTGAATGATGGTGAAAGTTTTTCTTTTTCGGGCCACCCTGCCTTGGTGGGAATCGGCCAGTGTGATAATAATAAAAAAAAGCGTTTAAAGATATATTTTTTCATTAATGTTGATGTAAAAATTTATAATTTTGCACCAAAAGAATCTTAGAAAACTTACCTAACCTTAATATAACAAGAGCAATTTAGTTTAGCCTAACCCAATTAAATATATTTTAAATACGTTTACAATAATTTAATACTAAACAGACACAACGAAATATATTTTTTTCGTTAGGTTCAGAATGATTTTGGCGAAATTATTGTATACACAAATTTTCACTTGTCCTATATGGCAAGATGAGCGTTGCTATTTAAGCCAAGATCGCAAGTTCTGCCCATTCGGCACGACATATATATATATATATATATGTCGTGCCGAATATGGAAAACTGGTCAATTAGCAAGAACTCATTTAAAATTAAGTCCTTTCTGAAATTTTCTCTTATACGTTTAAAGATATATTTTTTCATTATTGTTAATGTAAAAATTTTTAATTTTGCACCAAAAGAATCTTAGAAAACTTACCTAACCTTAATATAACAAGAGCAATTTATTTTAGCCTAACCCAATTAAATATATTTTAAATACGTTTACAATAATTTAATACTAAAGAAACAGAGTGAAATATATTTTTCTCGTTAGGTTCAGAATGATTTTGGCGAAATTATTGCATACACAAATTTTCACTTGTCCTATATGGCAAGATGAGCGTTGCTATTTAAGCCAAGATGGCAAGTTCTGCCTATTCGGCACGACATATATATATATATATATATATATATATATATATATATATTATATATATATATATATATATATATATATATATATATATATATATATATATGATGGGGTCCACCTCTGGTGTAAATTGTGGGACCCATAGCCTCGGAGAAGTGGATAAAAAGGCTTCAAGGAAGAAAATTTGGATTTCTTCCTGAAGCCGTTTGAATATTCCACTCCCCCTACCACCCCATCTTTTCATTCAGCAGATTGGTCAATGAAAGATTAGGTAAATCATAGAAATGACTTGGGGAAAAAGGTGAGCGGTGCACTGAGGGACTCTTCAGTGCACCGCTGTGGATACAAAGAACTTTAACGGTGGCCCGGTGGCCTGGTGGCTAAAGCTCCCGCTTCACACACGGAGGGCCCGGGTTCGATTCCCGGCGGGTGGAAACATTTCGACACGTTTCCTTTCACCTCTTGTCCTGTTCACCTAGCAGTAAATAGGTACCTGGGTGTTAGTCGACTGGTGTGGGTCGCATCCTGGGGGACAAGATTGAGGACCCCAATGGAAATAAGTTAGACAGTCCTCGATGACGCACTGACTTTCTTGGGTTATCCTGGGTGGCTAACCCTCCGGGGTTAAAAATCCGACCGAAATCTTATCTTATCTTAACTATGAAAGCAAAGAGGAGAATATATGAGAGTATAGTTATTCCAACTCTCTTATGTTCTTATGTAGGCAGTTACGGATTTGATGTACCGAAGATGAGACACAACTGAAAGTTGAAGACTCAGATGAGTCACAGGGATGTTAGGAAGTATTTCTTCAGCCACGGAATTGTAATGAAGCGCAACAATTTTTAGAATTATGTAGTGAAGGCAGGATCCACACAAGGCATCAGCCTTGTGTGGATCCTGTAGGATCCTGTAGGTCCACTCTCTCCCTGCAGGGAGAGAGTTTATTACGGTCAAACTGGTAAAAGTCTCGAACTAAGATTAAAACAACATAAATATAGCATTAGAACCGGGTAAGATTCTAATACTCTGTTAATATATTCATGTGAGAGATTTTAACCATCCAATTAATTTTCAAAAGGTTGAGAAAATTGTATCAAGTAAGTCCATGGTCGACAGGAATATAATAGAATCATTTTTCATAATATAATTGAATCATGTTTCATAATATAATTGAATCATGTTATATAAGCTAGGCAAATACATGAGTGGGTGTGGGAGGGAGAGCTTGACCTCCTTTTAACTTGGGTGAGCTTCCCTGCTTTTGAATACCCCGTGCTTTTATTTTGCCAGCCCCTGTATTTGACGCAAACTAAGTCATCAGTATGTTAGAAGACAGTCATCTGAGGATGATGACCGCAGGGGTGACGACTCCGAAGATAACTCTCGAGGTGATAATTCTGAAGATGACTCCAGAAGTGATGATTCTGATGATGACTCCAGAGGTGATGATTCTGAAGATGACTCCAGAAGTGATGATTCTGATGATGACTCCAGAGGTGGTGATTCTGAAGATGACTCCAGAGGTGGTGATTCTGACGATGACTCCAGAGGTGGTGATTCTGAATATGATCCCAGAGGTGATGATTCTGAAGATGATTCCAGTGATGATGATTCTGAAGATGATTCCAGAGGTGAAGGACCCATAAGAGATAACTTCAAGAATAGCGATCCCGAAGGTGACATTTTACGTCGTTTTCTCACCTTTAAATCGTCTGACAAAGACAATTTTCTCTTGCCGCTCTTGATCTCTGACCCAGACGACAGAGACCCAATTAACTATGAATCGTTAGATGATGACCCCGAAAATGTTCCTGTTGAGTCCGAACATGACGCCTCTGAACTCCAGGACGACACTTCTAAGTTTGAAGATGACACTTCGAGTCCGAAGATGAGATCTCGGATCTCGAATGTGGCATTTTAATCTGTATTTTGGCCTTTTCATCATCTGACAACGACAGTTTTCTCTTGCCAGACTTGTTCTCTGGGTTAGACGAAAGGGAGATGATTAATTACGAATCAGTAGATGATAACTCCGAATATGATAACCCAGATGACATTTCCGAGTCCAAAAATGGGCACAAAGATGACGTTTATGACTTTGAAAATGACACTTCTGAGTCAGAAGGTGAACATTCTGAGTCCGAAGACGAAACTTTACGCCGTTTTCGGACCTTCTCTTCATCTGAGAATAACTTTCTCTTGGTAGCTTTGGTTCGTGTGCTGAACGAACCTCTTTAACTCAGACGAGAAATTTTACGACGTTATTACACATTTTCTTCGTCTGAAGCGAAACTTCGCTTTCGTTTGCTAGCCTTGGACGATGTTTTGGAGCTCAAAGGTAACATCTTACGACGTTTTTGCATCTTGTCGTAATCCTAAAAAGAAAGCTTTCTCTTCCCTTCCATAGTCTCAGGACTGGATGACGATGATGATTCTGAATTCGATGGTAACCTACTAAGTTACGATTTTTATTTTTAGGCCGAGATCTAAATGAAGGGACTCGTTTTAATGCCTTTACAGTACTTTTTGGAGGGGTTAAATTTACGCAATTAACGGGAGACGCCTTTCCTCTTTCCTCCCTGAGTTCCTTGTACAAATAACACTCAGTTAGACAAATAATTGATGAAAGAGTAGGTCGTTATTTAGGATCGGCAAGTTAGGTTGCTCTATACCATGCCTGGAGACGTCTTCCCATTCTTTCCTTGCCTATGAACTTTTTCGTGATGTAACCTACACCGAAGACATCACTGGCTACTGAGCATGGTTTGCATTTGATAAGCTCAGGTGCGTACCCTTTATATTTTTTTTTCTTCCGCTTACCCTCTCTTTTCTTCTGCTAATTCTCTTTTTTCTTCTTATCCTCTTTTTTCTTCCGCTTTGCTTCTTCCTTTTTTCGCTCCACAAATCTCGTCACTTACTTACCGAAACGTTTAATCTACCCAAAGTCTATAAGACGCAAAATATTTTCTTAATTTAGACATACGTTTCGGATTTTTAATGAATTATGGGCAAAGCCCATGTTATGGATACCTTCCACTGCTACGCATAACTGAAGAAAGATATCTAACAGCGTTTTACTATCAAGATCTGGATTTTAATCGATAACCGTTTGTAATGATGGTCCAGCGTAGTAGGTCAGCATCTGCAGTGCTGGTAAACAAACGCCCATCAGTCTCATTACTCCAGTGACTTTCTAAAGACGCCAGAGTTATTAGCTCTACTTGATAAGATGCCATTCTAGTTGCATGTACTAAATCACGAAAAGCCAAATCACCATTTTAATAAGTATAGCTCACCAATGATTTGGTTTCGACGTTTGCAATTTCCAGGGCACCGTCGGTCAGTATGGCTACGGCACTTATCCCCAGTTCTGGGACGTTGCGAGCGAAGCGTCTGCGGACACGCATTTAATTCACCATTTCCAAGAGTTCACAAGATTATTAAGAAAAAAAATACGGAAAATTACTCTCAGATATAATCAACTCTCAACAGAGATCACCTCATTAACATAAAAATAAGTTAAGTATTTATTTAGTAATCATGGAACTCATAAATTAGACTTCTGTGTTATCACGAAATATAAGTTTGTGTTGATGTTAATAATAATAGTAATAATAATAATAATAGCAATAATAATATTAATTATATTATTATTAGGGGAAAGCATCAATTTTCCATGGATCCTGTGGCCCCTAAGATCAAAGGAATAAATTCTTTAAATAACAAAAAAACGGCACAATACCGTGACTGGAACGATACACAAATAACCCGCTTCTAACCTGTACTAGAGAGTTGAGTTTGTGCTACAAAAGTGGTAATCTTCATGCATGATTTAATGTTTTTTATGTATAAGTGTGTATAATTGTGTATAAGTGTGTATATGATGATTTAAACTGTGATGATAGCCATTGAGAGTTGTTCCGAGTGGTGATAGTTGGTGGTTACTAGTGAGTAGTAGTGAAGATAATTGAAGTTAATGCTGCTGTCATTAGTAGTGGTGGAGTGATAGTTGTAGCCAGGTGTAGTGATGGTAGTTGCCGAGGTAGAAATTGCGGTAGCAGCGGTTGTAGAAAGCTGTAGTAACAAATAGTTATAGTAATTGCAAAAGTGACAGTAGATGTAGCAGTAATAATACGCGCATTAGTAACAGTAGTTGAGATGGTTAGTTGGAGTGACGAATATTAGAACAGTAAAAGTGAAAGAAATAGTAGTAGCATTAGTAGTAGTAGTAGCAGTAGTAGTAGTAGTAGTAGTAGTAGTAGTAGTAGTAGTAAGTCATAGTGTTAATAAAGACTATATAAATAGTGAGATGAAAATATGTATCCAATACAGGAATCGCATCAATGGGTTCAAAGTAGGAAAAATTTTTATTTAGAAAAGATTTTGGAAAGCAATAGAATTTTGGATGAGTGAAACAAATTCCCGTGTCATTGAAGGGTGAACCTTGGGTATCTTTGAAAATAGGTTATGCAAATACATGAGTGGATGTGGGTGGGAGAGTTTGACTTGGGCGAGTAGCCGTTATAGAAGCTAAAACGTTGTGTAGTTCTAAAAATAGGTTATATATAGAGTGGGTGTAGGTGGGTGTGAGTTGGACCTGACTAGCTTGTGCTACTAGACCTGATGTCGTGCTCCTTCCTTAAGTGGATGTGACCTCACTGGGTAGGTCAATTGGTCTAAGCCGGAGGGTGACATGGACCTGCCTCGCATGGACCAGTAGGCCTGCTGCAGTGTTCCTTCTTATTTTCTTAATTTGCCAGTTCCTTTATGTGGTGCAAACTAAGTCATCAGTGTGTTAAAAGACAATCATCTGAGGATGATGACCTCAGAGGTGATGACTCTGAAGATAACTCTGGAGATAATCTACAATGCTGGTAAGCAAACACCTGTCAACCTCGTAACTCCAGTGACAGTTCTCTTTGACAACATTCCTTTCCTCTTTCGAGTTCTTAATCCCAAAAGTCAAAATAAGATAAATCTAGCACACTGAGGTGTTGGCTTCTACAGTTGCAATTTCCCTGGCTCCGTCCTTCAGTATGTCTACAGCACTTGTGCCCCTTTCTAGGACAGTGTGATCGACGTGATTACGGAGACGTGTTTTCATGGTCATTTGCAACAGTTCGCAAAGCTATTTAAAAAAAATTACCTAAGCTCCTCTTATTCAGCTCTTAACAGAGGTAACCTTATTAACATAATTAAGTAGTTCAGTAATAATTAAGTAACCTTGGAATTCTTAAATTCGACTTTTGCTATCAGTTTGTGTTGTTGTTGTTATTGATTATTATTATTATTATAATTATTATGATTATTACTATTATTGTTGTTGCTATGATTATGAAAGACTGGACATCAGATTGGAGGGAGAGAGTATGGAGGAGGTAAATGTATTCAGAAATTTGGGAGTGGACTTGTCGACAGATGGGTCTATGAAAGACGAAGCGAATCATAGAAATGATGAGGGGAAAAATGGTGAGTGGTGCACTGAATGGTCTGTAGTGACAAAGAACGTTATCCGTGAAAGCAAAGAGAGGAATGTATAAGAGAATAATGGTACCAGTGCTCTTATATGGGTGTGAAGCATGAGTGGTAAATGTTGCAATAAGGAGAAGGCTGGAGGCAGTGATGTGTCAGAGGGCAATGTGCGATGTGTATATAATGCAGAAAATCCGTAACTTATTATCCAGAAGGAAGTGTAAATGTTATTGAGATGGTCTGGACATTTAGAAAGGATGTACCAAAATAGAATAACTTGGAGGGCATATAAATCTGTAGTGGAAGAAATGCATGGAAGGGTTCTTCCTAGGAAATGTTGAGGGAGCGGGTAAAGGTGGCTTTGTGTGCGAGGAACCTCGACTTCCAGCAAGCGTGCGTGAGCGCGTTAGATAGGAGTGAGTGGAGGTGACTGGTATTTATGATTTGACATGCTGTTGGAGTGTGAGCAAAGTAACATTTGTAAAGGGATTCAGGGAAACCGGTTAGGCGGATTTGAGTCCTGGAGGTGAGAAGTACAGTGCCTGCACTCTGAGGGGTGATGATATGTTGCAGTTTTTTTACCTTGTAGTGTAGGCACGCCTCTGAAAAGACAGTGATAGAGTGTAGAATGACGAAAGTGTTTCTTCTGTTACACCCGATGTATTTATAAAACAAATTATTATTATTATTATTATTATTATTATTATTATTATTATTATTATTATTATTATTATTATTATTTATAAATATATTAATATATCAAGCCTGTTCGAATAATATTTGTGTTTTGTTAAAATGTTTAGATATCTTTGGATATAAAGTGAAGTAAACAGTATGACAGTTATCTTCATTCTTGCTGAAAGATGTTAGGTGAGCCCTGCCTCTCAGCTCATTCCTCGTTATTGCTGTTCAAGGAGGTTATGAGAGCCTGCCACTGAGGATAACGTTCACGATAGTTTGCTAACTGTCCTCAGCTATCTTACAGAAATTAGTGTAGTGTGTTAGAGCACTATAGCTTGCTTCTGTTGTGTTTTAAAGTCTGAGTTCAATGTAGCTGCACTGCTACCTACAATTTCATGAACCTTGCGTACGCCTCATTATCCTTGTTAGAAGGCCTGCACTGAGACGAGTCCTAGTAGACAGTCAACTCCCTCACTCTTGTCGCAGCCCTGCTCGGAACACCTAACATTTGGCTCGCTCTTGCGCGCGTGTCTGCCTGGAGAAGCCCATCTGCCTAATAAACCACGTTTACTCTACGTGAGTTTACATTATCAAAAGATTATAAGAAAATGAGAAAGGAGGAACATTGTAGTCTTCTAATTCTCCTCAAGTATTCAACATTAGTATTTAACTGCTTTATCAACTTACGCCGCACTCTGTATTGAGGAACAAGGGAATTAGGGAATTATGGTATGGTATCATACATGGTTATCTTCTTCCCATCGCCCAGCGACCGTAATACAGTTACTTGAGAGAATATGTTTTCCACGGTTAATTGGATTATGATTCTTTTTCCTTTCTAGAAAGAGAGCAAGTTTACATGGAATGATTACCTCATTTTCTTCATTAATTCGAGTTTGTCATGAATGCATTTCATGAATAAGTAATGTTAAAACATTAATGAGAGTCCAGTGAAAATTTGCTTCAGGGATGTTTCACTCGATATATTCTCAGTCGAAGTATATGCATATTTCCAACATTTTAATTATTCACAAATAATTTTTTTTTAGATTATAATGTTATAGGAATTAATTTTTTTACTCTTCAGTTAAAGAATATTCTGTTTAAAATTTAAGTTTTCTACTAACTGGGATCGTCTCTGTTTATGTAATATTTTATGGGGTTTTGTAATTCATGTTCTTGATACACAAATAACCCGCAACATGAAAAGAGAGAAGCTTACGACGACCGTTTCGGTCCGACTTGGACCATTGACAAAGTCACACTAACCAGAAGTGGAGCAGGACGGCTATATATAGGCAGGAAGAGGTGGTAGTAGTAGTAGTAGTAGTAGTAGTACAAGAATGGTATATAATACCGACAAGATGAAATTAAGACACATGCGCAACACCCGGCATCCCTATCGTAGACGTTTCGCCATCCAGCCAGCCACCTCTTCCTGCCTATATATAGCCGTCCTGCTCCATTTCTGGTTAGTGTGACTTTGTAAATGGTCCAAGTCGGACCGAAACGTCGTCGTAAGCTTCTCTCTTTTATGTGCGGGTTATTTGTGTATCGTTCCAGTCACGGTATTGTGCCTTTTTTGTTATTTCTGTTCTTGATATTTACATTCCTTAGAAATTGACTGTTCAAGGAAGATACATTTATCCTGGGGTAACTTGATCTCAGAATTATCCAGAGCAACAAATCTCAGAATTATCACACGTAATGTTTATCACACTTGACAAGCTGACTATGTCATCACGAAATCGTAATGACACGATTGCAAACCATACCACGGGTGGGGTTAAAACCCGCGATCAAAGTCATGAAACTCCAGACCGACGCGTTAGCCAGTCTGGAGTTTTATGACTCTCTGATCGCGGGTTCTAACCCCACCTGTGGTATTTTTTTTTTTTTAGCCAGTCCACGTTACTGTCATTTAAAACTTTGCTTTACCCATCTGAGTCTGTTTACATGCACAATCCAAAGGTTGAAAGCAACCCTCTGATTATCACTAATGATAACTCTTTCAATTACCAGTTGGAGGGTAGGAAATAAATTAAATAGCCCACTCGTGTTTATTATCCTCGTTGATCATTTCCTGACTAATTTTGTGACGATGATAATTTCAAAGCAGAGATTTAATGTTCATTAGTAGCGGTAATGTTTTTTTAGTTTCATAAAAAAATTATTGATTTTTGTATTGATTTATTGTTTAAAAAAAATCATAATATTTTAGAATTTAAACGTACAAATCCAAACGTACTAATCTATTTTAAGTTGATTACACCCCCAAATTTTGTCGGTGAAATACACCTGTAATTTTCTTCAGTTATACCTATATCATCTCTTAGTAACATAGACCTACAACTTCTCTTAGGCAAAATACATCTGTAACATCTCTGAAATGACCAACTTGAAAAAATCTCTCAAGAGGCCACGTCTGAACCATCTCTCGGGAACTCACACCTTCATGACACTGTGATATAACACACTTTCCTCTACAGTAATGTGAAAAAATAACGTTTGCTTGGTTTATAATGTTTGATTTTTTATAATTCTGTTATCATCCCATCTGTTATCTCTGACCCTCACACACTCCACATTCTAAATTCTTTTATTCTGATCCAGGCTACTTAGGATATGAAAATATCTAAGAGAAGCATCTTCCGAATGAAGTTTGGCATCGTGATCAAATGAGAGGACAATGAGGAGTCCAGAAACCACCACCAAATGCTACAGTTCGAACAAACAACTGGGCTGCCTAAATACACACACAATCTCTTAAATAGAACGATTTGACTAGGCTTATTCTACAGGATCGATTCTCATCGGGGAACTCCTGGATCGCCAGGAAAGGAATTTCATGTTCTAGGGTAGGAATCGTGACTAGGGAAGGAATTGGGAGGGTTATATACGTTCACAGACTTTCCCTTGGACATGACATACGGGTATAGACCTCCAGACCTCCACCCGTGAAGCCATGCAAGGTGTTCTGTGCTACCATCTAGTGAGTGTCAGGTCAACTACACTCCGCTTATGCCTCCCTCATGTTTGGTTTTTATTTGAGAAACAATTTCCTATTTTGCTGGGGTAAGTGAAAATACTGTTGAATATTATTTTTTCCTGTATGAGGCTATGAAATCGGATGATCAATTTCTGTTCCGTTTTTCTTTGGTGTCGGCGGAGTTATTCTGTAATGGTTTCGCTAAGATTTCTGCAAACATTCTTGGATGTAGTAGTTAGGTTAATAAAGCTTTGCAAACTATTGGTGTAGAGTGAATATTTGTTGCTCTAATTGGCTTGGGCTGAAAATTCGTGATCCTTTGAAGAACGGACTACATACTCTCTTCCACTTGTGTTGAGAGATTGCTGATAAAATGAACATAATTTGGTGTGTGTGTGTGTGTGTGTGTGTGTGTGTGTGTGTGTGTGTGTGTGTGTGTGTGTACTCACCTATTTGTGGTTGCAGGGGTCGATTCATAGCCCCTGGCCCCGCCTCTTCACTGATTGCTACTAAGTCCTCTCTCTCCTTGCTCCATCAGCTTTATCAAATCTCGTCTTATAACTATGTATGGTTCCCGCCTCCACTATGTCACTTTATTGGCTCTTCCACTTCCTGATTACTCTATGACTGAAGAAATACTTCCTAACATCCCTTTGACTCATAGGAGTCGTCAACTTTCAATTGTGACTCCTTGTTTCTGTGTGTGTGTGTGTGTGTGTGTGTGTGTGTGTGTGTGTGTGTGTGTGTGTGTGTGTGTGTGTGTGTGTGTGTGTGTTGTGTGTGTGTGTGTGTGTGTAGGGTTTCCATCTGTAGCTAGAAGCTGACTGGTCTCCTAGTAGTGGCTAATCAAAGGACTTTATACTTTAAGTGGAAATTTCCTTTAATTTCAGTTTATTATATTCCTTCCGTCTCAATATTCTTCCATCTTTCCCATGTTACCGTAGCATCAGATTCTTCTGTATATAGCCAAGTATAATATATTACTGAATAAGTATTAATAACTTGTAATTGAACATATTAATGTATTAACTTTCTGTTTCTAATTTGCTACTGATTAGTGAATAAAAGACTAAGTGGAAGCAAAGTCTACAGTAAATACTAAATACTTATAATCATGACTAATTTTTAAAGGGGTGGATCTGTAAGGCAGCGGAACGCCTTGGTCAGACGACCAGAAGCACCAGGGGCGGGTCATCATCTAAGACCCGCGTCAGGAAACACTTGTCCTGTTTCCTGACGAACCTCACCTAATTTCTACAGTAGTGTGTAGCCAGGAGAGATTGTGTCTGCGCTACCGCACTTCCTTACCCGTTACTTTCATACTGAGGGTAATGAAGATTAGATCTGATAAGATTAGTCCGGAAACAGGACAAGTGTTTCCTAATGAGGGTCTTAGTCATATGATCCCCCACACTGGAGCTTTTGGTCATATAATCGAGGCTTTTAGCTGGCTTACCGCTCCTCACCTTTACAAATTTTGTTATTATAACCATTATATATAGGAAGTGCCTACCTTTCTCCTGCGTGATATGACATGCTATCAAAAATCAGGCACATGTGCCTTTTTATTGCTTGGCCATATATGCTACTGCTACCCATTTTGTCAAGTTAAAGATTCTGAAAACTGGTTTAAGTATAGTGAAATTGCTGTTAGCGCTATCCCAAGTTGGCCATGGCTGAACCTTACGTGACTCCGGGTCTGTGACGCACTCCTCCTCTCTATTTTTTTTCTAAGTTTCTGTAGTAGTTATTGAAAAGTTTAATATATTTGGAGAGTTGCCGGCTGTATCCTACTTAACTACTGCCTGACTAGTTACCCAACTGAGTCACTCACTGTACTGGCTGTCACCCATGACTCACACAACATCATGATAGTGATCTGTCACCTACCAACTCCTATTAACCCGCCTACAGTCACCTAGCTTCTGTTCCTCTGTCACCAAGCTACTGTGCTACTTCCCTGGCCTGTCACTCGTAGTGTGTGCCAGTGAATGTTACCCAGCTGCTGTGCTACTGTTACCCAGCTTCTGTAGCCATCACCCACTGGCTATTTGAGTTACCCGCTGATACCCAGGGATGGGTGATTACTGATGCTAAATGCCTGCAGTGACGTCACATCACCCATAGTCTTCCCCCACCAACCATTTACAAGCCTGGGTCCCAGAACTCATCCATCATCCACCATTTACCTGCCAAATTGGTCGTCTTACTATAAATCCCAGTTTCCAGTTTTCGTGATGATGCCTTTCCTGCCGCTGACCATGTATTATATGTCAGCTGCCTGTGAAGATTAGCTGCGATGCCGAATGCTGATATTCTGTTGCTATGCTGAGGTCTGATATGTTGTTGTGAGATGGGCTGATGCTGATAAGCTTTTGGTGGATATGATGTCTGCGATGTTGAGGTGGAGTATGAGGGATGCTGGCTGGTGTACCAGGTGAGAAATACTCGCCATGAGATGTGGAAGGATGTCACTCACAGGATGGAGTCCTGCTGTTGGGACCAACAACCATGCCGGAGACCCACCTCCCAGGATAAACTAACACCAGTTGTTGTGGTAGCGGTGGAACAACCTGCTGCAACTGATTGGGTATGGAAGTTGTCTTGCCAGTCTGTTGTACCAACAACGAGGAACAGAAGTGAGAGATGTCTCTAGCCTACCTCTGACCTGTCAGATGTGTTTGACTAGCTCTGGTGGGAGGCCAGTCAAAATCCACAACGCTCTAACCAATGGACCATCAATGCTTCAAACATCATGTACCCAGTAGCACTGCGCATGTTTCATGATGCGAGCACATCTGTGGTAAACTCGGAACTAATTTCATTCTACTCTTGTCTGGAACAATGTTGATGCCACTCCCACTCCCTTACATCTACTATCTCCGTAATTGAAAGGTATAAATAACACGATGACCTTATATGCAGGTGGTCATAGTTAACAGTTCACCTGACAATTAGATAACAACATCCGTAGATGTTAGGCGACCATATAAACGGTTCAGTGAACCAGGCCACGTAGATAAATTTGATAAATTGATAAATTAGACACATGTGTAACACTTGGGTATCTTTATAAGAACATAAGAAAGGAGGAACACGACTCACGAAATCGTAATGACACGATTGCAAACAAACCATACCACGGGCGGGATTTGAACCCGCGGTCAGAGAGTCTCAAAACTCCAGACCGTCGCGTTAGCCACTGGACCAGCTAGCCACAATAAGATTCGTCCAACTAGAGTTCGTCACGGCCACGCTAGCTGGAGATTCGTCTGTAAAAACTTGGATTTGTGGCCACAGTGGTGCCTATGCTAACCTTCCTATGGTGTAGAAATATACCTAGTTGGACGAATCTTATTGTGGCTAGCTGGTCCAGTGGCTAACGCGACGGTCTGGAGTTTTGAGACTCTCTGACAGCGGGTTCAAATCCCGCCCGTGGTATTGTTTTAAAGGAAGAACACCGCGGAAGGCCTGCTGGCCCATGCGAGGCAGATCCAGTTCTCCCACCGGCTTAAGCTAATGCCTTGCGGAACCGTTTCGCCACACATTGGCTTCATCAATCGAATACGAAAAAGAATGGTGAAGAGTAGAAGGAATTTGAGGTAATCAGTCCCTCAGCCTGGAGTAGACATAATCAATCAGTCTTGATAATAATACAGAATATTGCGAATAACGGGCTTAAATACTACAGACAGATGAGGTAAAGCAGTTGTTTGCGTTATCACCTTGGACAAATCCACAGGTGGAAGTCAGGTCATGGTGGCCAGTAGGTTAACGTCTCGTCACACGGTGATGCCTGGTTCGATTCCCAGCCAGGTGAACATTGGATGTGTATTTTTCCCCTGTTGTCTATGTTCCCCATCAGTAAAATGGTACCTGGTAGTCGATGTGTGGGTCGGGATCCTGGGACATTGACTAAGAGGCTGTCACGACCGCGCGGGCGTTACCCCGGACTCTCCAGTAAATCAGAAACTCTCAGATGCCAAATAGGTTAGGCAGCGTAGAATTCCTGTATCAAGATCCAGTGTATGCTCGTTATGACTGGATTAGTAAATAGTCATAGAGGAGATAAGTTGATATTCAAACTACTGTTGATATATGGCTACTATTGATATATCAGGCACTAGTTGAATATAGGCTACTAGTTGAAATACAGGCTACTAGTTGTATATCAGGCTACCTAGTTGAAATCAGCTACTATAAATATCAGCTCCTAGTTGATATATTGTCCACCTGTTTATGAAGGCCAGGAATACGTAGCGTTTTACTCTAGAGTTTTTAGTTATAGATTGCCTCCTACGTTCAGATATAAGAGTTGATGGGAATAAAAAACTGTTGCGTTGTGAATGTCAGTGCAATTACAAAAAATACTTTGGAGTATTGCACCCGAAACCCAAGGAGAGATTGCCAGATATCAGGTGATAGTGAGCTGTTGGAATTTGTAAGTGGAAAGCATTGGAGCAAGAAGTTAATTTAGTTTTAAGTAAATATGAATGACAATGAGGCTTTTGCGGAGTGGAGCCGCTGTTGTGCTACTCCACTGTGAGCGGCTCTTAACTTCTCGCTAGTTGTGGGAAATCTGTGTTGTGTTAATGTACTGAAAATTTTTGTATTTAGAAAAGAAGAAATAATTTTTATAAGAGAGAAAAAATGGAAAAAGATAAATTCTCTGTATTATATTCCATGATGATTTTGTGTAATTACCTGAGAGGTTTAATTTTAAATTATATTTGTGTTATTGAGATTATATTGTTTTATAATAGGGTTAAAAGAATAAAAATTTCACTATTTTACATATAAGATGCCAAATATTTCACCTACAAATTTATATTTCATTCTCTGTTTTCTTCGAATTTTTGAACGTCTGAGCTACACCACTGAGGGATTACCTGGAGTTTACCTGGAGAGAGTTTCGGGGGTCAACGCCCCCGCAACTTGGTCTGGGACCAGGCTGGGAATAGGTAAACAACTTTGGCTAGACTTCACCTTCACCTGCCCATTGTTCCAAGAATCTGGCTACAGTAACGATGTACAAAAGTAGAAATGTTGAAGCCGACTGGATGAGGCTTTCTCGAGTTATTAGCGAAACAAATACTAGAAGTTAGTGGTAGAAAAAATAAGCAGAAAATATCGGACACTGTAAAAGGTTTTCTTCGGGATACGTAATAACAAATATAATAATGTATTACTGGGAAGACAAAATTGATAATAGTTGTTGTATTACGCAGAAAATATCGGACACTGTAAAAGGTTTTCTTCGGGATACGTAATAACAAAAATAATAAATGTATTACTGGAGAAGACAAAATTGATAATAGTTGTTGTATTACACACATGATATGCGTAGTGGAAAAAGAGCCTTGACTAAAATATAGAATGTAGTAGTAATCAGTGTAAGAAAGGATGTAGTAGGGACATCGTATGACTAAACCAGACAGAGGAAATTGCAGGATTTCCAGATGAAAAGGTGACATGCAGAGCTTTTATTCTGGCAACACTGAAAAAGAGCTTATGTTGTGGGTCTGAAAATTAAAGATTTGTACTGTACCTTATCAGTACCTTTGTAAATATACTGCAAAATAACAATGGATTTACAGTTATCACCATTAAATAGCTTGAGGATGATATGAGCGAAAGTGGTTAACAGAATCAAGCTTTCAGAGTTTACGTTTGTCACAGAGACAAGTAATTGGAGGATAAGGTGAAAAGTTTTCTTAAGAAAACATTCCAGCACTATTTAAACTATACTGCTTCAAAATTGCTTTTATTATACCGAAAAAGCAGCACTTGTTCTACAGTGACCCATCTTTACCTGTACAACGAAATATCACAGAACGTGCTTCACTGAACCAGCGCTCTGAAGTACTTGTACTACGCTGATCCAGCACTTCTGTACTTTACACACCAAGCTCTACTGTACTATACTGAATCAGCATCTTTTTTTTTCTATACTCAGCACAGCATTTACTAACGCTTTCCTAGCATTGATTACACTTAGATCGATTTCACAGGACGCAGTAGTGGTTTAACTTCTCTCGGGTTTGGTTAGCGCTGAAGCTAGTTCTGGAAGAAGCTGTCACAGCTCACATGGCGTTAAGAAGTGTGTAGCAGCAACAGTGGTGGTGTAGTAGTAGTAATAGCAGTAGCAGTAACATCAATAATAATAACAGCAGTATTAGTAGTAGTAGTAATAACAGTAGTAGTAGTAGTAATGACAGTAGTATTAGTAGTAATAACAGTAGTAGTAGTAGTAATGACAGTAGTATTAGTAGTAATAACAGTAGTAGTATTAGTAGTAGTAGTATTACATTCATGGGGAAGTACTAATCCTGTAAGCGTCTAAAAGTGCCAGGGGGAAAATGGTAGGCACTCAGTAACAGTAATGTTAGAAGTAATAGTAAAATGAATAATAGAAAAGAGAGGCTAAGTTGTAGAGGAAGTAGTGCTAACAGGTGGAAAAAAAAAAGAAAAAGCAGCAGGAGAGGAGAGGAGAGATAGAGTCAGAGTGAATAATAACCTGAGAAGACGAGATCAAGAAGAAGTTTGAGGAGAGGAGGGGAGAAAGTATTTCAAGAGGGAAAGGGTAGTGAAGGAGGACGTCAGTCGTGCAATAGGACGAGGGGCAGTCAAAGGAAGAGACGAGTGAAGTACACTAGGTAAAGAGTTGTAAGAGAGGCCTTTGCCTGGAAAAGAGTGGGCAGCAGAATCATGTTGGACACAGGTTGCCCACGCGATCTCACATGAAAGAACGGCCAGTGTTTGTGGATTCCACAGGACTGGAAAAAGGGAGGCTTTGGTTTGTTGAATTTTCTAGTGGTAGGATTTGTTTGTTAGCCAAAGACGATTTATTTGTTGCCAGGCTGGTGAATTTATTTGTTAGCCAACTGTGTTACTTTGACAGGCAGTAGAGTTTGTCAAATATCAAAATTTCTTCGTAAGGTGCTTAAGTTTGTTGCACGAATGAATTTGGACTCAGGATGGGACGAGAAACGAAAGGTGTCACTGAACTAGTATTGAAGATTTCTTTTTGTATATAACAAAATTGAACAAATCAAGAGTAAGCTGATAATTACACATTGGGAACAAAGTCTTATTTCATCACGTACAAAAAAAAAGTGTTAAAATCTATCAGACTGAACATGGAATCAACAGAAGGTCAATCAGAATATTCCCAACTATCCATTAAAGGTTAATAAAAAAACCTCAAAGATTTCGTTACAACATAGATGGAATCACTGTCACTTAGGAATTGCTATCCCTCAGAATAGCCTATATTATGCAGAGGAGAAATGGTCAGTCGTCACGTGAGGTCACAGACCCTGAGCTAATTGGGGATTAGCGTGGACGGTTACAAAGCATGGCTTGCTTCTGCAGTGTTTTAAAAATTGAGGTTGGAGAGTTGAAGAAGGAGGTCTTGCTTCTCCAGGAGGAGATTAGGAGGCTGAAGGTCCACCTCAATGGGTCTGGGAGAGAGTGTGAGGTGGCTGGAGTTGTGGGAAATGAGGCTTCTAGCAGTGAGGTGCAGTCTGTCTCTCGCTGTGAGGAGGCTGTAGTTGGGGAGGTAGAACGGCTATAGCAGTGAGGGGTGCAGCCAGCACCTGCTACAAGTGGCGAGTGGTTCACAGTAATGGGAGGTGCATCAGGTAAGGAAAGTTAAGAGTGAAGATCTGAAGGTAGGAAATCGCTTCTCTGTTTTTCCCAGGATGAATGTACTTCAGTGGCCAGTAAAAGGTAAGGGTACTACTGCCCATGCTAATGGAGGTAAGCGCATTCTTGTGGTTGGTGACTCTCGGGTTAAGATATATTGCCCGTGCTTTTTGTAATAGGAATAAGAAGATGAGAGATAGAGTGTGCTTCCCTGGAGCTGGTTTTGGGGGACATAGTCAACAGGCTGGATAATATCATGTCAGGTAATGGAACAAGCCCATTATCTTCTCAGGGCTGGTGGAAATGATATTGGGAAGGGTAGGAGAGAAGAGCTGCTAGAAAAGTACAGGTCAGCTATAATTTCATTAAGCCCTAAGGGAGGGACCCAATCAATGTAGCATCTTGCCTAGAAGGGGAGTAGGAAATGAATGGTTGTCTAGGAAATTTGGGTGAAAATTTGGGCTGGCTAGACAGATACTTCAAGGAACTTGCAATCCCATTCATTGACAACTGGAAAAATTTTTATGGCAAACATGATATGTATGCAAGGGATGGGGTACATCTCTCTGGGGCAGGGGGGGGTAGCACTTGCACACTCGATTGAGAAGGCCATTGGTGAAATGCCTATGATTTTAAACTGATGGAAGATAGAGGTATGGGTGTGTGTGTGGAAACAAGCAGGTTGCAACACTAGGGTTGGAAACAGTAAATGTATAAAAGGGATTCAGCATGAAGTTGTAAATAAAGACAATTGATCAGGTCAGCAAACAAAGGGGGGACAGCAGAGGGCAGCAAGGGACTAGCTCCCTTAAGGTTTAAATATACTAATAGCAGGAGTGTAAGAAATAAGATAGATGAGCAAGATTAATTGCAAGTGCAGGAAACATAGATATTATTGCTATAAACAGAGACCTGGCTCAATCTGAAAGATAGAGAGATGCCCTCTGAATGTCACATACAAGGCAAAAAAATTATTCCACACTGACAGGGTCAACAGGAAAGGTGGTGGAGTAGCGATGTATGTCAGAGACAATTTAAATTGTTGTGTTAGACAAGATATTAAATTAGAAGCGTTCAGCCACTGAATCTGTTTGGTTACAGCTTCTCGAGGCCGAGAAAAACTAATTTTGGGTGTGATTTTTCAGGGCCCCAACTTGATAGGGAGTGCAGTAAACTTCTATGGAACGAAATTCGTAAGGCATCTACATGCGAAAATGTTGTGCTAATGGGAGATTTCAACTATAGACAGATTGACTGGAGCAATTTGACAGGAAAATTTTGAGTCAGGTGACTTTCTTGATACGATCCAGGATTGTTTTTTAAAACAGTTTGTGACAGAACCTACTAGGGGAAATAACCTCCTTGACTTGGTTCTTGCCAGTAGGGAAACACTAATTAATAATCAGGTTAATGATGAGCTTGGGGAAAGTGATCACAAATCACTCAGTTTTAATATATCATGGAATTCCCCTAAAAATGGCAATCAAGTCTCCGTCCCTGACTTTCGCTTGGCTGATTTCATAGGACTGAAAAATTACTTAGGGGGGCTGAACTGGAATGACCTGACTAAGGGTCAGGTAGGTGGTGATGGTTGCCGATATGATGCTTTCCAGGGCATAGTTCTAGCTGCTCAGTCAAATTATGTTCCAAACAGGGAAATCAGATCAAACAAAAATGATCCTAAATGGATGAACAATAGATTAAAATATCTGATTGGTCAAAAGAGAGGCATATATAGGCAAATCAAAAGAGGAGAGGGGCAATTAAGAAATCGATATATTCAGTTAAAGAGAGAAATAAAAAAGGGAATTAGAAAAGCAAAAAGAGATTATGAGGTTAAAGTTGCAAGAGAATCGAAGACTAACCCAAAAGGATTCTTTCAGGTATACAGAAGTAAGATCAGGGACAAGATAGGCCCACTCAAAAGTTCCTCGGGTCAGCTCACTGACAGTGATAAGGAAATGTGTAGAATTTTTAACACATACTTCCTCTCAGTTTTTACACAGGAGGATACCAGCGATATTCCAGTAATGATAAATTATGTAGAACAGGACGATAATAAACTGTGCACGATTAGGGTCACAAGTGACATGGTCCTTAGGCAAAGAGATAAATTAAAACCTGACAAATCCCCAGGCCCTGATGAACTGTATGCAAGGGTTCTAAAGGAATGTAAAGAGGAGCTTAGCACACCTTTGGCTAATCTTTTCAACATATCACTACAAACTGGCATGGTGCCAGATAAGTGGAAAATGGCAAATGTGATACCTATTTTCAAAATAGATGACAGGTCCTTAGCTTCGAACTATAGACCAATAAGCCTAACCTCCATAGTGGGAAAATTTATGGAATCAATAATTGCCGAGGCAGTTCGTAGCCACCTTGAAAAGCATAAATTAATCAACGAATCTCAGCATGGTTTTTTACAAAGGGCGTTCCTGCCTTACGAATTTATTAACTTTTTTCACTAAGGTATTTGAGGAGGTAGATCATGGTAATGAATATGATATTGTGTATATGGACTTCAGTAAGGCTTTTGACAGGGTCCCAAATCAGAGACTATTGAGGAAAATTAAACCCACATGGAATAGGAGGAGAAATTTTTTCCTGGATAGAGGCATGGTTGACAAATAGGCAGCAGAGAGTTTGCATAAATGGGGAGAAATCAGAGTGGGGAAGCGTTACGAGCGGTGTTCCACAGGGGTCAGTGTTCGGCCCCCCTGCTGTTCACAATCTACATAAACGACATAGATGAGGGCATAAAGAGCGACATCGGCAAGTTTGCCGATGACACCAAAAATAGGCCGTCGTATTCATTCTGACGAGGACATTCGAGCACTCCAGGAAGATTTGAATAGACTGATGCAGTGGTCGGAGAAGTGGCAGATGCAGTTTAATATAGACAAATGCAAAGTTCTAAATGTGGACAGGACAATAACATGCCACATATAAACTAAATAATGTAGATCTTAATATTACGGATTGCGAAAAAGATTTAGGAGTTCTGGTTAGCAGTAATCTGAAACCAAGACAACAGTGCATAAGTGTTCGCAATAAAGCTAATAGAATCCTTGGCTTCATATCAAGAAGCATAAATAATAGGAGTCCTCAGGTTCTTCAACTCTATACATCCTTGGTTAGGCCTCATTTAGATTATGCTGCACAGTTTTGGTCACCGTATTACAGGATGGATATAAATTCTCTGGAAAATGTACAAAGGAGGATGACAAAGTTGATCCCATGTATCAGAAACCTTCCCTATGAGGATTGAGAAAGGCCTGAATCTGCACTCTCTAGAAAGACGTAGAATTAGGGGGGATATGATTGAGGTGTATAAATGGAAGACAGGAATAAATAAAGGGGATGTAAATAGTGTGCTGAAAATATCTAGCCTAGACAGGACTCGCAGCAATGGTTTTAAGTTGGAAAAAATTCAGATTCAGGAAGGATATAGGAAAGTACTGGTTTGGTAATAGAGTTGTGGATGAGTGGAACAAACTCCCGAGTACAGTTTTTAGAGGCCAGAACGTTGTGTAGCTTTTTAAAAAAAGGTTGGATAAATACATGAGTGGATGTGGGTGGGTGTGAGTTGGACCTGATAGCTTGTGCTACCAGGTCGGTTGCCGTGTTCCTCCCTTAAGTCAATGTGACCTGACCTGACTAAGTTGGGTGCATTGGCTTAAGCCGGTAGGAGACTTGGACCTGCCTCGCATGGGCCAGTAGGCCTTCTGCCGTGTTCCTTCGTTCTTATGTTCTTATGTTCTTATTAAAACATAGAGGATGCATGAGGAATTACATATTGGATACAGAAGAGAGAGAATGGAAGGGTAACAGAAAATATGATGTCATAATATATCTCAATTTAGACAGAAGAGAGAGAGAGACACTGAGAGACAGGTCGATGAGAAACTTAGATAATATATGTAACTACTTATTCTGTATGCAGTAGTAGATAAAAATGCAGGTTCCTCATAGAGCATGCAGTGCACTGTTTCCCCAATTTTCATGTTAGTTACACTGTGAGAACAAAAGCTAATGATATTTCCTTATCATATTCTCTTGCGCTTTATGAAGTTTATACATAGTGTAGACTTTTCTTTCAGTATGAGACTGAAGACTTGAGAAAAAAAAATGAAATGTTCCTTTAATTCAGTGTTTTTTCAACAAGGGTGCCGCGACACCCTTGTACGGCACTGATAGTGCCCAGGGCTGCCGCGGCACTCTGGTACTCCACTGATATTGCCCAGGAGTTCCGCGGCACCCTGATACGCCACTGACAGTGCCATGGGGTACCGCGGCACACTGGTACGGCACTGATTGTGCCCAGGGGTGCCGCGGAACCTTGGTACGCCACTGATAGTGCCCAGAGGGTGCCACAGGATTGTTAGCAATTTTATCCTAGCTACATTGTCTTAAACCACAGTTTTTGGTCAGTACTTATTGTATAATTAACTACTGGAGAAGAGTAATTACAATTTCCTCAAACAGACATCATTAAACGGTAAACAACTCTAGTACAATAGTGAATTCATCATTAATATTCAAAGAGCATTATTTTTGGGAAAGTTAATTTATATAATGTCTCCATTTGCATTTGGTTTACGATCATCATAATCTTTGTTTACATCGTTATAGCTTGCGTCGTCCAATACATGATTGCTTTACGTCATCGTCGTGTTGACGTCCAGGGTGATGTGACGAGTTACTTCCTCATTTTACAACAACAGACGTTTTAAATAATAGCTTGATCATTAATTTCATAAAGACAAGTTTGTGATCAAGAAGGGAAAACATGATGACTATAGCGAGGACGAAAAGGAAGACAAATGTGTAAATATTAGTGAAAAAAAGAACAGTTCCCACTTACAGTAAAACTGATGTGATTAGAAAGAAAATTCATTTACAGTAGGACAGTTAAACAAACCATACCACAGGTGGGGTTAGAACCCGCGGTCAGAGTCTCACAAAACTCCAGACCGTCTCGTTAACCACTGGGTCAGCTGGCTTCAATAAGATTCATCCAACTAGGTATATTTCTACACCATAGGAAAGTTAGTATAAGCACTACTGTGACCAGTGGTATCGTTTGTTTGCAATCGTGTCATTACGATTTCGTGAGTCATGTTGACGGATTAGGACAGTTATTTAGATGTAGGATTTACTTATCGTGGTGATGAAGTTAATCCCTCGTCAGAAAGTATTATTTACCTGGAGTTTACCTGGAGAGAGCTTCCGGGGGTCAACGCCCCCGCGGCCCGGTCTGTGACCAGGCCTTTTGATTTGTGGTGATAAACTGGTTCAATGAAGCCATATTACCCAGTAATTAATAATAGTAATATTTTTTATTTCTACATGTCCAAAGCATTCAGACCTGAATGACATACTACTATATAGAAAGTCCCTTGTTATGCAGAGCATTTCAGGGAAATTAAGTCAGTTTTGCCCCCAGGATGCGACCCCGAACCAGTCGGCTAACACCCCCGGTATTTGAAGAATTGAGACACTTGTGCAACATATGGGAATCTTTATTGAAGAAACGTTTCGCCACATAGTGGCTTCATCAGTCCAATACAAAGTAGAAATGGGTAAGGAGAGGAGGAGTTCGAGGTAATCAGTCCCTCAACCTGGAATCGATGTGTTCCCATGTGTTGCATAAGTGTCTCAATTCTTCAACTTGTCGGTTTTCAAAACCATTCACCACACCCCGGTATTTACTTTACTGCTAGGTGAACAGAGACAGCAAGTGTCTTAATCTTTAACGCATTTTTTCTCCTGATCAGAAATATGGGAAAGAGAAATAACTTACAAAGGAAAAATAATAGAAAATTAAAAAGCTATTTAATTCAATATAAAAAATTGCTGCTTGATATTAAATTTGATATTTAATATTAACAATAATCTTGAGACACAAGATTATTGTTAATATCGTAAGTCTTCAGAAGGTATAATGTTCTTTATCCTTGGTAGACGGTGGCAGAAGCTGCGGAGAAACTCCTTTCTTTTCTGGTTCGCAGAATCGAACTTCAGATCGTAAAGGAAAGATGAAGAATCGATGTGTTCGTCCATGATTGTGACAGACTTCTGGGTCATTCCTTTGAATTGTGTCTTACCTTGTAAATTGGAGTTCATTACCTTTGTAAATGTGAGTTCTTCTCTGTAATTGCAGCTATAAAACTTGGAGTCGTCCTGGACCTTTGTACTCTGTAATCTTGACTACGCCCAGTGGTAGGGGTGCATATAAACTATTAAACTTAACTCAGTCTCCAGGATCACTTCCAAAAATATGGAGCGTCTGCTGCAGTACACTACACCAGCAGCAGAGCTGGCAATGAAAAGTAAATTAAAACTGGTTACAAGATTGTTTTTAGGTATAACATTATAGAAAGACAAAGGGTGGTAACTGTACTTTAATGTCATTATAGGTAACCAGGTAAATATTCCTGGTAGATCACCTTACCTGATCAGGAGAAAAGTGGAAGTGAATTGGTTACTCCAACTCCCAACCAAACCAGGTAAGGTTAATACTACAATCAGTAGAAACTAGATAATTTCAGATCCGAAGAAATCTGGCATTTTACAGCGGCTCGCTAGATGGCAGTGTGAACTGCGACACACTGTAAGTCTCTCGAAGCCTGAAATACCATTAGCCCAATTTACCGGCTTTTCCCTCACAATAAAGTATCTTCTTCGCTTTCAGGTCACTAGAGGTTTGGCCAGAAGTGATTATTCTGAGTGGCAATTTTATATATTTATTGATTCCGACTTCGTCTGCTAATTGGTAGTGGTGTGTAAAGGGCTATAGTGCATTAACTAGTGATGTATCAAGGGTTATTGAGCATTAACTGGTGGTGGTATATAAAGGGTTATAGTGTATTAAGTGGTGATGGTGTATAAAGGGTTATAGTGTATTAAGTGGTGGTAGTGTAAAGCTGGGAGAGTACACGGGGGGTGTCATGGCGTTGGGTTTGCCTTGTTCTTCTCCGGGAACATCTTTAGTCTCCCGGTTGCAGTCATAACAACTACCTGGTGCTGGTTTCCTAACACAGTTTGTGTTATGTGTATGGAGCTATTTTGACGCTATATACAAGGTTACCTCAAATTGGCTAGTTTCAACAGTCCCACTGAACGACGTTCCTGCTTATCAACTTTATTGATAGTTAATGACCAGTTTATTTCTTAAACGCTCTTTCTCTAAGATAAATAAGTTCCCTTTGGTTCCTTCTATAGAAAATATACTTAGCTGTTCTTGTTTCTTCAGGTCCCAAGTTTTTCAACTTGACACTTCTCAATACAGAAAGATAACTTGCATCATATTCAATTTTGAAATCATGCACATAAGTTCCAGGGTTATGATTTTGGCCTTATTGCGTCTGGTACTGCCTCCTCATGGTATCCGACAATCTCTCTGCTCTTCTAGACTCTATATCTAAGAGGTTTAACCTTCTATGAATCTCACTTCAGGGATCTTTTCCAGTCGAGAGCAATGAACAGGCATTCTCAGGGTCATCCGTAATGGCCCATATTTGGTTGGAAAAATGTTTTCTCAAAATCAAGCGGAGATCATATTTCTATATCTCTCAAACAGAGGACAGTATTTCTTTCTCTCGTGGATGTAAAGGTAGAATTGTTTGGAAATGCATATACGATTTTCTCATTATCTACTGTTAAATCTGCGCTGTTATTCAAGCATAGCACACCTAAACGCAAGTGTACCTGGGGTCACCTCCCCTTTGTTGGAATATCTGGAACTGTTTAATATTACACAAATAACCTGCACATATAAGAAGCTTATGACGATGATTCGGTCCGACTTGAACCATTTACAAGTCACACTAACACACGTGAGTTAGGGAACCAATATACCTAGGCGAGGAGGACAGGGATGGGACAAAGGAAGAAAAAGAAAGTGGAGAAGTAGTGATACAGGTAATGCCATAGTAAAAGTAGTAGTAGTAATGATAGCAGAAAGTAGTGGAAATAGTTTTTTAGTGGTATAAGAGACAGAAAGGGAAGTGAAGGATGTAATAATAGTTGTAGCAGCATTAGTGGTGGTAGTAGTAGTAGTAATAATGTAGCGGTATTCGTAGAAGAAGTGAAGTAAGTCTAATGACAAGAAAAATGAACACTGCAACAATGCTAATCGTCCACAAGGGATAAGGCCGATAACATGAGTGAAAAAAGTGAAGAACGAAACACACCTAGGCAGAAAAACGAAGACAAAGCAAAAATAGGAATGGAGAAGAGGCAGGGAGAGGAGGAGAAGAAAAGATCAGGTCAAGCCACGAGTGTTCTGAAGTTTAAAGCATTTGGCATCGTAATGAGAAAGGAAGGCATCTGCAGAAATTATAATCAAAGAAAGCGCTAAACCGACAAGAGTCATACTGCGCTGCAGGGCAGAAAATAGTGCTGAGGCTATAAACAGCTAGGTGGAGAGGGGAATAGAGATGAGGGGAGAAAAGGCTGGAAGGGACGCTAAGGCTATGTATCAAAGTACGTACAGTAAGGCAGTTGCTGACAAAAGTCAAAATGTGATTGTAAGTCAAAGGCAGGACCGTCTGCAGGAAGGGAAACTAAGGTAAGAGCGGTAGGGCGGCGGCGGCGGCGTCGTTGGAGGTAAGTCCTGCGAGCTCGTTGGTAAACCGGGCAATCCAAAAGAAAGTGAAGAACCTAAAGAGGGACCCGACAAACCTTACAGAGAGAGTGTTCTTCCATGAGATACCCGTGGGTAACGCGAGTATGGCCGATGCGGAGCCTGGGGAGCGCAGTCACCTGAGAACAGCAACGGTGGTAAGATGGCCACAAACCTAAAAGCGGTTTAATAGAGTGCGATTTATAGTGCATGCCCGACTATCGTTGTTGCCAACTGCCGCGAAGATGGGCCGAGATGACTGGAAAATAATTTCTGAACGGAATACCTTTACAGGAAACCGGAAGATCATGTACCTCTGACCGCGCAGCAGCGTACGCTTGTTCATCGCCCTGGACATCAACGTGTCCAGGGATCCAAAAGAAAACGACGTCTTTGTCTTTGCTAGCCACACTGCACAACCATAGCTGAATACGAAGGACTAAAGGATGAGGGGAATCAAATTGTTTAATGGCTTGTAAAACACTGAGGGAATCTGAAATAATCACAAACATCAAAGGAGACATATATGTAATATAAAGAAGCGCTAAGAGGATGGCATACAACTCGGCAGTAAAAATACTAGCCGAGTCTAACAAATGACCTCGGACAACATCGTCAGGGAATACTGCTGCGAACTCAACACCGTCAGAAGAGTTATAACCATCTGTATAAACAGCGATGGCATGAGCATGTGACCGGAAGTGATCGAGGAAAAGAGACAGCGAGAAGCAGTCGTAGGCAGGAGAGCTTTTGTGCACGGTAGTAGGGAAGAACAGACACGAACCGGCGTAACTTCCCAAGGAAGATGGGAAACGGCAGACGCTAAATGAACATACAAGGGAGGCATCTGGAGAGAAGACCGGATACGAAGAGAAAACGATCGGAGTAAGCAGTGGCGCCGAACAATGGGCTTCTACTAACGTCTGAGACCAACCTATACGTAGAAGAAACACGAAGGTCATGAACGCGGACAAAGTAACGAAGACAATGAGCATCACGACGATCAGCTAAGGAAGGAATATTCACCTCTGCACAGAGGCTTTCATCAGGGAATGAACGAAAGGCACCAAGGCATAAACGTAGACCCTGATAGTGAAGGGGATCTAACTTAGAAAGAGTTGTAGGAGAAACTGCAGAATATGCTTGGTCGCCATAATCCAGCTTGGACAAGACTAGGGTAGAATGCAAAAGGAGGAGAGTTCGGCGATCTGCTCCCCATGAACGATGCACATGAGTTTTAAGGAGATTCAGCCGACCATGGCAAGATACCTTCAGAGAGGAAATGTGAGGTTTCCATGTCAACCGGCGATCGAAGAGAAGGCCAAGAAACTTGACCGTATCACATTCTGGAATACGTGAACCATGTGTAATTCAGTGGAATATCTGGGACAAGAGGACGTCTAGTGAAAGTAGTGAAATGGATTTTCGTACTAGAGAATTTAAAGCCATGAGAAGTGGTCTAATGTGAAACTCGGTCAATCGCATCCTGAAGGGAGGCTGCTACCAGGCGACAGTCAGCGCCTGAGTAAGCTATAGCTAAGTCATCCACATAGTGACGTCCAAATATGCAATGGAAGAATGGAAGGCAAGTCATTCATAGCTAAGAGAAAAAGGGTAGTGCTAAGGACACAACCTTGTGGGATTCCCTCAGCTTGAACAAAGTCTGAGGAAAGCGAGGCGCCAACATGGTCACGAAAATGTCTGTCAGATAAGAAAGCAGCAAGGAAGGTTGGAAGATTAACGTGGAGGCCTAAGGAGTGGACTTGGGCTAAAATATACCTCCAAGTGGTGTCATATGCCTTCTCAAGATCAAAAAGACTGCTGAGATGGAGTGTTTGTTAGCAAAGGCATTGCATACATACGTATCTAAGTGGAGCAAGAGGTCCAAAGAAGAGCGGCCCTTGCGAAAGCCATATTGGCGAGGGGAAAGATTATTGTGGGTCTCCAAGAACCAAATCAGACGTCAATTCATCAGTTGTTCCATCACTTTGCAGACAACACTGGCCAGAGCAATAGGACGATAGTGAGAGGTATCAATTCCCGAGGTTCCTGGTTTGCGAAACGGTAGTACGATGGCAGATTTCCATTGTTGAGGGAAAGCCTCTCGCTCCCAAATAAGATTGAAAAGACACAAAAGGACTGGAAGGGCTGTAGAATGCAGATGTTGTAGCATACTGATATGAATAACATCAGATCCAGCTGACGACGACTGGCAAGCGGAAAGTGTGGATTTTGGGTCTAGGAGAGTGAAAGGCACGTTATACGGCTCCATTCCATTAGAGGAGAAATTCAAGTGCAATTGTTCCTTGGTAGACTTAGACGCAAGAAATGAGGGACAAAGGGAAACATGGATAAGATAGTTCCCGATTTCCGTGGCAACTTCAAGAGGTTCCGCAACACTAACACCAGCAACCCGCAAAACGGGAGCTGGGTCCGGAGTGTACCTGTCACACAATTTCCGTACCTTCTTCCAAACCGCACACATAGGGAAAGTCTTGTCAACAAGTGCATTTAGCGTCGCGTATGACGTCGGCGAGCAACTGCCCTTACCCGCTAAAAATTCAAAAGACGCTCTGAGGTCCAATTATATCGATAACAGCCCCACCAGCACGTTTCAAACGGCCTGCACGGGCACACGCAGGAGACCAAGGCATGCATGTCTGAGAACGCCTGCCTGAGGTTTGAGGAACAGAATGTGACACCGCAGTCAAAACTAAGGTCGAAAACTGGTGAACCAGTTCATCAATAGAGGACGAAAGAGGATCCTCACAAAAGGTGGTAAGATGAGAGCACAAGTCTCAATTCGCTCGTGTAAATTGCCAACGAGGGCTACGGAGGTACGGGGTATTCGGAGATCAAGCAGAAGAACGGTCCACCCGTCCATGAACAAGCCGATCAACTAGCGTTACTCAAGTGCACTGACTAACAGAGTAACGAGCCACAGCCAGATGATCGGCTGACTGAGTAATATGGCTTACTTGAAGCAGCCTAGTTTATGGCAATTCGAAATGCTGAAACGGAGAGTCTCAACTGTTTCACCCGGACAGTTATTTCCTCCCCACTATGTGTAAACTTGAAATCCCTACATTATTGGCGGCATTTTGATGCTCCAATGCATTACTCCGGTAAGAGTGAATTATGGGCAGATTAGGGAGATTCTTGAGGTAAAACCCAAAGATTAAACGGGGTGAAAAGAGATCTGCCTGGTCCTGAGGTAGAAGTCAAGGTTGAGTTCCCTGAATCTAGGTAGAAAGAACTTAAGTCCTAAAGGATCTCTGTAAACCTCAGATCTGCGAGTTCACCTGCTTTGTATGGAGATGTTAATGTACAGCAGTATTCCAGCCTAGAGAGAACAAGTGATTTGAAAAGGATCATCATGGGCTTGGCATCTCTCGTTTTGAAAGTTCTCATTATCCATCCTATCATTTTCTTTGCACGAGGCGGTCGGGAATACGTAGTAGAAGTAAGAAGAATAAGAAAGTGATCACTGTCATGTAAATCCGTAAGAACAGACCAAGCGTAATCAAGTGCAATTGACTAACAGATAGAAAGATAAATGCAAAAGAGAGACTGAGCGCGAGTCAAAATGGGTAGGATCACCGTATTTAAAACATGAGGAGAATGAGAAGCGAGAAGAGTCTCCAACTGATCACCACGAGAGTCCAGTATTTCCCTCCCCACAGATAATGGTGAACTTTAAAATCACCTAACAAGTTGGGCGGCGGTAGAGATCAAAAATGCAATATCCGAGATGAAGAAGTGAAAGTAGGAAGATATAAGGAGGTAGGAGTTTGAGGGTAAAACCGCAAAAGAATTAGAAACGGGGGTGACCCCGGAAGAGATGATAGCAGAGGAGCTGGTAGGCAGGAGGACGATCAAGGTTGGAGGTCTCTGAACTACTCGAGAATAAGACGAAGAAGATTTCCCTGAAGGCGGAACTGAGACAGCCACAGCATAAGTAACGGATTTCCCGTTCATTACGTTAGTCTTGACAACGGCGTGGAAAAAAAGGATTAGATTCATTTGAATTTAGAAAAGAGGGGAAAGACTGCATCAAGATGTATCGGCATGATCTGTGGCACCACAGATTGGGCACTCCACCGCAAATCTAAACTTACTCCCTGTTCAGAACATCCACACTTACTACTCTGCAATCTATATCTACAGGACCTTAAATTCCAATATTAACCTTGACCTAAAACGCTTTCTTGATAGTTGTGGCAGGATCCACAGGCATAACACCAGACACAAACATCTCTGACATTCCCCGTGTCAGACTAAACCTTTACAAAAATTCAGTGTGTGTCAAAGGGCCTAAAATCTGGAACACCCTACCTGAAAACTCTAGAACTGCAGACACATTCATCACTTTCAAAACTACAGTTAGAAAACATCTTATCTCCATGATACACCCCGTCAACTAACTACATGAAAACCACCTGGTGGTTCACACTTACACTCACTTACCCATTGACTATAAACACAGAAATACGAATCTTAATCTTAAAATAAGGAATCCTAACTAGTCATAAGTTTGTCTATGATACTCCAATATAGACACTTTGTATTGTGCCAAAACAAAAGCATTCACATTGCTAAACTCACAAGCTATAATGTAGTCACTTAGCCTTAATACCATAATCTGTAATAATTTAAAGTTAGGAACTAATCTAAGTCTGCTCGAAATACCTAGCCATGCTAGGTGTCCTAGTGGCCCCCTCTGTAATTAGTATTTTAAAACATGCAAACCACACAATATCCAAAATCTGTAAACCCCGTATTGTAATTCTTATAGAGAATAAACTTGATTGATTGATTGAGTGTCCGAGGCGCCAGCAATTACGACACTGTTGGGGAGTAGGGACTACTTTACGAAGCTCTAGGCGATGGCCTGCAATACAAACAGAGGACGGGAGTTCACAGCAGTCGAAGGTTAAACGGGCGATGATATTGGAAAAGCGCCTCCGCCCGCAAGCAGGCAGGATGTATGTCTCCACTCTGAGAATAGGAAGGTCCGGAAGGGCTAATTGCTCTAAAATATCATCGCCGTAAGACGGAAAATCTCTCTGTATATTGGTACGTGGTAAAACCACCGTACCACTACAAGAATTGAGAGTAGAGTGCTTATGAACTGTGACTAGAATGTTATCAATGGAAGTTACATGGGAAAGATCATGAGCTTGCTCTGAATTTTGAACTGTAACGACGCGTGTACCGCTTTGAAGAGAGTGAGAGGATATATTTTGGCCAACGTGTCATAAAAGAGCTTTTCCAACAGTATGATCAAAAAGATAATCAGTTGGAAATGTCGGTTGAAGGGAAAAGAATTTAGTCCACTGTGTACTTGCAAGCATGGTGCGTAAAAAAACCATACCCCGGCCGGGATTGAACCCGCGGTCAGAGAGTCTCAAAACTCCAGCCCGTCGCGTTAGCCACTAGACCAGCTAGCCACAATATGGGTATGGTTTGTTTGCAATCGTGTCATTACGATTTCGTGAGTCATGGTGCGTAAAGGAAGTGGGTGTCGCGCAAGTAGTTTTTGGGTAGACATCGAAGAACCGTCTTCAGTTGGTGGTCTAGAGCGTTTAGGAGTAGTACGGTGGGGGGTCCAACCTGAGGGAGGTGGGTAATCCAAAAACCGTGGCACTGCATTCAGGGAAGCTGGATGCATTGTTAAAGGCGTGCAGGAGGCAGAGGCATTAACAGAAATAGGTGGCGGCTAAGCTAATGGAGAGGCGATGTAGCATCACCAGCAGAAGGTACAGAATCTAGAGAATGGTCCAATAACGAAGCCAAGTCAAAACAGGATGTGGGAACAGAAAGGGATCTGGGAGGAGGGGGGTTATCACAGAACGAAGACTCCATGATAGTGGTGCTTCTTTTTTGTTATTTTAAAGGAAAAAAGAAAGGAGGAAAGAAAAAGAAGTGGGACAATGGAGGGACAGTCACCACAAGGCATGGAAAGGCCGTAAGTTCTTCCTCTCATCCGAGATAGCCTTGGGCCCACAAGCAGTGCAGATGCAGCGTGACGCCAGTAGACCAGCACTCCGGGATAGCAACCTCACATCCACCGAGCCACCTCGGCGGACAAAAGAAAGGGCAGTCGGAAATCCACCACAAAGCATACCTCCTTCGATTATCACCTCCCAAATCCGATAGACAGCCTCTGGAGATATACCCATCATCTGTAGAACACCCTGCCCATTTCTCAGAAATCCGAGAAGGGAGCAGGGCACCTCCAGACAATTCAGATTCAATGGCAAACTACACCACCCCATGGGACCCTACTGAGTGGGATGAACCCCAGCACACTTCCCCCTACCTAGAAACCGTAATGCCAGAGGGGAGGACCCCAGAGACTACAAACGGGACGGGTAAAGGGGAGGGTTGGGAAGGGTAGAAAAAGGAAAAAAAAGGAGGGGGTGGGGAGGATGGGATTGGGAAATGAGATTGGGGGGTACTTAGATTCGGTCTGAGGAAGGAGACCAAAGGCTTTAATTCCTTAGATCAAGAGCCTCTTTGCCGTATCAAGGAGCCCCCTTGAAGAGGGGCATCTACAGAAACAAAGCCAGGACTAAGATTCATATTAGGAAAACTGTGTATAATGGATGTTTTAACAAGACGGCGACTGTGAAGGCTAGAAGCAGAGTGGATAACTTTAGCAGAGGTTCAGCCATTAGGATGCCTGTGATCTCTAACACTGATTTTGTGCTCTTTAATTCCGTCAGATTCTCCTAATTTTTGAAGAGGACAAGAGGAGCATGCTTCAGACGCATCAATAGCAGGAGGAGAGGTATGAATTAGATTACTGCGAAGGGTGTTAGTTTGCCGAAAAAAGTTTGACGTCTAAGGAACGGAGAGAGTTGTCGAGATTAAAAAGACTGGAAATGTAGAGAAGGCAGAGAACAGGACATTTCACGGGATAGTTGAGAGTTTAGGAGAGAAAAAAGTCCATTTACCACGTGAGAAGGTAGATTTTATGAAATCTAAAGGGTAGCCAGAAAACGAATTGCGAAGAGTAAATTTCCGAGTCAGGAAACTGAGGGATCACAAATGCAGAAGCCATAAAGAGAGGAAGAAACAATAACACTTTTCTTGATAGAGGGAGCATAGTAAGAGAAATAGTGAATGTACATGCCACTGTGCATAGGCTTGCGATAAACGAAAAAAAAAATCTGCAGCTGAGCAATGGACATGTACATCAAGGAAAAGGAAACAAAAAGTTAGATTCACATTCAGCTTTAAACTTGATGGAAGAAGCAAGATTGTTAAGGGCATCGGGACATAGTTGGAAGAGACTAGAGTCATGGAGTCAAAGAGCAAAAATGTCATCTACATGGAGCAGAGTGAAGGGCACACACCAATAATAGGAAGAACAGTTTCGAAGTGTTCCATGTAAAGGTTAGGGAGAACAGAGGATGGAGAGCCCATAGCGACTCTAAAGGTTTGAGAATATAATTTACCTTGAAAGGAAAAGAAGTCAGAGTCCACCAATGGCTAATAAGATCACGAAAGACGTCAGTAGGTATAGGGAGATAGAAGTAACCTTTTCATGGCCATCACTTTGAGAAAACTAATAACATAATTAAGAGGGACACTAGTGAAGAAAGACTCAGGTCGGGAGAGGGCGAAGACGTTTGACGAAGTCTTGATAGTGAGAGGAGATAAATTACCAAGAAAGGGAGTGAGAGTTTTGGCCAGCTAAGAGGCAAGAGAATAAGAGACAGAGCTACTGGAGGATTTATCGCGATGTAGAGGGATATCAGGTTTATGAGTTTTAGGAACACTATGGATATAGGGCAGAGAGGGAGAAATAACACGGAAACGTTGAACAAGATCAAAGGAGAACAGAGATTGCAGAGTCCGAAGTTTATTGTTGAAAGTTCTCTTCATGCGATCAAGACTGTTGGAAACGAAAGGAATGTAGTAATCTTCGCGATCAAGGATAACCGCTGAGTCACCTTCGCCAAAAGAGAGAATGACAATATTGGAACTTGTATTGTGTTTTTGTTCCAACCTCAAGTGGTCCAATACCTCTCTTGCAGTGCTCCTTTTTCTTGTCCTCAGACATACGCCATTTTCACTACTACGACTACCACTCCATTATTACTACTGCTACTACCACTGTTACTACTACTACCTCTACTATTACTTCATTCGCTTTTCTTTCTATCTCTTGTGCCACTACAAGCTACTCCCCCTACTTTCTACTACCAACTACTCCTTCCACTAGTCATTACCTCTACAACTAATTCTCCACTTCCTTCTTCATCCCTTTGATCCGTCCCTGTCCCTTTCGCCTATATTTACTGGCTCCTTCATTCTCATGTGCTAGTGTGACTTGTAAATGGTTCAAGTCGGAACGACTTTCGTGTTATTTTGTATTGTTCCAGTCACGGTGCTGTTCGTGCCTTTTTGTTCTGTTTAATGTTTTCTTCTACTTGGGTCCACTGATTGTGTGACAATGAACTTAGACTAATTAAAATCTGCATGGATACATAATTATCCACTTAATTGTTCACATTACTCCTGATGGAATTTCTCAATCATCGGCTAATCTATTTTCCCTCCGGCATTTGTGACTATTAAGATAAACATTACGATGTGTTTCCTGCATCCATTGTAGCATGCAAAGGTCCAGGAACTTTATAATAATTTCTCGTCATTTATTTTAATTTTATTATCCAGAGAAAGTTGAACAAAAATAATGATGTTACCACAAAAGACACAGACTAAATGATGCGGAAACCCAAGTTCCAACCTGGGACTAATAGGTCATAATATAAAGAAAAAGTTACTATACTCTTGGAGACCGCAATTGATAAAAAAAAAAGATGGGAACTTGAGATAAATCGGGTAATTACCCAAATTTTTAATAAAAGCTGCCATTACCTGCTATATTCAGAAGGCACGAAAGAAAATAAATAGCTAGCAGAAGAAAGAAATTGAGAAAGGATTTAATTAAGCAAGACCAGGAAAGCCAAATGAAATAGTCAATTCATCTTGGATGTGACACTCAAATATAATTGATTGCAGTAGTCTGGTTCTCAGTGTAGCAGCGCCTCTAAATGTACGTTATACCACCTACCAGTTCTTTGACCTTCCAGTGAAACATTCTTTAACACCACGATGCACAAAATATACTTTGTATAAAGGATTAATTTGTGAATGAAAATCATCCATGATTAAGGTGCAGGGAGGCCAAAACCAAGTGTTCAACCCCTCCAAGTGCAAAGTCATGAAGATTGGGGAAAGGCAAAGAAGACCGCAGACGGAGTACAGTCTAGGGAGCAAGAGACTACAAACCTCACTTAAGGAAAAGGATCTTGGGGTGAGTATAACACCGGGAACACCTGAGGCACACATCAACCAAATAAATGTTGCGGCATATGGGCGCCTAGCAAGCCTAAGAACAGCATTCCGACATCTTAATAAGGAATCGTTCAGGATCCTGTACACCGTCTACGTTAGGCCCATGTTTCAGAGATGGGACACAGCAACAAGGGGACACAATTGGAAGTTGAAGACTTAGATTAATTACAGGGATGTTAGGAAGATTTTCTTCAGTCACAGAGTTGTCAGGAAGTGGAATAGTCTGGGAAGTGATGTAGTGAAGGCAGGATCCATACATAGCTTTAAGAAGAGGTATGATGGAGCTCATCGAGCAGGAAGAGTGACCTAGTAGCGATCAGTGAAGAGGTTGGGCCAGGAGCTGTGAATGGACCCCTGCAGCCACAACTAGATGAGTACAACTAGGCGAGTACACACACTCAAACATATAAGCACACATACATTCACAAACACACGAAACACACACACACACACACACACTGACAGCAATAGCTTAACGCTGAGGCTGGGAAGTGGAGATTCGTGTACCGATAGCCAGACCCAGGAATTCCTTAACCAGAAGGAACGGTAATGGAGAACTGATCGGCTATACATTATCCAAGTTCCGTGTTGAGTTTCGTCTCAAACTTCAACATGGGTGAGGCCTTATTCCACACTGCATATCCAGTTATTCTAAAAAATAAAATTCTGATTATTGCGATTAGACGGTCCAGTTCTTGGTCATAATGAACAGACCTTCCACTTAAATGGCTTGCATAAAAAAATCCATACCACGGGCGGGGATAGAACCCGCGATCAGAGAGTCTCAAAACTCCAGACCGTCGCGTTAGCCACTGAACCAGCTAGCCACAATAAGATTCGTCCAACGAGGTATATTTTTACACCATAGGAAGGTTAGCATAGGCACCACTGTGACCACAAATGCAAGTTTTTACAGATGAATCTCCAGCTAGCGTGGCCGTGACGAACTCTAGCTCAAGTCCCCTCAAAGCCGTTAACATGACTCACGAAATCGTTATGACACAATTTCAAACAAACCATACCACGGGCGGGGATAGAACCCGCGATCAGTCTCAAAACTCCAGACCGTCCCGTTAGCCACTGGACGAATCTTTTTGTGGCTAGCTGGTCCAGTGGCTAACGCGACGGTTTGGAGTTTTGAGACACACTGATCGCGGGTTCTATCCCCGCCCGTGGTATGATTTGTTCGCAATCGTGTCATTACGATTTCGTGAGTCATGTTAATGGCTTGCATTTTATGCAGGCTGGTAACATTTTATCAGAGGATTAGATTTTGAACACCAATTGTGTACCTAAAAAAAAAAATGAACTTCCTCGATAAATGTTATAAAAAAGTGCCAGATAAATTACATTTTTCTGAATTAAACTCTTCGTAGCCATACGCCGTACTCATTTATTTACTCATTCACTCTCACTCTTTCACTCACTCATTCACTCTCACTCTTTCACTCACTGTCTGTCTGTCTGTCTCTCTCTCTCATCTCCATTTATTTGCTAATTCAAACTTTAATTTATATAATTTAAACACGACTTGACATAATTAAAAATGATATTGCTTCCTTTTCCTGAGTTGAGGATGTTGCATGATGTCTGACTTACATGATGTCTGACTTACATGATGTCTGACTTACATGATGTCTGACTTACATGATGTCTGACTTACATGATGTCTGACTTACATGATGTCTGACTTACATGATGTCTGACTTACATGATGTCTGACTTACATGATGTCTGACTTACATGATGTCTGACTTACATGATGTCTCACTTCTCACATACTGTCCACACACAACTTATCTTCACTTTATCCTTCACACTTATACTGATATAATTAAATTTCAAAATATCACGTAAAATAAGACTCGACTCAAATGTTATTAATGTTCTGCTTATTATGATATTGATTTAGCAGATTTATTAATATATTAATATCTAATATTAATAAATTATTATCATATATATCTTAATATATATATATTATATATTATAAACCTTGTAATAAATACACAGTTGTTAGAAAGAACTAAGCAAACATCAAAACATTTTATTTGAAAACGTTTCGGTCTGGATTGATCATATATATATATATTATACATATATATATATATATATATATATATATATATATATATATATATATATATATATATATATATATATATATATATATATATATATATTAGTCTTTTTTCATTTATGTTTCTAAACAGGTCTTTATTATTTGCTACATTCTTCCATTTGTATGCCTTACGTTTAATTCACCAAGCATTATGTTGTTTGGGGATGGGACTGGAAGGTTTTCCAAACAGTAATCAATTTTCAGTAGCTGTTCCTTGATCTGTTGGGAGGATGCATCTAGTGGCTTATATACAACCACGATGGCTAAGTTTTGGTTCTCGTTCTTTATTGTTAGAACTTCAACTATATCATTTATGGTGTTAAGCATCTCTGTGCAGATGAGCGACTCTTTGACATGTAGGCCAACCCTCTCTTATTGTCTGTTCTTTCTGTCACATTTAAAAAGGAAATACCCAGTTATCTATAATTCTTTGTCAAAGTGGTCCTTTGTGTGGGTCTCTGTGAAGGCTGCAAACATCGCATTTGACTCCTCTAGAAGTCCGCTGATGAAAGGTACTTTGTTGTTGGTGGATGGCTTAAGGCCCAGTATATTAGCAAATATAAACGAGGTCGTAATGTGTGTTTGCTTGGGAGATTTTATTGTTGGCACCAGTCGACCAGGTTTCGTCTCCATTTTCTATAAAAGGCAAAGCTGCTCTGGATAAGGTGCAGAGAAGAACTACCAAGCTAACGCCTTCACTCTGAAAAGAAACACTCACCTGGTTCTTACTAAAGAAACCGAGATTACAGTGAAGTCCCATTCAAACTTTCAGGATACCGAATGGCTCTGACAGACTACACACGAAAATCAATCTTAAGTGCTTAGTGAATCATAATTTAAATAAAATGGAAGAAAAAGGAGAAGCAGAAGTATTCAAAACGTTTGTAATTTTTTTTTTTTTGGCAAATATAATTTCATCTTTAAGAATCAGCTGATCAATTACTATATTGCAAGTAAAGGATTTAAGTACGCACTACACAAAGACAACCTGAAGGCGTCTACTACTTTGTTCAGCGATATTATCAGGACAAACAGACGAGGTAAGAGCGTTAATAATAATAGTTGTATTGGTAGAAGTAGATGGATGGATGTCTTAGGTGTAGCAGAACTGGTGGTAACGAGAAACAGAGCAACTGGTACAAAAACATCTGTGAATGAGAGTGGAGTAACACGAGTAAAGACAGAAACACAGCTAATTGAGCAAAGGCAGTCAAGAGCCAAGCATTTTTTCAAATATTGTCTATTTTTCGACCTGTTTTTATGCCGGAAGGGGTCGAAAGGACTGGAGGTTGGGGAGAGAGTCTTTTATTTTTATACCTCAGTGTAGATTTCGAAGTCCACAATGAACAAAAAAATGGCTATGAAGTTAGAAGAGGATGAGGTGATTGGAAAGGAATATTCATGGTTTGGAAAGAAGTTGCTGAGGTAGTTTAACATTCAGAAAGAATCAGGAAAGTGTATAAATTCGGTTTAGATGAAGGGTGGTGCAAATCTCCTCCAGCAGGTAGAGGAAAGAGATTTTCTGTGGTTGGATTTATAAAATTAAAGAAACATGTGTTAACGTATCATACGCAGTGCAGACAGACAATTCTTATGGTGTGACATGCTCTTGTCATACGAATAAAATAACATTTATTAAGGGAAACAGCGAGAGATCTGGAAGTGGAATCTAATGCCAGCACTTTGAAGGATATGTGCACTTTCAGCAACATATCTTTTGATTAAGAGTGAATGCATTTACCTTTTTTGGGTTCACCCTACTTGGTGGGAAACAATCAGCGTGTTAAAGAACTACTCATTCAGGAGTATATACTAGTTTTTGTGTAGAACCCGCAAAGAAGAGCATAAAGACTGGTATCTTAGGTAAATCGAATGTGCGACGAAAAATGAAGGAAATGTCAATTATGTCTCCGAAGGAACAAAGAACTACCGTTCATAGGCCGAATAGACAAATCCAGGCAGTTTGCCAAGAATAAAAAGAAAACATTGAAGTTTGCACATTTAAAAGAAATAAGCGAGAAATATTTTCTCTGTATATGAATGCTAAACCATTGGAACGAGTTTAGTAAACAGAGGTTCAAAACAGAACCGTAGCTAATCCATCCCAACCACGATTGAAATTGGCAGTTACATACACATACCCACACACGGGACTTCCTCGTTCCTGTGGGTCGTGTTGTATATCATTCATCATTTTTCTGACGCTCCATAGTAAGAGTGAAGTGCCCTGAGTAGGAAGTGGAGAGAGGAGCAGGAGGAGACACAGGAAAGTGAAGGGTGAGGTTTGTGAGGAGGCACGTACCTTGGAGGTCTTGCATTGAGGCACAGCAAGCCGGCAAGCCGGCAAGCCGCGCTAATGCTTCATGTGGAGTGCTATGTGTTGCCCGAGCCAAGGGGGAACACGTCTCATGTTTATGTCACGAGCACGCAGAGGATGGAAAATCTGTGTTTGTGTATGTGTGTGCAAGCCTGTATGTGTGTGTGTGTGTGTGTATGTGTGTGTGTGTGTGTGCGCGTGCATTTATGTGGTTGTGGGTGCGTGTGTTTGGGTGTTTGTGTATGTGTCGACTCTATGTGTGCTAACTCATATGTACTTGCAAGGGTCGAGTCTCAGCTCTTGGCCCCTACCTCTCCGCTGGAAGCTACCAAGTTTCCTGTCGTCTGACAGTTTGAGCCAATTTGTATCTGTTCCTAATTTCTTTATGGATCCTTCCTTTATCACCTCCCTGCCTAGACTGCTCAACTCCCTGGCCACTCTAAGGCTTCAGAAGCATTTTCTAACTCTACTGTGATTTATTTTTTAAAAAATCTAACTGTGTCCTCATGAATCGGATCCCTGCTTCTCAAAGAATCTGTGACTGTTATTCTCTATAAATTTCTTTCAGTAGTTTGTATGTTGTTGTAATGACACCTCTGGTGCTACTCTGTTCTACTGTTGTTAGTTATAACTCAAAAATTCACTCCACTTTAGCTCCAGGACTTATCAGAACGCAAACCCCAGACATTGGTTCTTGCTTCTTCAAGTGTTTTATCAGATGTGGGTTCCATGCAAGATAGCACTGATATATGTCGTGTATAATGTCGTGAATGTCTTGGTTTGCCTAGGATCTGAAACCTAACATTGTCGTGGGGGTTCGAAAGGAGATATGATGGTTGAAGATAAACCACTTGTTGGATGGTAACACTATATATTGTCAGACTGTGGTAAGGAAGGGCCCAGCCTGCCTTTTTGCTTTTTTGGGGCCTGTTTATGTCCCTAAGCGTGGACTGAGAGCTAGGTGCGCATCCCATTCAACACATGCGCGCATCGTACTCATACATCACTATGCCTAATGGGGATCGTCTATATAACACCATGGTATGGTACTATGATACATCAGCTAAGCTATAACAGCACATGTAAGGGGGATTCAACAATTATATGCTGACTAGCTCGGTCATGTTACTATGTCGTCTCGACATACACTAAAGCATCATGATATAGGTGAACTGAACGGTCAGATGGTTCTGGCAGATTTCTATACAAACAAAAACAGCAAAATATTGTGCATGCAGATCAGTATTGCTAAATTCTCAGAATTCGGAGGGAACGTGAACACAAAAATTTCTGAAAAACTGATCAGCTAATAACAAGACACACAGTTAACAATTTCATTCATCTCGGACATCTAATTATACAGGCTGTTTACATTTAAACCCAATTATGCGAGGGTAAGGTTTACGTATGCAGAATGGTTATCATCTTTCGGTGGATCGAATTCTTCTGCGATGGCTAACACATGCCTTGACTGAGGGAGATCTGAACGAGTATCTACAAAAGATACAGCTACATTCACTAGTGACTGTGGAATTACTAACTCTTCTGTTAGGAGTACTCAACTCGACTGTTCGATACAGTAATTCTTGGCTCATTACAAAGTCACTAATGGGTGCTGGTGGCTTCACAATCAGAATAAGATCTTCCTGGAGCAGGAATCGAGTCACACCAGATCACAAGGGATCGGTTCTTTCTTACTGGAGGAATGAACAAACTCGGTGAAGTGGATGACTCTCCCCGGTTGAAAAAAATAACGCTATAACATGCAATATGAGCAAGGGAGAACGAATCTACTATCTCTCACTGCAAGCACAGGGGAAAATAAATGGACATGGTCAACAATACAGATATTCAGTCTGAGTCGCACACAGTGACACGAGGTATCAACTATAAAGAAACTTCACTTACAAACGTTAACAACATGTGAAAGTTACTCGAGAAATAACTTGTTACATTGCATGAATTACTGTCAACTAGGATGGGATCACCATCTGGAACACAAGGGACAACAACAACACTCAAGTGAGTACACTAGCCACAGAAATGTTTTTCTGCAACGGCTTGTGGGATCAGCAAGAGATGGCATAACTTGTTGTAAGTAAAGTTCTTCTCACAGCGTCCCCTGGGAAGGAACGAATACTTGAACAAGTCGCCATCGCAGGGATAGTAGTCTCAGCACCAAGGGATGTCTGAGGTTCCTCTGAAACCCAAGGTAACTGTACACTATCCTGCTTGCACGATATTGTGGCTGGAGTCCAGAGAGGAGTAACAGTATTACTAGCGCCTGACCGCTCGGCTACGTTAATAAGTAATGAACGGATCTATAGGAACTTCACATTTTGCAGCACTTTAACAAATCTCAGATACAAGCTGTGAGAACAAACACATTGCTCAAGGGCTAGGTATTGTCTTTCAGTCAGTAAGGGAATATTGGTACTGTGGACTGATTCATATTGACTTTGACTGACATGATACACTAAGTGAACATTCAAAAGTGACTGGGACATCTTCTCAGGGAACTTACTCAGGACATAAGGCAAGAAAATAAAGAGAATATATGACACAGTAAGCTTAAACGGGAAGAAATTACTTATTTAAAAAAATAAGTCACACTGTAGCAAGAAGAACTCACTTTAAAATAAAAAAAATTACTCAACTGGATAAGCAACACTTTGAAAATCAAGAGAAATTACTTTACTTAAATCTAATTTGTTCAAATTTACTTTAAATTGAATTAATGCACAGTGAGTTGTCTTTACTCTCAATGCAATAAGTAAATTCAACAATAAAAAAATAATAAAATGGGATCAACAAATCTTGTGCAAAATTAAAACAAACTGGGAAACCAATTCTAAACAAAAAATATTAAGTGACACACAAAAAAAACAAAATATTATGCACAGAAAAGAACATATGAAACTGCACTGAAATAAACTGTAACAATATTGCAAATAACAATTACTAATCAAAAGTGCTGCACAACACTACATAAAATTTCTGAAAGAAAAATTTTAATGGCAACACAATGTTTACACAAGAATTATTGCAAAATGAATCAATGTAGCAATGATAAAAAAAATTACACACACAAGAAAATACAGTTTACAAGAAAAAAAAATATATCAAGGAATGAACTGATTGAACACTTTAACTCTTATTTGCAGCTTAAGCAACACTTACTGAACAAACAAATGAATGATTTACTTTAAAAGAAGAACTTAAAAATTTCACTAAGAGTGAATTTGTTCAATGAAATATAAAAATAATAGATGCAAAAACACAGAACAAAAAGGTTTGAACACTTACAGTGATGCAGAACACAACACATCAATATAAACACAATACTAGAATTTTCTTGCAATGAAACTTGAGGTATGAAAAATTTGGAAAATAATTGTCTTGCTTGAACAAAATAATGGCACTATTGTCTGTGGAGATAAGACAAATTAGACACTGGTTAAATGAAGAGAATTAACTCAAGAATGTTCAACACACAGAGAAAAATTAAAATGGCAAATGAATGAAAACAAAAACAGCAAGAATACACAAAAGCTGGGAGAAAAAATTAACAGACAACACTGAGTTGTGATGCAGAATATAAGAATTCAGAATTACTGAATTACTTCACTGCAATACTGTGAACAAGCTAATTGTGAGGTGTAAACACAAGGTTTATACTGCTTATATATTGCACACAACAAGGAAAAACACTAAAGTACTTACTTCAAGTATATTTAAAAAGAAACACAACACAACAGACATAAAATAAAGGACGAAAATTAACACTGAAGAAAGAAGAGAAAAAAAGAAAATATTGCAAACAGTATATAATAAACACTGAGTCTAATCAAGTCACTGAATGTCACAAAGAAATCAGTCAAGAAAATTGTCTCAACACTCGCAAATGTCTCTATGAAAAATATTATTCATTAACAGTGTAGCGATGTGGTGTAGAATGACATTGATGGTAGTGAAGGGTAGAGGTAGAGATTCATGGTTGGCATTCGCTGACTACTCTCCACACGTGATCGAAGAATTTGCGCTTAAATCGACGATGGACCCACACAGGAGGCTTTTTACGATGGCGCTACTGACGAAAGAACACACCTGGCTCTTGACCCCCTATGTGGTCTGTACAAATATGGTGCTAGAACCCGTAATAAGGGTACAGAAACAGTGTTAGTGGGAGAGATGGGTGAGGCAGCGCGGTGGTGAGACACCACTTGGTGACTGGGCCTATGGGATGAACGGCGTAAGCCACACTGGGGACACCCGCACTAGGCACGAAGATATTCTAAGCCGGGCTGGCTTAAAAACAAACCCACAAAATACCACAACACCACAGGGATGATAAAACACTCAGAATGGCTAGAACTAGAAGCACAAAGCGATGAAGAAGACTGTTCCCACATGGCTTGCTTGAGTACTGGGTTAAGACACCTGGGTTAGTTGCTGGCTGGCTTGGCTTAACCCTTCACACAGGCTGGCTTGATAACTTTTAACGATGAGCACAGCAGGGGTGGAAAGCTAGCTTGGCAGGCAAGGCTGGATGGTGTAAAGCTGGCTGGACTTGGCTTGGGCTGGCTTGAGCTGACTTCCCCACCACAGATTGGCTTAAGTGGCTTGGCTTACTTTGCAAACCCGGGTTAACCCTTCGGAGGTAATGCAAATAGCAGGATAAACACTAATACACAGAGACTGACCAGTGAATGGTGCAGAGGCTGGTAGACACTTGCTCGGGTAGTGGCTAGGTCAGCCTACTGGCCACACAAAATGTCCGTCATCTGCTGCGAGAATTTATCTCCGTGCATCGGCATAATTATCAATTTTACACCCACACCGCTGGCACCAATTTGTCGTTGTGATTCGGAAGGAGATATGATGGTTGAAGATAAACCACTTGTTGGATGGTAACACTATGTATTGTCAGACAGTGGTAAGGAAGGGCCCAGCCTGCCTTCTTGCCTGTTGTATGTCTAAGCATGGACTGAGAGTGAGGTAGGGCATCCCACTCACTCATGCCGCATCCCGTGACGTCATACAGTCACTAGGCCTAATAGGGATCGTCTATATAAAACACATGGATGGTACTATGATACTCAGCTAAGCTATACAACACATGTAAGGGGGGATCAGCAATTATGCTGACAACATATGATTTGCCAGATGCATGTTTACTCTAGAAATTATTCAGTTGAAATTCGCCTAAGACTATATACTCGGTACTATGCTCACTGCTAGGTCGTTCTTCATCGGGGTGGATTGAAGCATTTCCCCAAAGCCTGTAGTCTATTTCTGCGTCTTTTGACCTACCCCAGTTTTATAATTTTGTATTCACTGGGTTCAAATTCTATTAGCTACTTGCTAGAAAAAGCACTACAGCTTGACCAGATTCATTTCCATTTTTTGTTTATTTGCTGCTTTTGTGTATTCACCTTACTGGAATTACGTCATACAGAAGAAATAGTACTGGACCCAGTACTGACCTTTATGTATCCCCCAGTCGCCCAACACCTCCTCTCCAACGGCTCGTTGTGACCTTTCTGTTATGCACTCCTTGATCCACTGTAGTGACTTAACGCCTATTCCTGCCTGCTGCTTCAACTTTTGTCCTAGTCTCTTGTGAGGTACTGTATCGGTTACCTTCTTGCAGTTTAAAATATGCAGTCCATCCATTCCGCTCTCTCTCTGTCTGTCTGTTTCTCTGATTGTCTGTCTGTCTCTGTCTGTCTGTCTCTCTCACTCTTATAACACTGTCATACAACTCTAGCAACTATGCAAGCGAGGACTTATGTCTCCAAAACAGTGATGGCTGATATTTTTGAAATCGCTTCTCTCCAAGTGCTTTGCTACTCACCTCTTAATATAATCTTTCCTATAACTTTGCATAAAATGCATATCACTCATACAGGTATGTTGTTTAATGCTACGTGTCTGTCCTATTTTAAAATTGTGCGACCCCCATCTGATGTTTTCTATGGTTGTCCTGTCACTGGAAGGAAAAAAATGGCCTTACATTGATATAATCCCAACTTACATTGATATAATTCCCACTTACATTGATATAAATTCCCACTTACATTGATATAATTCCCGCTTACATTGATATAATTCCCACTTACATTGATATAATTCCCACTTATATTGATATAATTCCCTCTTTAGAGCAAAAATCAACACTTGTTCATGGTACTCCCATTATCTTGGAAAACAGCGCTTTTTGTGTGTGTGTATTTTTTCTATCTCTAAAACGGTTGAAGAGAACAAAATAAGTTTTGAACCCAAAAAAATTATGGAGGATTTATCACTTTTACCGTAAGTTCAAAAGGAACTGCGCGAAAGCTGAAATAAAAGTTGCAGTTTGTACGTATTTTAGATTTCCATCATACAACGTACATGACTTCTGAGGTGTAAAAGGTAGCAATCGGTGATTAATTTATGTTTTGTTCATCTGGAAGACGTTTTACGACAAAACTAAGTATCTCTGTTGAACCTCACTCGCAAAAAAATTAAACATTTACTTCTGGTCTTACCCTTCTTTACTGATGCATGAAAGATATGAATTGGGAAATGCATTATGTATTCTTGAAACTTGGAGAATTTGTTGTTTAAAATATAAAACTGTTTATACAAACAATATGACGTTGATGTTATTTATCCATTTGAAGTGTTAAGATACGCGAGATGAGAAGAAATAGAATTGTTTTATTAAAACTTTCTGGACAGTCCTCTTCAAGGGGGGCTCCTTGGTGTGGTGAAGAGGCTCTTGGTCTGAGGAATTAGACCTGTCGGTCTCCTTCCTCAGACCGAACCTAATTACCCCCCAATCCCCCCTTCCCTATCCCATCCTCCCCAACTCCTTTCTTCACAGAGCACCGTTCCTTCGTTGCTTGAACGTTTTCCGCTGCCACCGCATGTGGACTTTTCTAACCCCTCTAGTCCGTAAGTACCCTTACCTGCGGATTTCTAGCATCTTTATCGTTGCCAATCATGGCCTATTTACAGTGAAATATACGCGGCCACAGGGGTAATCGGGGTGAGCTTCAGACGTTGCTCTCCCAATTTTCCCCTGTTGGTGTTTGCTTACAAGAACCAAAATTACACTCTGCTGTTATCTATCCCATCTCATGCTATAATTTATTGTATTCTTCGGATCCTTTTCCTGATGGGACCTTTAACGAAAGTGCCCTTCTTCTACGCACTGATATTCCGTACCATCAGCAATTTGTTCGTATTTCGCTGCATTACACAGCAGCCCGTATCCACCTGCATAGGTGGTATACACTCTGTTCTTTGTATCTCTCTCCTTCTCGAGCATTATCTATTCCGGATATTGCCTTTCTTGTTTCGTCATTACCGCCATCACTTCTGTTACTTGGCGATTTTAATGCCCATCATTTCCTCTGGGGGATGTCTCACTGTGATTCCTGAGGCATTCAGCTAGAGGCTTTTCTTGCTTCCCACCCCCTCCATGTTTTAAATACAGGTACTCACACCCATTTTGATCCTCGTACTCATGCTCTTTCTTGCATCGATCTCTCAGTCTGCTCTTCCTCCGCTGCACTATACTTCTCCTGGTCTGTTCTCCCTCATTTGCATTACAGTGATCATTTTCCAAACATTCTTACTTCCCTTTCATATTCACCACCTCTTCGTAACCCACGCTGGCAATTTGATCAGGCAGATTGGGACCTTTACTCACAACTAACTGTTTTTAGTGAGGTTCCTTCTTCGTCCTCCATTGATGAGCTTTTACACTTCTTCTCGTCCTCAATTTTAACCGCAGCATTCTCAGAAATGCGTGCCTTGGTGGTCTCCTGCTTGTGCTTGTGCTCGTGCAGTACGTTTGAAATGCACTGCGTGGGGCAGGTACTGGTATAACAGAACCACCGAGAGACTTCTTGATTTTAAGCAGAAGCGTGCGATCGCTCGCAGTGTCATCCATGACGCTAAACGCACTTGCTGGCGAGAGTATGTCTCCACCATCACCTCTGCTTCCTCTATGAGTGCAGTCTGGAAAAAAGTATGGAATCTGAGTGGTAAATATTCTCCTGACCCGGCTCCTGTTCTGCAGGTTGCCGGTGTTGATATAACAAACCCTCTAGATGTTGCCATTGAAATTGGTAATCATCTGGTCTGTATTTCTCTGGGGCTCCATCTCTGCCCCTCGTTTCTTTCCTCAAAGTCTGCCAGAGAGTTAGCACCCTTGGACTTTTCTTCTCTCAGAGAAGAACAGTATAATGTGCCTTTTACACTTCAGGAACTGGAGGCAACACTCTCAGCTTGCCGATCATCGACAGCTTGGCCCGACGACATTCATATTCGTATGCTACAACATTTACATCAGTCAGCCCTTGTAGTCCTCTTACGCCTTTTCAATCTTATTTGGTCACAAGGAGTTCTTCCACAGCTGTGGAAATCTGCCATTGTTCTCCCTTTCCGCAAATCGGGTACTACGGGACGTGAAGCCTCCCACTATCGTCCCATCGCTCTTACCAGTGAGTTCGCAAAGTGATGGAACGTCTGGTAAATAGACGTTTAATGTGGTATTTAGAAACACACAACAGTCTCTCCACTCGTCAATATGGCTTTCGTAAGGGCAGTTCTACCATAGACCCCTTACTACATTTGGATACGTATGTTCGTAATGCCTTTGCGAATAACCACTCAGTTATTGCCATATTTTTTGACCTTGAGAAGGCATATGACACAACTTGGAGGTATAATATTTTGGTCCAAGCCCACTCCTTAGGCCTCCGAGGCAATCTACCATCTTTCCTTAAAAACTTTTTAACTGACAGACATTTCCGTGTTCGAGTCAATAATGTGCTCTCCCCGGACTTTGTCTAAGCTGAAGGTGTCACTCAGGGATGTGTTCTGAGCACAACACTTTTTCTCCTTGCTACAAATGATTTGGCCTCAGTTCTTCCATCCTAACTAGTCGTAAGTTTGCCTATGATACTCCAATATAGACACTTTGTTTCGTGCCGAAACAAAAGCATTCACATTGCTAAACTCACAAATTATGATGTAGTCACTTAGCCTCAATACCATAATCTGTAAGGATTTAATGTTAAGAATTAATCTAAGTCTGCTCGAAATGCCTAGCCATGCTAGGTGTCCTAGTGGCCCCCTCTGTAATTAGTATTTTATAACATGTAAGCCACACAATACCCAAAACCTATAAACCCCACATTGTAACCCTTTTAAAGAATAAACTTGAATTGAATTGAATTGAATTGAATTGAATCTACTATTTGGTCATCACTCTATGTAGATGACTTCGCTATTGCTTGTGCAGGCGTTGACTTTCACCTCATTACAGTTTCTCTCCAGCATGCCGTCGACCGTGTTTCCAATTTTGCCACCACACGTGGTTTAAATTTTCCAGTACCAAAACTCACCAAATTATTCACTAGACGCTCTGTCATCTCTGATCATCCTTTGTACCTCTATGGCTCCCGTATCCCTGAAGGTGATACAGTTAGGTTTCTAGGCCTTCTCTTTGACCGTAGGTTATCCTGGAAACCCCACATTACCTCTCTAAAAGGGAACTTGTCACACCGGCTGAACCTTCTTAAAACCCTTGCTCATCTTTCATGGGGAGCTGATCGTGGAACTCTCCTTCGCCTACATTCAGCCCTCATTTTATCGAAACTCGATTATGGTGACCTGATCTATTCAGCGGCCTCTCCTGCTGCTCTCTCTAGCCTTAACCCCATGCATCACCAAGGATTATGTTTATGTCTTGGTGCTTTTCGCTATTTCCCTGTTGAGAGCCTCTATGCAGAAGCGAATGTTCCATCCTTGTCTGATCGCCGTGATGCCCATTGCCTTCGCTACTATGTGCGCCCCTGTTTGCTCCGTCACTTCTCTCTTCGCCTACATTCGCTCTTGTCTTCCCTTCACTTACAGCCTTTATATGTTCATGTAGCATCTCACTTTTCCCTACCCCCCTGGGAAGTTCCAGCTGTTCGGGTCTGTTCTTTCTCACTCCCTTGCTCGAAAGCCTAACTGCCTACGGTGGCTTCCCGCTCTTTTTCGTGACCACTTCCACTCTCATTCTCATGCCATCGCCGTGTACAGAGATCCTCTAAATCTTCTGATGGCGTCGGATTTGCAGCAGTGTTTCCGGATAGCGTCGTGCGAGGGCATTTACTATCTTTGGCTAGCATTTGTATTGCTGAATTGTATGCCATTCTTGCAGCATTTATTCGTATCGCATCTATGCCTGTGTCATCATTTGTGGTTGTCTCAGACTCCCTTAGTGCTCTACAGGCTATACGGAAATTTGATACACCTCACCCCCTAGTTCTCTGTATCCAACTTTGGCTACACCGTATCTCTACCAAGCATAAAGATACCGTTTTTTGTTGGGTCCCTGGTCATGTTGACGTACAGGACGATGAACAGGCAGACACTGCTGCGCGGTCAGCAGTACATGACCTACAAATTTCATATAGAGGTGCTCCATTTCCGGACTATTTTGCTGTAATAGCTACCCACCTTCACACCCGTTGGCAACAACATTGGTCTGCTCTGCTCAATAACAAACTTTGTTCTATTAAACCGAGTATAGGTGTCGAGGTTGGGAGACTTCTCTCTCCCGCATTCGCATTGGCCATACTCGTCTTACTCATGGATATCTCTCTGTGAGAATTGTCAGGTTCCATTATCAGTCAGCCACATTCTATTAGGCTGCCCACTTTATCAACGAGCTCGCAGAATTTACCTCCAGCATCGTCTTTGCTCCGCTGTTCTCTCTTTACCTTCCCTTCTCGCTGATGGACCCACCTTTCATCCAGACTCTCTCATTGAATTTTTGACAACAACTGACTTACTCCACAAACTCTGAGGATTCCTTCAGCCCTTCCTACCTCAATCTCTTGCTACCCTCTACCCCTGCACTATCCCCTGCAACGCTGTTTTCTGCAACCTACTAATCATCCCTTCCCCCTTCTGCCACCCGATACCCTCGCTTCCTTCACTACCCTGCAGCGCTGTACAGCCCTTGTGGCTTAGCACTTATTTTTTATTATAATAATTTCTGGACAGTTAATGTTATAATAGTTCATAATTACCTTCCTTCGGTTCTTCCATAAAAACAAAGATTGAGTGTTCATATAATTTTACATTACAATGGCCCCACATCGCTGCGCTTAAGTCGTAACTGAAACAAATTAAATGTAATAGCTTGTCATGTGCTGAGGCCAAGGTTGTGGGTACAGAGTTAAGTGAATATCCTCCGAGGCTCCAGTCCCATTTACTTGAGTTAAGGCGATGTCCTAACCACTGTTGGACCTGAAAGTTCTATAGGAATGCTGAGCAGCAGCTGCTGTTGTGAGAGGAAGTGTGACCACTTCGAGTTATTGTTTCTTCCTTTGTTAGTTGTACGAATATTGAAGTTCGTTCAAGGATTGCTTACTTGATCCATAAAAAGTTCAGATGAATTCCTCACCAGCTTTAGATACGTCAGTTTAACCTGATTTATCTTGGTTAAATATATTTCATTTTTACCCTCAACTGCTCATTTTTTCAGTCTTTAAAGCTTCCGGTTTCCCTTAGCAGAAAATTCTGGATATTGTATCGCAGCCAGTCAATGCACGTAAGACAATCACTTCTTTTTTATCTTTGTGGATCTCCTGTTGCTTGAAAAGTCTGAATACACTTTTTGCTTATAATTTATCGCCCAAGAATCAAAACTCATGTTCAAATGAAGATTCGTATCTTGGGCGACAACACTATCACGGTCAGCATCACCCGCATGTTGTAGGACAACTTTTGTGATTAAAACATTGGTGGGAGCAGCCTCAAGGTGCACCTTTATTCAGTCTTTGTGCAGTTTTAACGTTACGGGACTAATAGAGTACTTTTTGTTTGCTTTATTGGACTGAGAATCAGATTATGGGTGCTTGTAAATATTCTGACTAATCTGAATGACTGGTAATTTTTTGTTTAGCCTAGTAATTTTGTGTGTAGCCTAGTAATTTTTTATGTAGCCTAGTAATTTTGTGTGTAGCCTTGTAATTTTTTTGTATTTTTTTGTAGTCTAGAATTTTTTTGTGTAGCTTAGTAATTTTGTGTGTAGCCTAGTATTTTTTTGTGTAGCGACGAATTTCTTCTCCTTATGTAGTAGGACTGTCAAACCCAATAACATTTGTTTCAATAAAATGTCTTACGTGAAAGTTATATGCATTTAGAACATTTGCGTGAGTATCTGGTTTCGGTCAAATGATACAGTTTAATACGTGCTGTCCATCAAGATCATGTAAAATTTCTGAGCAAACACGATGTTTTTTAGGCTGAAAGAGAAACTAAAAATGATTTTGAGTTTCTACATGAAGTCTTCAGTAGGACCTCCAAGAGAAATTTTGCAAGGCGGAATAAGACTGCTTAGGGGGCCCAGAGGGGAGGTTGAGGCTTCTCTCAAAATTGAGAATATGAAGACCAATAAAACCACTGGTAAACTTTTATGTTTTATTTCCTGAGCAGCAGAATGACTAGATGACGTGCTTTATATATTTTGAAAATTTTTGTTGACCTGTAACTACAAGTGCCTAACTTTCTAATCGTTTTACAAGTTCTTTCAAAGTAAAAAAAATCTTGAAAGTTTAATATTTACTTAGACTGCTTAGTAAAATGAGCTTTTCTGGCTCTTTTTGTCTGCAACATTTCTAGTGATACTATGAAATCAATCTATGGCACTGATTCAATATTGAGTCTTGCTAAATCAACAAGTCAGATTTGACAAATAGTAAATCTTAACAAGTCTCTGATATGTTTAAGTTTGCTAAAAGGTTTTTCTGTTGACGCTGCTGTAATTGGAATTGCCAACAGTAATCAAAAACTAACACAAACATTTGCAAGTACCTCACAGAGTTTGTAGTCTGTTAATAAATTTACCAATTCAAAGTGTTCACTTCTGGTTTTCCAGTCTGGTAACGGATCAGTGTACAGCCTGAACCCCCCCATCCCCTCCCTCATAGACCTTGGGTCTTAGCTGAAAAAAGCAGGGAAGACTAAATGCAAGTTCATAGCCATAGCACTTATATAGTTATTCAGGACCACTGCTGAAACAAATAATTCTGTTGAATAGTTGCTTCACAGTTCTGTACAAAACAGACATTTTTCTTTTTTTAAGTTAAATGATTTAACTCCTGATCTGAAATGGATGGACCAGGACTGATTTTCAGTACATCTTCCCTTACTAACCTTAATATTTTGCTAAATAGTGTAAGATTTTCTGCGACAGATGTGGACTTACACTTGGTTTGGTCTTGAGAACATTAAATGTCTGTCATCTTTGTGCTTCAAACTGGCACTAATTATAGAGTACATGATTTATAGAGTACATGAATTATAGAGTACATGAATTATAGAGTACATAAATTACATAGAATGCAGCGGGAAATGTCCTGTCGTGGCACTTAACTGAAAAATATCAATTTAATATAAAACCAGATAATGTGTAATTAAGAACCCAGTTACAGTACGAGCAATGAAATAAACATTGAAATATGGTAAACATCAAATTCTATTATGTCACCTGTGTTTTTATTCAAAAATATAATCATATTTAGAAAACATTTTGATAAAAGTAAAACATCATCCGCTTTACCTCAAAAAATCATGTAGAGTTTTATGGAAAATTGAAATGCGTTAAATTGCAACTTTTATTTCAGCTGTGACTCGGTTCCAGTTTCACTTACGGTAAAATGGTAATTACCAAAAATGCTTATCAATTAGTCCTCTATAATTTATGTTCAAAGCATTTATTTGCCAATCTTCAACCGTTAAATAGCTATTGCACGTAACACAAAAATAGCTGCGATTTTGCAACATGGAGGCAGAGGCACAGGATGCACATTTGTTATTACAAGGGACTAGAACTATACATGTACAAAATCTCTTGTTATTTTTTCAGGGTAAAACCCTAGAATGAATTGGATGTTGTGCTGTTTCCGTTGTTAGAAAGTGCTCTTAGACACTCTGGTAATATCTAGTTTAAGATGAGAATACTTCCCTAAGACATTTGTTCAGCTCCTCACAGAATTACTAATTATTTGTTGTGGTAGGTTAGGTTAGGTAAGGTTCGTCAGGAAACAGGACAAATGTTTCCTGACGCGGGTCTTAGTTAGATGATGACCCGCCATTGGAGCTTTGGTCATCCGACCGAGGCCTTCAGCTGGCTTACCAGTCCACCCCTTTAAAAATTATGATCATTTGTATAATGACACTATTTTTTTTTTGTGAGTAGTATAATAACCTTGGTTAAGATGTGTTTTTCAGTGTTTTGGTATTCTCAAATTTTTAGCCTCTCTTTATACTCATGGGTATTCAGTATCTGCTTTCTTCTTGTTGCAATCTTTGCAGTCTATTTTGGTTTCCATGCACTTTCGCTTTTTTATTCTGCCTCTGGGTGAACCATGGCCTCACACTACTGTCACTGTGTCATCGCCTTGTTATAAATTTCACCTCAGTCTTAAAGAATTTTTGGCAACACTTTCCTCCACTGTATGATCTGTCTTTCCATCTGGTTCGCTTTCCCACTGCACTTCATTCACAATTGCTTCATATCTGCATGGTCTCCTCTTCTACAGTAAAGTTTCTCTTTCCTTTCTTCTGCTTTGCTTCTCTCCATATTCGCTTTCACAAAATAGTCAAAAACTTAGGAGTTTCGATGTTCGTTCACGCGAACAGAAAGATTTCTACCTATCTTCCCTTCACATTTCTTAGGACAGAATGAATAGGGATTGGTGTAGACGCCAGCTGTGGAAGTTAGAGGTATGGGGCTACCTTCCTATGAGCAACATAATTGTTTCCACCTGTAAGTTACACAGCGAGCGTTTACAGTATCCCTTGGATGATTGGACAGTATCCCTTGTGGATACTGTCCCAAAAAATATGTAGAAGAGACAGGCAGAAATCTTTCGGTCCGCCTGAACGAACATCGAAAAGCCAGCAACAGAGACGAGATAAGGTACGCGTGTGTCCTTCACAGGGACTCCGCAGGACATTTAATAAATTCGGATGAGGCACAGTTCGTTCTCACCGAACAAGATCTTAGATGTCAATTAAATCTGGAGGCCTCGCTAATCGCCGTCACCAACACCATAGAACATAATACTGGAGGCCACAAAATTACAAAAAAGTCACACCCCAATCGAGTCTTTCTTAACTAAGATATAATTAAGATACACCAAAGCGTTTCAAACCAATCAGAAGAGGCATTTCCTAGTTTTTTTTTCCATGAAAACTAATTCATTTCATAAAATTAGTAATGTAAAATTTCCACAGATCAAAGTAAAAGCTAATCTTTCCATTAAAAAAAAATCCATCTACACTGAAACTTTGAACAGTGTCCAAAAAAAAAAGAAGTATTTCTCCAGTACTTGCACTGAATTCCGGATATAATTTTTGTAACGATTTCATAAATGTTTTATAAATACACTTAAACAATCTAAACCTACTGTATATCAACTTATTGAAATGCATCAACGTTAATCATTTTAAAGCCGATAATATAAGGCATTCCATTATAAGGACAATCACCATTAATTTAATAAAAATGGCTAATTGGGACTTATGGAGCCTAACAACAGGGCGCGACTCCTGCTTTTTGGAAAACACACCTGAGAGGATAACTTGTAACTGATCAGAAGAGGCATTGTACAGTTACTGCGCTGATTCCAGTAATCCCAAGCTTCATAAAAATAAATAATGGATTGTTAAGTTTGCACACGCACAAACTGAACTTAATTCTTATCATTTGAAAAGACAGGTGAGGGAACGCTAGGACATCATATATCCTAGTTTTGGTCACGTTTGTTTTTAAACCAATTTGTCAGTATCAGTTACCAGTGTGACTTTGTATATGGTAAAATACGAACGAAATGTTGTCGTAAGCTTCTCTTCTATATGCGGGTTGTGTGTTGTGAACCTAGTTTTATACCAGTTATTATCATCCTTGCCGTAAGATGTCATTCAGAAAAAATAGACTGAAATATAGTTAATGTGATTAAGAGGGTATCGAAATTTCACTCAAATTTAAACACTGAACTTGCAGATGTGGTAATACATTATAATTCCACTTTTCGTCTGTGTCGAATTAGGAGTTACCTTTTCTGAGAGTCTGATGCTTCACCGCAGAGAATTTTAGTAGTTATTGGAGTCATTCCAGGATGATGGAAATAGCTTCAACAGCTCACAAAGGACCACGCGTACCAGTTGTTCCTTCAATTTTGCGATAATTGCTATTAGCAAGCCTTAAAAAATTTGAAACTGTCGGATGAGGCCTTCTGGTGCTTTGAACAAAAAAAAAAAAAGAAAAAGAAAAAATTGGAGGAAGATAGAAAAAAAATCAGACAATCATTTAAATAATCCTCTTCCGGGATACCTAATTATGTCTAACTTCCACTGCCATTAATGGAAGTCTTGACAAGGACGGTATTGATTAATTTGACTGCCTGGAATTTTACGATTCACTTGCCATGGATTCTATCCCCACCCGTTCCATTTTTATAAAGTTATTAGTGGTCAGTGCTCCATTACATTAATCGTATTTAAACAAAAACTACACAAATTGTGTTAAATACACATAAACTTTATAAAAAGGCTGAGTTCACAATGATGATAGATGACTCTAATTTCAATATTTATGACAAACACTGTGTTAACAAATAGGATGTAGGAAAAACATGCCATGGAACCATTATGAAGATAATAAAGAAGATGGGCTCGTTAATTTAGACCAGCTTAAAGTGAGGTCCATGTCCCTTATGAGGAAAAATTACGTGTGGTAAATACTGAGCAAAGTCATTTATGAAGATAACAGATTAGACACATATACAACATCTGGGTATTTTTATTTAGACGTCTCGCCATCCAGTGGTTTTAACTATACAAATTACAGGACATAATTGGAAGACAGTAGAACAATATACAAAGGGTGTAGTAATCAGTCCCTCAGCCATGGAGTTGGTGTGAAACGCACTGTAGTCGTATTGAATCTGGAGCACAGACAAGAAGGCTGTTGCTTATATACTGGCGTCAGGTTGTAAGGGGCGTGTAGCAGACGAAGGCATTGTCACTGGTTGGTGGGATTCCCCAGGGGAAGTAAGTCATACCCAAGGGACTAGTTAGTAGTAGTGAAGAAGGTTATGGGATGTCCTCTGAACCAAGATTCAATGATACTGCAGTGTCTTATAGGTTGTACATGAAAGTATACTATACTGACAAGATGAGATGAAAATTAGACACATGTTCAACATCTGGGTGTCGTTATTGTTGACCATTCAAGTACAATCTGTCAGACACTGCAACATCATGGAATCTTGGTTCAGATGACATCTCCACAACGTTCTTCACTACGACTACTAACCCGTCTCATAGGTATGACCTACTTCCACTGGAGAATCCTGTCTACTAGTGACAATGCCTTCGTCTGCTACCCATCCCTTACACATGACGCCAGGTATATAAGCGTCAGCCTTCTTGCCTGTGCTTCAGATTCTTTACGACTACGGTGCTCTTCACACCAACTCCAAGGCTGAGGGACTGATTACCTAATCTTTTGTATATAGTTCTATTGTCTTCCAATTATGTCCCTGAATTTGTAACGATGAAGCCACTGGATGGCGAAACGTCTACAATAAAGTTATCCAGATGTTGCACATGTGTCTAATTTTCATGATGTCGGTATTGTATACCATTCATATACATAACAAATTACATGTAGAGAATGAGAATTAGTAACTAATGCTTGCTATCACTGTATAAATCCCATATTGCGTAAAGATTTATTTGAAGTGGAGCTCAATTAGATTTATTTAATGTACAAATATATATTAATTAATAATAACTTAATGATGATCTTGTTCAGAGATACAAGACAAAACTCAGGCTATTCTGATATTTGGAGAATGATAAAAATGCAATGAATATTGATATATTTTGATGAACTACAAATACGATTTAAACTAACTTTCTAAAAATATTTTAATGGGCTTTAAACAAACAAGAAATATTTACCCGGCTGGTACAGTTAGGGAAAACAGAAAAAGCAGAAAAGGTATAGCAGCATATTTCCTGGGACGTGACCCATTAAAGTGCTATAACCTAGGTAACCTAGATAACCGATGGAAACAGTGACAAGGATACATGACAAATGTTTTCTCTCTTTTCTGGACAGAATTAATAAACATGGCTCATCACATAGACAGTTAGTGATAATTATGTTGGATATGGTATTAAATGTCCTATATCTGATAAGGATAAGGTGCTCGTGCTTCGAAATTCCATGTAACTATAATTTTCGCTTGATGGAAAATTGTCGATGTGTGGCTCAATCTGGCAAGTAGAGAAGTAAGAAGCTAAAACGTTGTGTATCTTTATGAAGAGATTAGAAATAAATGGTATAAAATACCGACACGATAGAAAATTAACACAAAAGCAGTATAATGTGATACTTTACTGACAACGTTCCGCCCACACAATGAGCTTTATCAAGTCACAAACAGAAGAAAACAAGAAAACAATACCGCGGAATCCAGGAATCATCACTTATCTATATAACGAACAATTTCAACCAAAACAACGGCTTCTAAAACACAGCTGAACCCTTTGCCAAGAAACTTCTTAATCGTTATCCTATGTAACTACATATACACCCACGCGTCCTGTGCAGGTCCGTATCAGATCCAACCTTCCAAAATATTCTCAGTTGTCCCTTACAGGTCCATCCCATATCTAATCTATACAGCATTCTCCACCTGACTCTCCATCCTATACTCATCCCCTATTCACCCAGGTAGATCTGTTTGTGACTTGATAAAGCCCGCTGTGTGGGCGAAACGTTGTCAATAAAGGATCACATTATACTACTTTTGTGTTTATTTTTCCATGAAGAACTTAGATACATGAGCAAGAATGGTTGGGTTTGATTATTATATGAAGTATTGACAAAGATTTGGGAAAAGGTTGGGTGGGAAGGACCTACCTTGAGTGGGCCAGTAGGCCCATTCAAGGCCACCTTTTATATGTTCTTGTGGGACACGGTGCATGCGAGTTTACCAAGTAACACTAGGATTAGAGTCAATAGGTAAGAAAGCTTATTTTGTATAACTTAATAAAGCAGTAACAGTGAATCCAGTAACTGCAAGACAGGTATTGTATACCTGTCTTGCACAACTTGTCAGGCACTGCAACATCATGGTATCTTGATTCAGAGGACATCTACAGGACCTTCTTCACGACTTCTACAACTAGCCCATCAATTTGGGAATAACCTACTTCCACTGGGGAATGCCGCCTACCAGTGACTATGCCCTCGTCTGCTACACGTCTCTCTTCACTCACGCCTATAAAAGCGCCAGTCTCCTTACCTGTGCTTCAGAATCTCTACAACCACGGTGTTGTAAACACCACCTCGAAGGCTGAGGGACTGATTACCTCATCTTCTGTATATAGTTCTTCTGTTTTCTAATTATGTCCAAGAATTTGTATTGATAAAGCCACTGGATGGCGAAATGTTTACAATAAAGATAACCAGATGTTGCACAAGTGTCTTAACTTTCATCTTGTCGGTATTGTATACCTGTCTTGCACAATCCAGTAACTGTGAGAAGATAGAGAGAGGAAACTTAATACAAGTGAAGTAGGTAGTTAAGACACATAGGCAACAGTTGCCTAACTGTTGCCATGTGTCTTACCTACCAACCTGTCGGTATTGTATACCATTTTGATGTTCACAAGTGAAGTAATTACTTTAAGGAAAAAAATCTTTAAAATTTCATAACTGAATTAATAAAAAAAATCTATTTTTCAGACACAATGAACTTCTTCCACATTCATCACTTTTCTCATTTAATTGCAAAGTGAATGCTAAACATGACTTATTAAGTTAGCGTACCAAAGTACTTATATTAGAATTTATGAAGAAAAATAGCTAAATTTACTCTTGATGAAGCTATTGTGTGAGAATGTTATCAGATTTAAACCATAACAGCAGCTTGTCATGCCAATAGACGCATAATTAGTAATAACGAAATTAATTAGAAAGCAACACAATATTAAAGAGCCTTGTACGAGAGTGAAGGTAATTAGTAAATAGGATTAACATAAATAACGTGTTCTCTCTTGAGACGCAGGTATTATTCTCATTAACAAAAGTGTAGCACAGGTGAGCACAAGACCGTCTGTCAGCATATGGCCAATCTGTTACCCAGAGTCGGCCCGTGACCGTTTGACAGAGTTTGCACATGATTGTCAGCTTGGGTCAACACATGACCGTTTGTCATCCAGACATACAACATGAGCATCTGTCTTCCAGCGTCAGCATATGAACGTCTGTCAGCTAGTCGGCACATGACCCTCTGTCAACCATAGCCAGCTCATTACCGTGTGTACGTAATGTCAGAAAACGACCGTTTGTCAGCCAGTATTAGCACATAACCATCTGCAAACAAGTGTCAGCACATGACTATCTGTCACCAGAGTCAGCACATGAATGTTAGCTGGAGCCATCACATTTTTGTCATCTCCTCTCAGCATATGACTGTCAGCACATAACTGTTAGTCGTAGTCAACAAAGATTGTCAGCTGTAGTCAGATAATGAGTGACAGCTGTAATGGATGATAACTGTCATTTGGTGTTAACACATGAATGTCAGTTGTCAGCACATGACTGTCAGCCATACCTAACACTTAAATGTCAGAGTGACCCAGAACACGATTTTTGCTGAAGTCAGCATGTGACTGTGAGCTGAAATCAGAATCAGCACCAGAGTACCGGTTGGAGTCAGCGCCTGAATATCAGTTGGAGTCAACATCTGAGTAACTGTTGCCCCCAGAACATAACTGTCAGCTAGTGTTAGAACATGACTGACAGTTATGTCACGTGTTTATATGTAGTCAGTTATAGTTGTACATGTGGAAAAAGACACTTATGTACAGTTCAGGACATTTATTAGAGGAACGTTCGCCACGAGTGGCTTCTTCAGTCCTAATACAGAGAAAACTAAGAAAACATATTATATATATATAATATATATATATATAATATATATATATAATATACTGGCAAGAGGCAGGTGAGGTGACGCGTGGGTAGAGGTGGTAGTAGTAGTAGTAGTAGTAGTAGTAGTAGTAGTAGTAGTAGTAGTGGAACTAAGGAGGTGATGCTAGAGAGGGACCTGCTGGCATCATGTCTTTTTCCACATCTTGTCGGTATCACCATACCATTTCCTCATAGTTGTATATGACTGTCAGCAAGAATCAGCACACGATTGATGGGGAAAATAGACACAAATGCGGTACAATGCGATCATTTATTGACTACGTTTCGCCCACACACTGGGCTTTATAAAGCCACACACAGATCTAAGCAGAAAATACATGAAAATAAATATAGTAAGCAAAGTGAGGTGGAGAGTCAGGTGGGGGAAGATGAGAAGATTGGATCTGAGAAGGACCTGCCCGGAATGGGCAAGTATGGTGATTGTTATGTAAAGATAATGATGAAGTTCCCTGGTAATTGTTACAGTTTGGTTGTAAATGCTGTTGTTGTGGTTGAAATTGTTGGATATACAGGTGAGTGATCATTGTAAGGCGATGAGTGTCTTCCATGGGAGGTAATAGACGTAGAATAGAAAAAAAAAGTACCGAACAAGAACAAAATAAGAATAGCGAATCCGACGGTTCAATCAGAAATATATAGGGTAAATGGCAACAGCGAGAGTGAGTGGAAGAACCATAGAGCAAATCAGAACCGTAGATGGTTGCTTTGCAAACATGAGAATCATAAATGAATATGCAAAAATAGAAAAGGGCAGCTGAAAAACAATTTTAAAATTATTCACCACGAAAAGCCGAACCTGAAGATATTTACACAGGAAGAAAGACAAATGCAAAGGATGACTTAATAATTATGAAGGAAAACGTATGTGAGGTTGACGGAGAGTGGAAGAGCAACATGCGAGGAACTTAGCAAAAAAGATTCAAATTATTATACCATAATCAAAAAAAGCGCTAAACCACAAGGGCTATACACCTAAAAAAAAATATTCAGAGAGGATGTTTGAGAAGGAAGCGGATAAATAACTGAAGGAACAGAAGGTTGACCAGCGCTGTATGACTCGTTCGAGTTTATGGCTTCGTGAGGAAAAAGTAAGTAAGATAAGAGTGGTTGAATGCTTGCTGAGTAATAGGTGTGCCTCGTTACCAATACCAACCCCCCCCATACCTCCTCCCATCATTCCACCCTGTGGGAGTTGTGCAAGAAAGGTATAAAATACCGGCACTATGAAATGGCGAAACGTCTACAATGAAGATGTCCAGATGTTGCACATGTGTCTAAACTTTCATACTGTGGGAGTTAACATGGGATCCGCGTAGCCAGTTAGATATTACTTGACTTCCTGCTCTCATCAGTCTGTAAGTATGAAATTCCACTCTTGTTTCCTAATGTTTTTCTTTATTTTTTAATGTAATCGGACCTGATGTGACTTTTATATTTTAACTCCATTTTTCCTGGTCCTCACAATTTCTGCATAGTACTATGTCATTGATGTCAGCTAGACCTGTATACCTTGTTCATGTACTTGTAGAAATATACTGTACAAAGCCGTTTTGCCTGTCATGTGAGTGACTGCTTCTCCGAGTTTGTAACGTTTATGTTTTTTGTCTTTCAGCCTTTTTGGTGGAACTGCGTCACTGGACCCCGAAGAGACAGGACGGGCAGCTTCATATGTACAGTGACTCAGTGACTTTAACTTCTTATAAATACCTAAAGTGTCAAAGAACACTTAGAATAATCATTGTGCTGTCATCACCTACAACCACCTTCGTCGTGCTACCCCGTGGACTAACACTAACACGTCTACACCTTGCTGGGTGTTCTCTGAGTCACTACACCGCTCATTCATCGTTGACTCTTGGGAGTCGCAGCTACATGGTCATTTACGTGCTTCAGTGGCAAATCAAAATAGTGAATCCGGCTTAGTGTAACGTTTTATCAGCAAAACACAGTACCATCGGTTCGGGATATATATATATATATATATATATATATATATAAATATATATATATATATATATATATATATATATATATATATATATATATATATATATATATATATATATATTTCTTTTCTTTCAACAAACCGGCGGTATCCCACCAAGGCAGGGTGGTGTTCTCAGACAATAATAATCTCGTAAATAACGAAGAGATTACTGAAGTGCTTGGCATAAGTCATCACAAATATGTTACGTAAAATGTTATGTAGCAAATACTCATTGGGTTTATCTGGCTAAAGATTCTATTAAATATCTTACAAACAGTAACTAAGGCAACTGAGAATAAGAAATAAGATTTTTTTTTCTAAATTATTTAAATTTTTTCTTTATTATATATTTTGCAGAAACAAACAAGTTTAAATAACAGTAATCTCGAATGGATGAATACGAGACTAAAACATCTTCAGTGAGAGAAGAGAGCAATTAACAAGGGCCTGAAAAGAGAAGAAGAGTTGACTAATAAACCAACATACTCATGTACACGGAGGCAAAGAAAAGGATAAGATTAGAAAGGCTAAACTAGAATAAAATATTTAAATTACTAGTGGATCAAATTCATTTTCCATGGGATTATTTTAAGTGTACAGTGCTTAAATAAGATAAAATAAGTCTTCTTAAAAACTTATTCTCTACAGTTTTCTGAAAATGATTATGATTTTTTGTTCCAGATGCTATTTCCTCTCGGGTTTCATACAGGAAAATGTAAATGTTATATCAGCAATTATTTATACGAAGTAAAAGGACACAAGTGCAACTAATGTGACATTTATTGTGGCAACGTTTCGCTCTCCAGGAGCTTTATCAAGCCATTACAAACAATACATGGACACAGAGGGTATATATAGGATCAGAGTGAGGTGAATACTAGTGAGGTACCATTTCGATGTTCACTAGTGGTAGTAGTAGTAGTAGTAGTAGTGGTAGTGACAAAAGTAATACAATAAATGTCACATTAGTTGCACTTGTGTCCTTTTACTTCACATATTGTCGGTAATTCTACCAACTTTATTACAATTATTTATACGATGCCTGAGAAAAATATCTCCAGGTACACATTTATGAAACAAATAATGTTAAACATTTTGAAACTGATGAGGAACCTTAGCTGAAAACCCTCATAGGCAGCGAAGTATCACTCATAAACATGACTCATGAAACCGTAATAACACGATTACAAACAAACCATACCACGGGTGGGGTTAGAACCCGTGATGAGTCTCTGAGGTAACTGCAGGCATGCAGGACTGTGTTTACGTGTGACATACGTGAAATATTGTGCTTGGGTCTGCCGCAGTAAGGAAATTTATAGGTAAGATAAGATAAGATTTCGTTCGGATTTTTAACCCCGGAGGGTTAGCCACCCAGGATAGCCCAAGAAAGTCAGTGCGTCATCGAGGACTGTCTAACTTATTTCCATTGGGGTCCTTAATCTTGTCCCCCAGGATGCGACCCACACCAGTCGACTAACACCCAGGTACCTATTTGCTGCTAGGTGAACAGGACAACAGGTGTAAGGAAACGTGTCGAATGTTTCCACCCGCCGGGAATCGAACCCGGGCCCTCCGTGTGTGAAGCGGGAGCTTTAGCCACCAGGCCACCGGGCGACCAAGTAAAGCACTTGTGTATCAGTTAGGAATCTTTATTCAGAAGTTTCACATACACACTTGGTTTCTTCAGTTAAAGACAGAGGAGGCAGCAAAGCAGTCGAGATGCAAAGATATTATCAGTTACTGTTTCTCGAAAACGTAGTATTGAGGTGGTCAGTCCCTCAGTCTTGAGAAATGTTGATTGAGGTGGTTAATCCCTCAGCCTGGAGGAATTCTGCTTCATAATCTGGCACAATGTAAAGCTGTAACATCAAAATCGAGACCCACATTATATTAAAGGTGAGGCAGAGATCTTGAAAATGACCAAAGAGACGGGGTCCACTGGTAGATTTTCTACGTCTCACCTGGTCAGTATATATAAGTTTCCACTATGTTGCTTCAGCTTCACATTGTTCCAGACTATGAGGCAGAATTCCTCCAGGCTGAGGGACTAACCACCTCAAAATTGCGTTTTGGAGGGTGATGGACTGATGATTGTCTCTATGCAAGTTTGAGGGACGGTATATCACACTTGTAATAAGTTTATCTTGCCCCTCCAAAAATTATACTCAGCATGTGTGTGTTTATTTTAGTGTTTACACTAGTTTGCATGCAACAATTCAAATTTTCTCGGACATACAGAGCCACTCCACCTCCCTCCCGTTATTTCTGTCTACGTATAACGACTTAAAACTCTAAATGAGGCATTTAGGAGGTACAGCCTAATTCTTCATATAAAACACGTCTCAGTTATGGAAAATACGTCAGTTATCTACACTTGCAACTAATTTCAACTCGTCCAGCTTATTACTAGCTCGACGACTTACGGATTGAGTGACCCTCTTCTCTTTTCTCTTTGGGTTTATCTCTGTTTCTCCATTATGTCTGTTACTGTCTTTATGACATTGTGCAAAGGGCTTCAAAATATTCCCCAATAACCTTTCCATATTTTTCCTTGTAACTGATCTCCCCAAAACTTGCATCACTACCCTGGCAATTAACACTGGCATTTATGTTGCACCACATTTCACTGTTTCCCACAATAAACCATACAGCTAACTATTCACAGAATATGAAAGGATTTGGAAATTATAGTAACCAGCAACATGAAGCCATGACAGCAATGCCTGCGCGTAGTTCAGAAGTTATATATATCCGTGTTCAACACACAAGACCTCAGTTTATAGTGTTTGGTTATGGTCTCCATACTACGGAATGGATATCAATTCATTTGAAAATAAAGAAAACTTACAAATCCACTTTGTATGGAATCTTTCATAGAAAGATACATAGAGAACCCTTAACCTATATTCTCCTGTAAGGCGTAGAATGAGAGGAGGCATGTCTGAAGAATGGTAGTGGAAAATGGGTATAAAGAAAGATATAAATAAAGTTCTGAGAACGTACCTCCAAGAAACAACTCTAAATGAATAAGTTTAAGTGATGAAAGGATGTAAGAAAATAGTCATTTGGAAATGGAACAGCTGAAGACAGGAACCATCTGGCTAGTAGGGTCACTGAAGTTAAAATTTTATGTAGCTTCAAATATATGTTAGATAAATGCATGAAAGAGGTGTTGGACTCGAGTGGGACCTGTATATCATGAATTAGTAGGGTTATCAAAGCTTATTTCTGAGAAAAATCCAACTAGTATGAGACAGTAGGCCATCTGCAGAGTTCCTTCTTTCTTAAGTTCTTATGAATGGCCAAGTTCTAAATTATTTAGTGTTATTCATCTTCCCCTTGCCTTAGGATTTTGTATTTTTAAACGCTTAACTGCGTCTTCCACATTTCTGACTACGAAATTAGAGAAAATCCTCCTGAAGTTTACTAACGTCTTCCTCTAAATCAATTATTTTGCATATTTGTGTCGTCAGGAGACTCACTAATATTACTTATTACTCTCCCTTCAAGGTCATTAATGTACTTTTTGAACAACGCTGGGCTTAAACCTGATTCTTGTTTAAAGCCACTTGTTACCGATACCCACTCGGATTTACCTCCATTAATGCAGACTCTTGTTTCCTATACGTCAGCCTCGCCTCCATCTATGACATGGTCTGCCATCAGAAAATGGCAGATGCAGTTCAATGTACATAAATGCTATGTTCTAAATATCGGTATTGCAAACAACCATAATAATACAGAATGTACATAACCCTAAGTAATAAAGAACTCGACCATACATAATGTAAGGACTTGTGGCTTACAGTAAGCAGAAAATAGAAACCATGACAGCGTCTGAGTGTGTGTAATAAGGTTCAGAGGTTACTGGGATTTATTTCAGTTAGTATAAGCAATAAGAGTCCAGATGTTATACATCTATACCGAGCCATCACTTAGATTATGTAGCTCAGTTCTGGTCTTATTTCTCCAGAATTGAGACCAGAACCCAGAGAACATACAAAGAACATACAAAGAACAACAAAGGTAATCCATTGCATTTAGTAACCTTTATTATTATTATTATTATTATTAAAGATTCGCCGGTATTCTCCCGGCCCGGGCCTTTTCCAAGTGGTCGCCCGGCCTTGGCTCCCTCTTTAGGGAGTGTCTGAGACCTAAGTCTCCCATGGGAGGAGGTACACGTACCTCCTCATCTTTGGGACCAACTGTCCCCAGGCCTAGCCACAAGCTAGGCCTCTCTGGCCTGCCATTCCCGCCCCAAGGGGACTAATGGGAATGACAGTCTTGTGAGCTGATAGCTCGGGCTCATGCACCTACCCTACCCTAGAAGGGTTAGGCATGGTATCGATGTCTCGAGACTTATGCCTAAATTCTCATGTTAGACTTTCAATAAACAAAATTTTATATATCATAATCAAATATAAAACAAATATAATTATCAAATATATTTTCTGGAAGGGCGTAGAATTTAAAGAGATTTTTATCAAAGTGTAAAAACGATAAACCGAAATAAATAAATCGAATAATAATGTTCTGAAATATATTAAATAAAACAAAACTCGCAGCATTGGATTCATGTTACATAAATTTAGATACAGAGAGGATAGAACTGAAGTAGTACAATGTTGCCATTACTCTACTTAACAGTTGGACGGGATTGTGAGTGACATTGCTTGGGTATTAATATTACTAGCCCAGAATGGCCAGTAGGCTTACTGCAGTACTCTATATTACTACGTTCAAAAATGACTTTTTTTTATTTACACATCGGCCATTTCCCATTAAGGCAGGGTGGCCCGAGAAAGAAAAACTTTCATCATTCACTTCATCACTGTTTTGCCAGAGGCGTCCTTTACACTACAGTTATAAAACTGTAACATTAACACCCCTCCTTCAGAGTGCAGACACTGCACTTCCCATCTCCAGGACTCAAGTCGGGCCTGCCGGTTTCCCTGAATCCCATCATAAATGTTACTTTGCTCACACTCCAACAGCACTTCAAGTAATAGAAAACATTCGTCTCCATTCGTTCCTATCTAACACGCTCACGCATGCTTGCTGGAAGTCCAAGCCCCTTCCACACAAAACCTCCTTTACTCCCTTCCTCCAATCTTCCCTACACTCCAGCTCCAGATTTATACACACTCGAAGTTACACTATTTTGTTCCATCCTCTCTACATGTCCGAAAGACCTCAACAACCCCTCCTAAGCCCTCTGAATAATAGTTTTGGTAATCCTGCACCTCCTAATAATCTCCAAACTACGAATTCTCTGCATTATATTCACACCACACATTGCCCTCAGACATGACATCTCCACTGCCTCCAGCCTTCTCCTCGCTGCAACATTCATCACCCATGCTTCACACCCATATAAGAGCGTTGGTATAACTATACTCTCATACATTCCCCTCCTCGCTTCCATGGACAAAGTTATTTGCCTTCACAGACTCCTCAGTGCACCACTCACCTTTTTCTCCTCGTCAATTCTTTGATTCACCTCATCCTTCATAGACCCATCTGCTGACACGTCCACTCCAAAATATCTGAACATATTCACCTCCTCCATACTCCCTTCCTCTAATCTGATATCCAATCCTTCCTTAAATATTATTTTTGTTGGTTTAGAAAGACACGTAAGCAAACACTATAACATATTTATTAGAAAACGTTTCGGTCCTGGGACCTTGATCTCTTCTGAAGTGATCAAGGTCCCAGGACCGAAACGTTTTCTAATAAATATGTTATAGTGTTTGCTTACGTGTCTTTCTAAACCAACTTGTCGGTATTTATTACCAAGGTTTATACCATTATTTTTGTTATTCTCATCACTTTACTCTTTCGTATATTCACTTTTAATTTCCTTCTTTTATATTCCCTACCAAACTCAACTACTAACCTCCGCAATTTCTCTTCAGAATCTCCCAAAAACTCTGTGTCATCAGCAAAGAGTAACTGTGACAGCTCCCACTTTGTGTTAGATTCATTATCTTTAAAACCCCACACTCATTGCATATACCCTAGCATTCACTTCTCTTACAACTTCATCTCTTTCTCTCTCTCTCTCTCTCTCTCTCTCTCTCTCTCTCTCTCTCTCTCTAGATATATATATATATATTAAATATATAATATATATATATATATATATATATATAATATATATATATATATATATATATTATAATAACCACGGTGACATTATACATCCCTGTTATGGCCTACTTTTACTGAGAAATAATCTCCCTCTCTCCTACATATTCTAACATGAGCCTCACTATCCTCGTAAAAACTCTTCACTGCTTTCAATAACCTACCTCTTATTCCATACACTTGCAACATGTGACACACTGCCACCCTATCCACCCAGTCATATGTCTTTTACCAAACCCATAAATGCTACAAAAACGTCTTTACCTTTACCTAAATTCTGTTCACCTATATGGTTCACTTGGTCTTCCCACCTATCCTTCCAAAAGCCTCCTTGTTCATCTGCTATCCTGCTCTCTGTCTTACTCCGTCTTACCAGGAATACTCATCAGACTTATTCCCCTATAATTTTTGCACTCTCTTTTGTCCCCTAGCCTTTATACAAAGGAACTATGCATGCTCTCTGCCAATCCTTAGGTACCTTACCCTCTTCAATACATTTATTAAATAAAAACACTAACCACTCGACAACTATATCCCCACCTCCTTTTAACATTTCTATTTTTATCCCATGAATCCCAGCTGCCTTACCCCCTTTCATTCTACCCACTGCCTCACGAACTTCCCCCACACTCACAACTGGTTCTTCCTCACTCCTACAAGATGTTATTCCTCCTTGCCCTATACACGAAATCACAGCTTCCCTATCTTCATCAACATTTAATAATTCCTCAAAATATTCCCTCCATCTTCCTGATACCTCTAACACTCTATTTAGTAACTCTCCTCTCCTATTTTTATATCAAATCCATTCGTTCCCTAGGGTTCCTCAGCTTATTAAACTCTCTCCAAAACTTACTGAAGTCTGCCAGCTCTGAGTGACACTAATGAAGTCTGCCAGCTCTGACTGACACTACTGAAGTCTGCCAGCTCAGACTGACACTATTTTCAACAACATTTGTTGATAACATCTCACCCACTCTCTCATTTGCTCTCTTTTTACATTTCTTCACCACTCTCTTAACCTCTCGTTTTCTCTCCATAAAGTCCTCCTTCCTTGCATCACTTTTACTTTGTGAAAGCCTCTCATATGCTAACTTTTTCTCTCTTACTACTCTCTCTTTACATCATATTTCCACTGATCGTTCTTCCCTCCCGTACCCACTTTCCTGTAACCACAAACTTCTGTTGAACTCTCTAACACCACAATTTTAAACTTACCCAATACATCTTCTACTCCATTGCCTATACTTTGACTAGCCAAATTATCCTTCAATAGTTGTTTGTATCTTTCCCTGCCTCCTCCTCTATAAATCTTCAGCTCTCTCTTACTTGCTGCTCCCATTTTCCTTGTATCCCTTCTGCCTTTCACTCTCGCTGTAGCTATAACTAAATAGTTAAATTATATATCTATGACCCTTCTATAAACATTCAGTCTAGCAAACTACTGTCATTACGCCCTATATCATATGTTGTAAACTTATTTATCCTCTTTTTCTTAAAATATGTATTACCTATAACCAAACCCCTTTCTATACAAAGTTCAGCCAAAGGCTTCCCATTATCATTTACATCTGGCACCCCAAACTTACCTTCCACACCCTCTCTAAATGTTTCTCCTACTTTAACATTTTGGTCCTTGCATCAAGAGACTGCTCAAGGAGTCAAATGCAATGTTTGCAGCTTTCACAGAGACCCACAAAAAGGATCATTTTTGACAATGAAATATGGATTCCATGTTATATCCTCTTGACTCACGAAATCGTAATGACACGATTGCAAACAAACCATTCCACGGGCGGGATTGAACCAGCGGTCAGAGAGTCTCAAAACTCCAGACCGTCGCGTTAGCCACTGGACCAGCTAGCCACAATAAGATTCGTCCAACTAGGTATGTTTCTACACCATAGGAAGGTTAGCATAGGCACCACTGTGACCACAAGGCGGGTTCAATCCCGCCCGTGGTATGATTTGTTTGCAATCGTGTCATTACGATTTCGTGAGTCATGTTGACGGCATTGAGGGGACTTGAGCTAGAGTTCGTCACGGCCACGCTAGCTGTAGATTTGTCTGTAAAAACTTGCATTTGTGGTCACAGTGGTGCCTATGCTAACCTTCCTATGGTATAGAAATATACCTAGTTGGACGAATCTTATTGTGGCTAGCTGGTCCAGTGGCTAACGCGACGGTCTGGAGTTTTGAGACTCTCTGACCGCGGGTTCAATCCCACCCGTGGTATGGTTTATATCCTCTTCAGATGCGACAGACTAAACAGCCAACAAGGGAGGTTTGGCTTGAACGTCACAGGGTCGCTAATTTGTTCGGAACTACTAAACACCTCTAATGATGTAGTTGAAATTTTGGAGGTAAAGATTGAAAACCGAAACATTGTCATTGTGATTGTATACAAGCCTCCGGATGCAACTTTTCAGCAATTCCAAGAACAGTTTTTGAAAATTGACCACTGTCTGAAAAAAATCTCCCAACTCCTGCTCCAAACATCTTGCTAATGAGAGATTTCAACTTGAGACATCTAAAACAGAGGAGTGTAGCAAATAATATTTTAGCAGAGATCGCCCCAGGAGGCAGCTCAGATGAAAATTCACACACACACACGAGCTATTAAATCTCTGCACCAAATTCACCTTAAACCAGCTAATATTAGAGCCTTCAAGAATAGAAAATATGCTAGACCTCATCTTCACTAACAATGACGATCTGATACGTAATATAATCGTATCAGACAATATACTCAGATCACAACATAATAGAGGCACAGACAGGTATGCACAGGGCTCTTGACCAGCAAAATGTGATTAGTCTTGAGGGTTGTCTTCCCAAAATTCACCTTCAATGACAAAAACATAGAATGGGAACAAGTCAGCCATGTCCTAAATGAAACAAGCTGGAAAGATATCCTAAACAACACGGATCCGAACCTTTGCCTAGAAAAAAATAAACTCTGTGGTTCTTGAGATCTGCTCAAGGCACATTCCATTAAGAAAAAGAAAGAGAAAATGTAAACTAGAAAGAGACACTCCCTATATATACGAAGGCGAAGAATCACAAAGCTGCTGAGAGGGGCCAATATATCTGAAATATGAATGGAGGCACTGATCAGTGAAATAGCAAATATCAAACTTAAGCTGAAGGAATCTTACATGTAACAAGAATCTCAGAAAGAACCTAAAGTGATAAGGAAAACTAAAAAATAAATACCTCTTCTCTTATGCCAAATCTAAGGTAAAAACAACATCCAGTACTGGGCCACTGCTTGGGCGAGATGGGACATACACAGATGACAGCCAAGAAATGAGTGAGACACTAAAGTCCCAATATGACTCGGTGTTCAGCGAGCTGTTATGCAGACTAAGGGTCGACAATCCAAATGAATCCTTTATGAACAAGACCGAAAATCTGGTCATCTCAAAAATATCTTATATTATCCTAACACCACAAGAATTCTTAAAAGCAATAAATGTCATGCCCATGCACTCTGCCCATACTCATGGAACTCTGTGTTCATCTATAAATGCAAGAAGCAGCTGTCGCGGTCCTTCAGCATTCTATGGAGAGGGAGCATGGACACAATGGTCATCCCAAATTCACTAAAAACATCAGACATAGCCCCAAAACAAATAGCACTAACATCCCATATGATAAAAATCTTTGAAAGGGTTCTAAGATGCAAGATCGCCAACCACCTAGATACCCATCAGTTATACAACCCAGGGCAACACAGGTTTAGAGTAAGTCATTCCTGAATGTCCCAGCTCCTGGACCACTTTGACAAGGTCCTGGATGCTGTAGAGGATAAACAAAATGCAGATGTATACACAGACTTTGCAAAAGCCTTCGACATGTGTGACCACGGTGTAATAGCGTACAAACTGTGTGACAAAAGAATAACAGGAAAAGTTGGTAGATGGATCAAAAGGAACCTACGAAAAAATGACTTAACTGAAAAAATAGTGCATAATTCTAGCAACATGTTGATGTAACTAGCTTGTTTCTATCCTATTTCTAAGTATGTTTTTCCAGTAATGTAATATTTTTGTTCTTGTTGTTATCGAAAAGACATGATGGCAATTCGTGTTTTTTTTTCCTCCAAAAAGTACGATTTTTATTATTGTTTCTTTCTAAATACACTACACTGCAACTTCTCTGAGGACTCCATTCAGACTCAGGGAGTGATAACAGCTCAGTCGCATGTGAACTGTCAACATGTGTTGAGGTGTACAATATACTGAAATGTGGAGTGCCAAGACCATAGAGTTTCACAGAAAACATAATACATGAATAACTGAGGAATAAGTTATTTATATTATTTTCCATTTTTGGCAAAAAGTATTTATAGGAGTGTCATGAGTTTTGCACACGTTATCGAGTAATGATGGTTCTACTAGCATGTAAAGGGGATTTGTCATACTTTTGTGATTTTTTTTCCAAAAAAATCTTAAAAAATAATAAACTTCAACATTCAATCTATTGATATTTTCGTTCAAACTGGGTTAGTTCCATCTGATTTGATGTCAACTAGTGCATTGTACATCTTACCAATTTTGTAGAAAAGGGAGAGTTTTATGCCCTATAGAATAGGGTACTATTTATTTTTTCTATCATTTAAGGGAAAAAAGTCAAAATAACCAGTGTGCAGGCTTTAAATGCTGCTTAAATCACTGTAAAAATTTCATTGAAATTGAACCAAAAAAAAAACAAAATGATATTGGTAGCACCTCTCTAAAACTTCCTGACAAATAGAACACAAAGAGTAATAGTAAACAGAGTAAAGTCTGAGGAACCTACGGTGAAAAACTGTTACACTTGGCACAGTACTCTCCCATCCTATTCTTCATCCTCATATCTTACCTAGACATAGATGTAAGCCATTATTCTGCGTCTTCCTTTGTGGATGACAAACGAATTGCCATGACAGTGACCTCCATCGAAGGCACCGCGAGACTCCAAGCAGACATCAACCAAATCTTCAAATGGGACACTCAAAACAATATAAAGTTTAATGAAGAGAAATTTCAAGTACTCAGGTATGGAAAACTTGAGGAAATTAAAACTGTATCAGGGTATACAACAAATTCTAACTATACAATAGAGCGAAAAAGTAATGTGAAGGACCTGGGAGTGATGTCAGAGGATCTCACCTTCAAAGACCACAACAGTGTATCTACAGCAACTGCTAGGAAAATGACTGTATAGAAAATGAGAACCTTCAAAACTAGGGGCGCCAAGCCCCTGATGATTATCTTCAAATCGCTTGTTCTTTCTAGGCTGCAATACTGTTGTACACTAACTGCCCTCTTCAAGGCTGGCGAAACTGCTGACCTGGAAAGTGAACAAAGAACTTTCACGGCACCCATAATTACTAAATTACTGGGAATGGTTTGATTTGTATTCGCTGGAACGCAGACGAGAGAGATACATGATAATATACACTTGGAAAATCCCAGATGGATTGGTACCAAACTTGCACACGAAGATCACTTCCTACCAAAGCAAAAGATTGGCCAGGAGATGCAACACTCCCCCCCCCCCATGAAAAGCAGGGGCGCTACGAGTACACCGAGAGACAACACAGTAAATGTCGGGGGTCAAAGACTGTTCAGCTGCCTCCCAACCCATGGGTTGGGAGGCTGTCTTCAAAAGGCACTGAACAGGTACATAAAGTCAGTACCAGTGGTTGGTACGTCAGTTTGCGTGCGGCCAGCAGTAACAGCCTGGTTGATCAGGCCCTGATCCACTACGAGGCCTGGTCTTAGACCGAGCCGCGGGGGTCAACGTCCCCGCGGCTCGGGGGTCCTCTAGGTATACCACAATTACTGTCTCACTTGGTTCAAAAGTTCCTACACACTCGCTAAATATCTCTCAAAATCTCTCCTCTACACTCTTCTCCAGGTATACAAGTAGTATGACCCGCTTTTCTCATCCGACCCTTATTTTAATCCACAAATGATATTCCGAAGAATCGGTACTAGAAATGATGCAGCTTACTTCAAGCTTTATGTCTTCCTTCTCACAAAAGATGTTTAGATGAAATTAAAGAAAAAAATGGTGGATCTACTGAGTGATCTAAACAAATGAATGTGTCGATGCAAGTGGTAACTGGGTTTCAGCACAAGTGAATGTAAGGTATTGAGAGCTAAAATAGCAGTATAAGAAGACCAGAAAGAAAGATGAGTCCTGGGAGACAGAGGCTGTAAACCCCACTCAAGGAAAAGCATCAGGGAGTTAGAATAGTAACGAGCATTTCCCCAGAGTGACACATCTACTGAAAAAACTCTATGGAATTTGCAAACACTGCAGATTCCACAAAAAACAATGATTCATAAAATTAGATGGAACTACGAAGAGACAGTAAACTACATGATATGCACGATCTTGAGATTTTATACACGAAAGTAGGAAGGAGAGAGTACCCATTCTTTGCCTGCTAGCGAGTAGCAAATGGAGTCTCGACCCATAAACAATAAATAGATATATAAAATGGGCAAAGAGGGAAGTAGACATAAGTGATGCAGGATATATAACGAATTCTCTGTGGCTGCAGACAAAGTGCCGGTGCACTGATCAATACACGACCACTATTTTCCAAACTACATCATTTGTGCCATAGCTGTGTTTAATACTCAGCGGTATTACTGCGTATTCAAAATAATGAATGACCGCTCTCTATTTGCCAATTAAGGGAGTAATCTTTCACGATATTGGTTTTACAGACATGGCTGAATCATTTGTTATCCTCAACTATTTGATCAAAAACAGCAGTGTGCTTATTATTAAAGAAAATATCCCCATTTCCATTATTTCTGACATCTATTCACTTTCCGTTTTTATGCCAAAAATATTTACTTTACTTATTTTAAAAAGGGGGAGCATCAAAACAGTATTTAAACCTGCAAGAAACGGGTAAAAAATAAAGTTTGTTTATAGGAAGGGAAACGAAGATGCTTTTCCCTCGATCAAACCCCTTCAGCAACAAAAAGATTCCCCTTTATGAATGGTAAGGGGCTTGATAAAGCCCTGGAGAGCGAAACTTGCCCAATAAATGTAATTAGTTGCATTGTGCCCTTTTTACTTTACAATAGTAATCAAAGGATAAGGATTTGTGAAACATTACATGGAACCTACAAAGAAAAAACAAAGTTTGCAAAATTTCTTAAAAAAATAACTAAATAAGATCTGAAAAATGTATTCACGAACAAATGTTTTAAATAAAAAAAACATGCGATTGGTAGGAAATCAAAACCCTGGATTTTTTAAAAGTAGGCCCCAAGGAGGCCGCAAAAATTCGGAGGTCTTAGTTCACTCGGCCCCCAATGCTTCAAACATCAGGTGTCTAGCACCACTGAAAATATCACTTCTGATGCGAGCGCACATGTAGCCATAGAAATTTCATTCTCTTTCCGTTTGGAATAGCAGTTTTCAAGAGTAGTATATTTTTTTTTTTTTTATTATCCCCCGGCCGATTCCCACCAAGGCGGGGGGGCCCAAAAAAGAAAAACTTTCACCATCATTCACTCCATCACTGTCTTGCCAGAAGGGTGCTTTACACTACAGTTTTTAAACTGCAACATTAACACCCCTCCTTCAGAGTGCAGGCACTGTACTTCCCATCTCCAGGACTCAAGTCCGGCCTCCCGGTTTTCCCCTGAATCCCTTCATAAATGTTACTTTGCTCACACTCCAACAGCACGTCAAGTATTAAAAAACCATTTGTCTCCATTCACTCCTATCAAACCACGCTAAGCATGCCTGCTGGAAGTCCAAGCCCCTCGCACACAAAACCTCCTTTACCCCCTCCCCCCAAAACCTCCTAGGCCGACCCTACCCGCCTTCCTTCCACTACAGATGATACACTCTTGAAGTCATTCTGTTTCGCTCCATTCTCTCTACATGTCCGAACCACCTCAACACCCTTCCTCAGCCCTCTGGACAACAGTTTGGTAAACCCGCACCTCCTCCTAACTTCCAAACTACGAATTCTCTGCATTATATTCACACCACACATTGCCCTCAGACATGACATTTTCCACTGCCTCCAGCCTTCTCCTCGCTGCAACATTTATCACCCACGCTTCACACCCATATAAGAGCGTTGGGTAAAACTATTTTCTATAATTCCCTCTTTGCCTCAAGGACAAAGTTCTTTGTCTCCACAGACTCCTAAGTGCACCACTCACTCTTTTTCCTCTACAATTCTATGATTCCTCATCTTTCATAGACCCATCCGCTGACACGTCCACTCCCAAAAATTGAATCGTTCACCTCCTCCATACTCTCTCCCTCCAATTCTGATATTCAAACTTTTCATCACCTTAATCTTTTTGTTTCCTCATAACCTTACTCTTTCCTGTATTCACCTTTAATTTTCTTTTTTTGCACACCTACCAAATTCATCCACCAATCTCTGCAACTTCTCTTCAGAATCTCCCAAGAGCACAGTGTCATCAGCAAAGAGCAGCTGTGACAATCCCACTTTGTGTGTTTATTCTTTATCTTTTAACTCCACGCCTCTTGCCAAGACCCTCGCATTTACTTCTCTTACAACCCCATCTATAAATATATTAAACAACCACGGTGACATCACACATCCTTGTCTAAGGCTACTTTTACTGGGAAAAATTTCCTCTTTCCCACATACTCTAACTTGAGCCTCACTATCCTCGTAAAAACTCTTCATGCTTTCAGTAACCTACCTCCTACACCATACACTTGCAACATCTGCCACATTGCCCCCCCATTTACCCCGTCATACGCCTTTTCCCAAAACCATAAATGCCACAAAGACCTCTTTAGCCTTATCTAAATACTGTTCACTTTATGTTTCACTGTAACACCCGGTCCACACACCCCCTACCTTTCCCAAAGCCTCCTTGTTCATCTGCTATCCTATTCTCCGTCTTACTCTTAATTCTTTCAATTATAACTCTACCATACACTTTACCAGGTACACTCAACAGACTTATCCCCCTATAATTTTTGCACTCTCTTTTATCCCCTTTGCCTTTATACAAAGGAACTATGCATGCTCTCTGCCAATCCCTAGGTACCTTACCCTCTTCCATACATTTATTAAACAATTGCACCAACCACTCCAAAACTATATCCCCCCCTGCTTTTAAAAATTCTATCTTTATCCCATCAATCCCGGCTGCCTTACCCCCTTTCATTTTACCTACTGCCTCACGAACTTCCCCCACACTCACAACTGGCTCTTCCTCACCCCTACAAGATGTTATTCCTCCTTGCCCTATACACGAAATCACAGCTTCCCTATCTTCATCAACATTTAACAATTCCTCAAAATATTCCTTCCATCTTCCCAATACCTCTAACTCTCCATTTAATAACTCTCCTCTCCTATTTTTAACTGACAAATCCATTTGTTCTCTAGGCTTTCTTAACTTGTTTAATCTCACTCCAAAACTTTTTCTTATTTTCAACAAAATTTGTTGATAACATCTCACCACTCTCTCATTTGCTCTCTTTTTACATTGCTTCACCACTCTCTTAACCTCTCTCTTTTTCTCCATATACTCTTCCCTCCTTGCATCACTTCTACTTTGTAAAAACTTCTCATATGCTAACTTTTTCTCCCTTACTACTCTCTTTACATCATCATTCCACCAATCGCTCCTCTTCCCTCCTGCACCCACTTTCCTGTAACCACAAACTTCTGCTGAACACTCTAACACTACATTTTTAAACCTACCCCATACCTCTTCGACCCCATTGCCTATGCTCTCATTAGCCCATCTATCCTCCAATAGCTGTTTATATCTTACCCTAACTGCCTCCTCTTTTAGTTTATAAACCTTCACCTCTCTCTTCCCTGATGCTTCTATTCTCCTTGTATCCCATCTACCTTTTACTCTCAGTGTAGCTACAACTAGAAAGTGATCTGATATATCTGTGGCCCCTCTATAAACATGTACATCCTGAAGTCTACTCAACAGTCTTTTATCTACCAATACATAATCCAACAAACTACTGTCATTTCGCCCTACATCATATCGTGTATACTTATTTATCCTCTTTTTCTTAAAATATGTATTACCTATAACTAAACCCTTTCTATACAAAGTTCAATCAAAGGGCTCCCATTATCATTTACACCTGGCACCCCAAACTTACCTACCACACCCTCTCTAAAAGTTTCTCTACTTTAGCATTCAAGTCCCCTACCACAATTACTCTCTCACTTGGTTCAAAGGCTCCTATACATTCACTTAACATTCTCCAAAATCTCTCTCTCTCCTCTGCATTCCTCTCTTCTCAGGTGCATACACGCTTATTATGACCCACTTCTCGCATCCAACCTTTACTTTAATCCACATAATTCTTGAATTTACACATTCATATTCTCTTTTCTCCTTCCATAACTGATCATTTAACATTACTGCTACCCCTTCCTTTGCTCTAACTCTCTCAGATACTCCAGATTTAATCCCATTTATTTCCCCCCACTGAAACTCTCCTACCCCTTCAGCTTTGTTTCGCTTAGGGCCAGGACATCCAACTTCTTTTCATTCATAACATCAGCAATCATCTGTTTCTTGTCATCCGCACTACATCCACGCACATTTAAGCAACCCAGTTTTATAAAGTTTTTCTTCTTCTCTTTTTTAGTAATTGTATACAGGAGAAGGGGTTACTAGCCCATTGCTCCCGGCATTTTAGTCGCCTCATACGACACGCATGGCTTACGGAGGAAAGATTCTTTCCACTTCCCCATGGACAATAGAAGAAATAAAAAGAACAAGAGCTATTTAGAAAAAGGAGAAAAACCTAGATGTATGTATATATTATATGCATGTGCGTGTCTGTGAAGTGTGACCAAAGTGTTAGTAGGAGTAGCAAGATATCCTGTTATCTTAGCTGTTTATGAGACAGAAAAAAGAGTAGTAAATATATTATATAAATATATATAATATATATATATATATTATATATATAATATATATATATATATATATATATATATATATATGATATAATATGCAAAACAACCACTTGAAAGAATAGAGAAATTACAAGCGCTTTCGTGACTACTCACATTATCAAGGAACTATGAAAGTAAAGCATCCAAAGGGAAAAGGTATATAAAGGGGTCTGGCCAACACCTCACTATCAGATCCACAACGGTTTAAACACCTGACGCGCGCCGGCCCAACTGGAAGGTCCTTTGCACAACCACCAACAAAACTATTCTACCCAAGAAAAATTTTAAAATTATTATTTGTCCAGTGTATTATTAAATTTTCCCAAATTCTATTAATTATAAATGGATCTAATTTATAATAAACCAAAGGAAATATTCATATTATTGTCAAAACTGCTTTTTATGAAACAAGATTCAATTATATTCCTGTCGACCATGGACTTGCTTGAATACTATTTCTCAACTTTTTGAAAATAAATTGGATGGTTAAAAATCTCTTACATGAATAAATAGAGCATTGGAATCTTGTCCAGTTCTAATGCTATATTTATATGTTTTAATCTTAGTTCGAGATTTTTACAGAGTGGACCGTAATAAACTTTATCGCAAATTTTACAAGGAATCTTATAGAACATCAATCAGCATTTTGGGGGGAATTCTTTATCAAAATTTTTTTTTACTGTAATCAAGATTTTGAATACAACTTTAATATTAAAAGTCTTAAGAAGAGAAGGCATATCAACCAAGTTTCATGGTAAGGGAGAACCAACATATTTTTTAGTTGAATAAGGCTGGTTGTCCCTTTTTGGATTGTAAAAAGTATTTCTAGCAACTTTAAAAGATTTATCAATTACATTTCTTGGGTATTTTAAATCATTACCTATTTCATAAATTTTGGATATTTCCTCATCTATGAACTCAGGACTACAAATTCGTAAAGCTCTCAAAAACATTGATGAGAAAACAGACAGTTTGACTCTATCTTGATGCGAAGAATAATAGTGGACATAGGAACAGTTATTTGAAGGTTTCTGTAAATTTTAAATTTGAATTCATTATTACCCTTAATAATTAAAACATCTAGAAAAGGTAATGAGTTATTTTCTTCAAACTCAACAGTAAAGTTTATGGAATGGGCTCTAAGCTATTTAATTTTCCAAGGAAATGGTGTATATCTACATTTTTGGGCATAAGACACAAAATATCATCAACATATCTGAACCATTTAGCTCTATTAGGGAGGATTGTGTTAAGCAATCTTGTTTCAAAAAATTCCATGTATAGGTTACTAAGAACAGGTGAAAGAGGATTTCCCATTGCCATACCAAACTTCTGAGTGTAAAACTTATCATTAAATACAAATTTTGCATCAACAATGCAAAGTTTTAATAAGTTTAATGATAGTAGGAACTGGCAATGGTAAATCATAGTTAACGAGTTCTTCAGATAAGAAACTTAATAAATCATCAACAGGAACTTTTGTAAACAAGGAAGTAACATAAAAACTAACCATGTTAAAATCATTTAAGTCTGTCAAGGAGCTTAATTTATCAACTAAATCTATGTTGTTTTTAACATTAAAGTTAGAAATTTTGCCAACAATAGGGCTCAAAATATCAACAAACCATTTGGATAATTTATATGAAACTGATCCTATGGAGCTAATAATTGGTCTGACTGGATTCCCTGGTTTGTGTGTTTTATTAGTCCATACATGTAAGGTAAAGATGGATTAGTGGAAGTAAATTGTTTGACTAATTTATCTTTGCCTTTCAGTAGAAGTTTTATTGTTTTATTGAAATTGCTGTTAACGGTTTCTAGGGGATTATATATATATATATATATATATATATATATATATATATATATATATATATATATATATATATATATATATATATTATGTAGTGCCGAACAGTTAAAACTTGGGATTTTGGCTTAAATAGCAACGCTTTTCGTGCCGAATAGAGAAAGTGAAAATTGTGTACGCAATAATTTCGCAAAAAATCATTCTAAAGCTAACGAAAAAATTTTATTTCAGTATTTTTTGTTTATTATTAAATTATTGTAAACTTATCTAAATATATTTAGTTGGAGTAGGTTAAATTAAATTGCGCTTGTTATAGTAAGGTTAGGAAAGCTTTCTTTGCTTCAAAATTATTATTTTTTACATTAAATTAAAAAAATATATATTTTTAAACGTATAAGAGAAAATTTTAGAAAGGATCTAATTTTAAATGAATTCTTGCAAATTCACCAATTATATATATATATATATATATATATATATATATATATATATATATAATATATATATATATATATATTATTATATATATATATATATGTATATATATATATATATATATATATTATATATATATATAAAGAGGACGATGTCCAAGCAAATATAATCAGAGAAAGCCTCTTTCCTCTCCAGGATTTTGGCTGTCCAAGATGCTGTAGGTGTTGCTGGAAAGCTTCATGTACCAACATGTTAGGGACACAACCATAGAGAGGATGAACAAGCAAGGCTGTACCTCATATTCACCTTGAACATTTCAAACAAATGGGAAATCACACACGAGACGCTCCTGGGCTCTAGCGGTCACGTGGTCCTGAGTTTCGAATACACAGTAAAGTTAACAAAAAAGTGAGGCAGCACATGAAGGAAGGGAGAAACGAAACTTAAAAAAAAAAAGAAATACATACATATGAGGAAATTCCTGTATGGCTGGGTAAGAGAGCTAAAGGAAAACAGCAAAAGAAATGAAGGAACATGTGACCGCAAATTCCCAGGAGACGAAGAAGTTCGTGCCAAGGGTCAACAGAAACAATGGGAAGACAAGAGTGAGCCCATGGTTTACATGGAGAAGTGGAGAGCTTGGAAAATGTATAGAGGACAAAGGACTCGGGAAAACAGGGAGCTGAGTGAAATAGCCAGAAAATAATATGCATGTATAAGCTACAATAAGAATGGAAGATCAATGATCAGGCTGAGAAAGGAAGGACGGAAGCTCACATGGAGTGACCAGGAAGTATGTGAGGAGCTCAGGTCAAGATTCAGGGAGGTATTCACAGTAGAGACAGGAAGGGTTCCAGCAAACCGAGAGAGTAGGCAGCACCAACAAGTTCCGGACACACTGCACATAACTGAGGAGAAGAAAATGCTAGGTGAACTAGATACCTCGCTCATCACAGCTTCATGGAAGGAAAATCCTGCATCACGAACGTACTGGAGTTCTACGATAGGATAACAGAAGACAGGAGGGAGAGAGAGAGAGAAGAGAGAAGAGAGAGAGGGGGGGGGAATGGGTAGACTGCATATTCGTGGGCTGTAAGAAGCCTTTCGATACAGTACCACATAAAAGACTGGTTGAAAAGCTAGAGGATTGAGTAGCAATAGCAGGAAAAGTACTGCAGTGGATCAGAGAGTAAACGAAACGAAGGAAACAAAGGGCATTAGTATATGACGAGATTTCAGAGTGGAGTTCCGTAAGGTAAAGTGCTGTTTCTAGTAATTGTTAACGAATTAACAGAAGGGATAGATTCAGAGATGTCCCTGTTTCCAGACGATGTGAAGCTAATGAGGAGAATACAAGTAGGCGAGGATCAGGTAACCTACAAGGAGATCTCGACAGGCTGCACGCCTTGTCCAACAAATGGCTTCTGAAGTTTATTCCCAACAAGTGCAACATCATGAAATTGGGGGACGACAAAGAAAACCGCAGACGGATTACAGCCTAGGAGGTCAAAGGCTGCAAAACTCACTTAAGAAAAAGGATCTTGGGGTGTGCATCATACCAAGCACTACTCCGGCGCACATTGATCATATAACGACTGCAGCATATTGGCGAATGGCAGACCTAAGAACGGCGTTTAGTCATCTAAGCAAGGAGTTATTCAAGACACTGTACTCTCAGTATATCAGGCCATTTTGGAGAGTACAGCATCAGTATGGAACCCACACTCAGTAAAACAGGAAATTAGAGAAAGTGCAAAGGTTTGCAATAAGACTAGTCCCTGAGCTAAGCGGTATATCCTACGAGGAGAAATTAAGGGAAATAAATTTGAAGACACGGGAGGAAAGGAGGGAAAGGGTAAACATGATAACGATATACAAAATTATGCGAGGAATCGATAGGGTGGATAGAAAAGATTGTTTCAGAAATAGTACACAGTAACAAGGGGTCACAGCTAAAAGTTGAAAACTCAGATGAGTAGAAAATATGTTAGGAAGTACTTCTTTAGTCACAGAAGTGGAACAATCTGGAAAGTGATTTAGAAGAGGCAGGATCCATACGTAGCTTTAAGAAGAGGTTCCACAAAACTCATGGAGAAGGGAGAGAGTGGACCTAGTAGCGACCAAAAAAAAGATGGTGCCAAGGGCTATGACTCGATTCCTGCAATCACAATTAGGTGAGTATAATTAGGTAAGTATACACACACACACACACACACACACACACACACACACACACACACACACACACACACACATGAAAGAATGAAGACGTCCCCAGACAGTTACAGAGACGTAACTCTCCGGAATGCTAAGAGACGTAATCTTCCCACCCGGATATCAGATCTTGACAAAAGACAGAGGAAGCAGAGGGGAGGTGGGAGGAGTTGCACTGCTCATTAAAAACCGATGGATATTTGAGGAAATGGAAGGAATGGACGGAACTGGCGAGAGGGACTACAAAATTGGGCCTACATAGTAGGTACAGAGGATGTTCCATAGATAAGACACACAAACAAGGGGTCACAAATGGAAGTTGACGACTCAGATGAGTTAAAGAGATGTTACGAAGTATTTTTTAGTCATAGAGCTGTCAGGAAATGTAATAGTCTGGCAAGTGACGTAGTGGAGGCAAGAACCATACATAGTTTTAAGACGAGGTATGATGAAGCTTATAAAGCAGAGAGAGGACCCAGTAGCGATCAGTGAAGAGGCTGGGCCAGGAGCTATGTATCGACCACTGCAACTACAAATAAATCAGTACAAATAGGTGAGGACACACACACACACACATACACACGCAAACACACACACACACACACACACACACACACACACACACACACACACACACACACACACACCTAGTTGAGCAACCTCAACTAGGTGAGTACACACACACACACAACGTGTGTGTTTGTGTGTGTGTGTGTGTGTGTGTGTGTCTGTGTGTGTGTGTGTGTGTGTATTCTCAACTAGTAGTACGCACCTTCCGTCATCAGTTTCCAGGTGTGACCCATCTTCTTGTGTCCCATTATTAAATATTCTGTCTCTATCCACCTCGTTTATTCGTCTCAGCATTTTGTATGTCGTTAACATATTCCCTCTATCGTTCCTATCCCCCAGTGTCGTCAGATAGATTTTCCTTAACCTCTCCAGTACCATGCACAGATGATTGTGGACAATGCCAAGAATCTTGTAGTAAAAACGTTTTAATGGATCGATACGGGAGAGAATCAAGATAGTCTGAAACTTATAGAAAACGTTTTCTATTAATGCATTTAATTCAGTTGTTGAGAATATTACATTATTTTTTTTATCTTTCTATAACAGAATTTTTTTTTATTAATTGTGCTACTTGTAATTAGCAAAATGATATAAGTAAATTTTTCTATCATTCTTATATAGATTTTCTTACTGTCTCTCTCCAAGATAGGGAAAGATAAGGCATAATTGTAGAAAAAAATAATTAGGACAACAAAATGGTCATCAGCTCAAAAAAATTTCAAAGAACATAAGAACATAAGAACATAAGAAAGGAGAAACACTGCAGCAGGCCTGTTGGCCCATACTAGGCAGGTCCTTTACAATTCCTCCCACTAACAAACATTTGACCAACCCAATTTTCAATGCCACCCAAGAAACAAGCTCCGATGTGCAAGTCCCACTCAAATCCAACCCCTCCCGCTCATGTACTTATCCAACCTAAATTTGAAACTACCCAAAGTCCTAGCCTCAATAACCCAACTAGGTAGACTGTTCCACTCATCAACTGCCCTATTTCCAAACCAATACTTTCCTATGTCTTTCTAAATCTAAACTTATCTAATTTAAATCCATTACTGCGGGTTCTCTCTTGGAGAGATATCCTCAAGACCTTGTTAATATCCCCTTTATTAATACCTATCTTCCACTTATACACTTCGATCAGGTCTCCCCTCATTCTTCGTCTAACAAGTGAATGTAACTTAAGAGTCTTCAATCTTTCTTCATAAGGAAGATTTCTAATGCTATGTATTAATTTAGTCATCCTACGCTGAATGTTTTCTAACGAATTTATGTCCATTCTGTAATATGGAGACCAGAATTGAGCTGCATAATCTAGGTGAGGCCTTACTAATGATGTATAAAGCTGCAGTATGACCTCTGGACTTCTGTTGCTTACACTTCTTGATATAAAACCCAGTAATCTATTTGCCTTATTACGTACGCTTAGGCATTGCTGTCTTGGTTTAAGGTTGCTGCTAACCATAACCCCCAAGTCCTTTTCGCAATCTGTATGGCTAAGTTCTACATTATTTAAATTATAAGTGCTAGGGTTCTTACCTAGGGTCTTACCTAACAAGTGCTAGGGTTATGGACACTCCCGAGCTTCAGAACCTTGCATTTATCTACATTGTACTGCATCTGCCACTTTTCTGACCAAGAGTAGAGTTTGTCTAAATCCTCCTGAAGTTCCCTAGCATCTACGTTTGAATCAATTATCCTACCTATCTTCGTGTCATCGGCGAATTTGCTCATATCACTAGTAATTCCTTCATCAAGATCATTGATATATATTATAAACAACAACGGGCCCAAGACTGATCCCTGTGGAACGCCAATTGTTACTGATCCCCACTCGGATTTAACCCCATTTATGGACACTCTCTGCTTCCTGTCTGTGAGCCATGATTCGATCCACGAGAGCACCTTCCCCCAATGCCATGAGCTGCTACTTTCTTCAACAGTCTTTTGTGCGGAACTCTATCAAATGCCTTACTAAAATCTAAGTAAACAATATCAAATTCTTTATCGTGGTCAACAGCCTCAAAAACTATACTGAAGAAAGTTAATAAATTAGTTAGACAAGACCGGCCTCTTGTGAATCCATGCTGAGTATCATTAATCAAGCTATGCTTATCGAGATGGCTTCTTATAATCTCAGCAATAATTGACTCTAGTAATTTGCCTACAATTGAGGTCAGGCTTATTGGGCGGTAATTTGACGGAAACGACTTGTCCCCTGTTTTAAAAATAGGAATTACATTAGCCATCTTCCACATATCAGACACTACACCTGTTTGAAGAGATAAATTAAAAATATTAGTTAATGGTTCACAGACTTCCATTTTGCATTCCTTTAGAACCCTTGAAAAACCTCATCAAGACCCGGTGACTTATTTTGCTTCAGTCGGTCTATCTGCTTCACAACCATTTCACTAGTGACTGTGATGTTACATAATTTATCTTCTTCTGGCCCACTATAAAAATTAATTACCGGATTATTATTAGTGTCTTCCTGTGTAAAAACCGAGAGAAAATAATTATTTAAAATCGAGCACATTTCATTCTCTTTGTCAGTAAGATGCCCATAGTTATTTTTAAGGGGACCTATCTTATCTCTGACTTTTGTTCTATATACCTGGAAAAAACTTTTTGGGTTAGTTTTAGAATCTCTAGCAACTTTAATTTCATAGTCCCTTTTAGCTTTTCTTATCCCCTTTTTAATGTCCCTCTTAATGTCAATATACTGATTCATAAGATGACCCTCACCTGTTTTGATATGCCTATAAATGATATTTCAGCCTATTATTCATCCATTTTGGGTCGTTTCTATTTGATCTAATTTCTTTATAAGGGATAAACGTTCTTTGAGCAGCATGTATTGTGTTCAGAAAACTGTCATATTGATAGCTCTCTTCGTTACCCCATTCAACAGATGATAAGTGTTCTCTAAGCCCATCGTAATCTGCTAAGTGAAAATCTGGGACTGTTACTGAGTTATCCCTATTATCATACTTCCATTCAATTCTAAATGTAATTGATTTGTGGTCGCTAGCACCCAGTTCCTCTGAAACTTCTAATTATTAACAAGGGATTCATTGTTTGCCAGAAACTAAGTCAAGCAGGTTATTACCCCTTGTAGGTTCTGTCACAAACTGCTTCAAAAAACAATCCTGAACTACTTCTAAGAAGTCGTATGATTCTAAATTCCCAGTCAAGAAATTCCAATCAATATGACTAAAGTTAAAGTCTCCTAGAATTACTACATTATCGTGCCTTTTGGCCCTGACAATTTCCTCCCATAGTAATCTCCCCTGGTCCCTATCTAAATTTGGGGGACGGTTTTATCACACCTAAAATTAATTTTCATTGCCCCTCTGAAAATTCTATCCAAACAGACTCTGTATGTATTACTTTAGACTTAATACCCGTTTTTATGCAACAGTTCAAGCGATCTCGGACATACAGTGCCACCCCACCCCCCTTCCCGATACTTCTATCTACTTGGAACAATTTAAAACCCTGAATGTGACATTCTGCAGGCATGTCCCGACTTTTGAATTAAACCACGTCTCAGTAATGGCAAATACATCTATGTTACCTGCACTAGCAACTAGTCTCAACTCGTCCATCTTATTCCTAGCACTGCGACTATTTGTGTAATAAATACTTAAAGACCCTCCTCCCTCTCTACCCTTCCTGCTCCTTTCTGTTATTCCACTAAACCTATTACTGTCCTTGTCAATTTAGTGCCACTGGCTTTCCAATATCCACCTCATTTTGCCTATTACTAGTTCTCGTAGTACTCATATTACTACCCTGAGACTTCACAGTTTTCCCGCAAAAACCCATACCACTAAACTATTCCTAGTTTAAAGACCTAACAGCTCCCTCCACTGCGTTGGCCAGTGCTCCCAACCCCACACCTAGATAAGTGAACCCCATCCCTGGCATACATGTCATTTCTGCCATAGAAGAGGTCCCAGTTGTCAATGAATGTTACCGCATTTTCCTTACAGTATTTGTCCAGCCAGCAATTGACACCAATTGCTCTGGACGACCATTCATTTCCAACTCCTCTCCTTGGCAAAATGCCACATATGACAGGTTTCCCACCCTTCTTCCTAATTATCTCTATTGCTGACCTATACCTGCTAATCAGGTCCTCACTCCTACGTCTGCCAACATCGTTGCCTCCAGCACTGAGACAGATAATAGGATTGCTCCCATTACCTCTCATGATGTCATCCAGATGGGTAACAATATCCTTCATCCCAGCCCCAGGAAAATACACTCTCTGCCTTCTACTCCTATCCTTCAAGCAGAATGCCCTATCCATGTACCTAACTGGCTATCCCCAACAACAACAATGTTTTTACCTTCCTTGGCGTCGTCCGTCGTGATGCTCCGAGTAGTCGACTCACATTGGCCAGGTAGCATTACACCACTTATAGAATTCGTCAAGACGTTCTCGATGGTCTTCGTTGGGGTTTCTAGTGATGTCTCACTCACGTCTGCCAATGCTTCTTTGGTGCTCGTTGTGGCATTCCCAGTAGAACACTCACATTCGTCAGGTAGCACCGAGAATGGGTTGGAAGTTTCCACGGTAGTCTTCTGGTTTCTCGTTGTTTCTGCCTCTCCAACCGTTTTCTTGATCTTCAGCTTGTTTCCATGTTGTCCGGCCACTGACCAAGCTCCCCTCTTAACCTGGGGACTCACAACAGAAGGATTACTACGAATCCTCTTGTTCTCCTCCGTTAATCGCCGTATCTCCATCTTAGCAACTCTGAGCTCTTCTCTCAGCTGCTGGTAAAGTTGCTCAAGAGAGGGCATCCTGGTTCAGATTCACAGAGAGCACACAAACAAGTCTTTACCAAAAGGAAGATGAACCTCGCTCACGGAGTGAGTTTTTTGGGAGCCAGTTTTAAATATTTGAGTTTTTAGAACTTTCCTGTTTAGGAATTTATTCGGATTTTGGTTATAGTGTAATGAATCATGTTTCTGAAAATTCACTGTAACATGATTCTGATGCAATTTTGACAAGATTAACCCCCTTTATTTCGCTTTTTTGACCTGACTGTAGAAAACAATATTGATTAAAAGCATGAGTGATGAATGACAGTGATGAAACACAAAGAATGCTCATCACTTGTAAAAAATTACACATGTGGTGAAGAAATCTAACGGAAGAGTAGTGATGAAATATACTTGTGATGATTCACACCGGAAGGTAAACACGTTTATGAGGAGCAACACATGTGAGGATCTACAACAGTGAGGAGCCAGAGAAGTGAAGAACCACAGTAGATTCTTTACTCGTAATGAATCACTAGTGAGGAGCCACACTAGTTAAGATCTTCTCAAATGAAAATATAAACACATACACAGTATAATGTGGTCCTTTATTGACAACGTCTCGCCCACGCAGAGGACTTTATCAGGTCGCAATCAGATCTACATGAGTGAAACATACGTGAGTATTTATAGGATGAGAACGCTTGGTCAGGTGGAGAAAGCTGCATGTAACAATCTTCCGAGTAGAGTGATAGAGTCTAAAAACTTGGGTAGCTTTTAAGAGAGATTGGATAAGTATATGAGTAGATTTTCTTGCAGTGTTCCTGGATTCTTATGTTTTTATGTGGGATAGCGATGAAGAAGTTTCTTGGCGAGAGGTTCACCTATGTTATAGAAACCGTTGTTCTGGTTGAAGTTGTTGAATAAGGAGATAAGTGATGATCACATTATACTGCCTAAGTGTTTATAATTCCATTGTTTATCTGGAGTTTATCTGGAGAGAGTTCCGGGGGTCAACGCCCCCGCGGCCCGGTCTGTGACCAGGCCTCCTTAGGTCAGTGTCCCAGGATGCGACCCACACCAGTCGACTAACACCCAGGTACCCATTTTACTGATGGGGAACATAGACAACAGGTGGAAAGAAACACGTCCAATGTTTCTACTCTGGCTGGGAATCGAACCCAGGCCCTCACCGTGTGAAGCGAGAGCGTTAACCACCAGGCCACCACCATACCATTTATTTCAAAAGGTCTTCTCAATGATGCTTCGCACTACCCATGAACTAGATTAGTGAGGAACCACCTCTATGACGAGCCACATTACTGAGGAACACCATTATTTACAGAACCACACTACTGAGGAACTAAACTAGAGAGAGGAACATAATTAAGGCGCAATGCTAACTAGAAATCACAGTAATAAGGAGCAGCATAAAAGAGGAAGCTGTGCTAGAAATCACACAAGCAACTAATTATCTGTTATTTCAACTACAAAGATTTGTTTTCTATCAGGAGATAAATGCGTAACCCTCCCAGTATTATGCCTTAACATCAAGCATAACCTTAAACAAACAGCAATTAAAAAAATAGCAATGTTGTTGTAAAATAAACGAGGGGCTCATTTTTTATTTTATCGTTTATCAAAGCATTATTTGAGTTAAGTTTTTTAGAGACACTAACACCTAATGTTACCACAGGCTTTGTAAGCTACACACAGCGAACATGTTAAGGCTGCACACATCTGGAAATTCAGTGGTTCGAAGCTCAAATCTCTTTGATGAGGAGCGGTGTTTGATTCTAATATCGTTTGTGTAAGACCACGGAGATTGAGCACATTCACCATACTGGTCACTAAACATATACTAGTTCCTCTATTGAAGGCCAAAGCTGGCAGCTTTGGCCTTGAATAGAGAGCTAAACCGATAGAGAGCATAAACAAAAACAGTATTACGATCAGAGATTATCCTGCATATAAGGCTCGTAACGTCATTCAGATTTCGCTTCACGTCAACGTTTACCACCTCAACACAACAGCAATTAAAAAAAGAGACAGTGTTGTTGTCAAATAGTGGGGCTCATTCTTTTATTTATTAAAAATCGTTAATAAAGCGTATCATTTGTGTTAAATTTTGTTGAGACATTAACAGCGTAATGTTACACGAGGTCTTTAAGAAACATGCGGGCGGAAGAGTTACCACCATCTGTTAGTGGTTCCGCCTTAATTTCTTTGATCTAGGCAGCAAAAGTAAATATTCTAATATCGGGTTTGTGTTGACCACGAGTTGCGCTTCCCTTACTGGGTCTTAAGTCATATACTTAGTTTCTCCTTTATGGTCCGGGGGCTTTGGCCTTGAATTAGAAGCTCAAGACCAATGGTGCTTCAAAAACATATTCTAAGATTATCTAAGAATAACTCTAACTGTTAATATTTCGTTTACGTAATTTCAACACTACACACATAGCACTACGCTACTAAATCCAATACAACAGACAGAATTTTGCTCTGGTCCTCACAGATAGTGTTGGCTCCCCCATTCACTAGTCCAACTAAGAGTGCCTAGCACTGCCCCCAACTGCTTAATAACAGGGATTACACATGAACGTCAATGTTGTTATGCGGTGAGACATGTAGACAGGGTTGTATTATCACGTTTGGGTGTTTATGCAGGGTGCTGCAGTTCCCACCGAAGTTTTAGTGCGGGTTCTCCATGACATTTTATTTACGCAGGCTCTGCATACACGAAAATGTTTCTCATGGTTTGCATGACATTGTTGTTGTTATAGCAGGGTTCTTTCTTGGCTTAATGTTTTATGCAGGTTATGCTCCCTGTTTTGTTTGCAGGTTCTGATGACATTTATATTTATGAAGCGTCATTGTACACGGGTTGTTTTCAGTGGAACATGTCAAACACTGAGGTGTTAAAGAGATACTAGCACTGAATTAACTTTAGTTATGCAGTTCTGCTACAAGTAATGTTCTATGCTACTGATGACAAACTAATCTGACTACACTGTAAATTTCTGCTAGAGTCCAACACAAGTTAGCTTCTGCATACCTGTGTGTAGCAGTCTGCATACAGTAGTTTATGCAGGGTCTCAACACTGAGTAGCTTCTAGCATGGCCAACTTTGTTATGCAGGGTTCTGCATGACTTTGTAATGTTGTTATGCAGGGTTCTGCATGACATTGTAATGTTGTTATGCAGGGTTCTGCATGACACTGTAATGTTGTTATGCAGGGTTCTGCATGACATTGTAATGTTGTTATGCAGGGTTCTGCATGACATTGTAATGTTATGCAGGGTTCTGCATGACATTGTAATGTGTTATGCAGGGTTCTGCATGACACTGTAATTTTTATGCAGGGTTCTGCATGACACTGTAATGTTGTATGCAGGGTTCTGCATGACATATAATGTTGTTATGCAGGGTTCTGCATGACATTGTAATGTTATGCAGGGTTCTGCATGACATTGTAATGTTATGCAGGGTTCTGCATGACACTGTAATGTTGTTATGCAGGGTTCTGCATGACATTGTAATGTTATGCAGGGTTCTGCATGACACTGTAATGTTGTTATGCAGGTTCTGCATGACACTGTAATGTGTTATGCAGGGTTCTGCATGGACATGTATAGTTTTATGCAGGGTTCTGCATGACATTGTAATGTTGTTATGCAGGGTTCTGCATGACATTGTAATGTTGTTATGCAGGGTTCTGCATGACATTGTAATGTTGTTATGCAGGGTTCTGCATGACACTGTAATGTTATGCAGGGTTCTGCATGACACTGTAATGTTGTTATGCAGGGTTCTGCATGACACTGTAATGTTGTTATGCAGGGTTCTGCAGGACACTGTAATGTTATGCAGGGTTCTGCATGACACTGTAATGTTGTTATGCAGAGTTCTGCATGACATTGTAATGTACATATAGTGGAGAAGTGTGCCATAATAGTATGAATGTTATAATTGTAAAGCATAATTTTATAATTCATAATGTGCATTTGGGGGTACTGTAAAGTACTCTAACTGTAATTATAAAGAAATCCTGCTAGGTATTTATTTTCCAACTGTGTTTGGGTACTCGGAGTAAGCGTGGCAAAGGGGAGTCACGTGGAGTCAGCATGGTGTGGAAGCTGGCGTCGGAGATGCTGTGTATTAAGGTAAGTTTTGTAGTTGTGTACTCCTTTTGTTTAGCTAACTCAAGCCATAGGCTCTTCTATGGCTACCTCTATGTTCACCCAGCCTCTGACATGGTCAGGGTGCTGTGGGATGAGTGAGGAAATGAGAAATGGGGTTGGTATTTGAGTAGTGACAACCTGGCGCTGACTAGCCGAGTGTTATGGTTACTGGACCGCCAGCCGCCTGCTTCTTGGGCCCGCTATGAGGGCGTTTTGGATAGGAGATACATGAAAGTGTTTTCTAGAGTGTGTATATAGTGTTATGTTGAATAAATAGATATTTTTCTAACTAGGATTTTTTGCCTAACCCTCTTAACCAACCCATTGAAGTACAAATGCTGGTTTAGCGTTTTCTGTTTTGACTGGGATAGCCCTTGGTGGCCTGTTTATGTTTGAGATGAGTGTAACTTTTACCTTTGCCCTTAGACAAGGCTCTAGTCCCAAGCTATCCCACCTTTTCTGTGTAACACCAACTACACAGTAGCTTCTAGCAACTGAGTCCAACTACACAGTAGCTTCTAGCAACTGAGTCCAACTACACAGTAGCTTCTAGCTACTGGGTCCAACTACACAGTAGCTTCTAGCTACTGAGTCCAACTACACAGTAGCTTCTAGCTACTGATTTCCAACTACACAGTGGCTTCTAGCTACTGGGTCCAACTACAGAGTAGCTTCTAGCTACTGAGTCCACTACACAGTAGCTTCTAGCTACTGAGTCCAACAACACAGCAGCTTCTAGCTACTGAGTCCAAACTCCCAGTAGTTTCTGGCTACTGAGTCCAACTACACAGAAAGTTCTAGCTACTGAGCACCTACACAGTAGCTTTGGCTACCGAGTCCAACTACACAGTAGCTTTAGCTACTGAGTCCAACTACCAGAAACTTCTGCTACATTAAACTACACAGTAGCTCCTAGTTTACTGAGTCCAACTACCATTAGCCTTCTGGCTACTGATGTCAACTCACAGTAGCTTCTTAGCTATTAGAGTCCAACTACCAGTAAGCTTCTAGTCCCGAGTCCAACACACAGTAGCTTCTAGCTACTGAGTCCAACTACCAGTAGCTTCTAGTACTGAGTCCAACTCACAGTAGCTTCTAGCTACTGATCCAACTACCAGTAGCTTCTGCACTGATTTTCCAACTACACATAGCTTCTGGCTACTGAGTCCAACTAAAACAGTAGCTTCTATTTACTGAGTCCAACTACCAGTAGCTTCTAGCTACCGAGTCCAACTCACAGAGCTTCAAGCTACTGAGTCCAACTCACAGTACTTCTGGCTACTGAGTCCAACTCACAGTAGCTTCTACTACTGAGTCCAACTACCAGTACTTCTGGCTACTGAGTCCAACTGCACAGTAGCTTCTAGCTACTGAGGCCAAACTACACAGTAGCTTCTAGCTACTGAGTCCACTACACAGTAGTTTCAAACTCTGAGTCCAACTACACAGTAGCTTTAGCTATGAGTCCAACTACCAGTAGCTTCTCTACTGAGTCCAACTACACAGTATCTTTAGCAAATGAGTTCCAACTACACAGTACTTTTTGCTACTAAGTCCAACTACCACAGTAGTTTCTGGGCTACTGAGTCCAACTACACAGTAGCTTCTAGCTACTGAGTTCAACTACACAGTAGTTTCTAGCTACAGAGTCCAACTACACAGTAGCTTCTAGCTACTGAGTCCAACTACACAGTAGCTTCTAGCTACTGAGTCCAACTACACAGTAGCTTCTAGCTACTGAGTCCAACTACACAGTAGCTTTTTGCTACTGAGCCCAACTACACCAGTAGTTTCCCAAAGCTACGAGTCCAACTACACAGTAGCTTCTAGTACGAGTCCAACTCCCACAGTAGCTTCTACTACTGAGTCCAACTACCAGTAGCTTCTAGCTACAGTCCAACTACACAGTAGCTTCTAGCTACTGAGTCCAACTACCATTTAGTTTCTAGCTACTGAGTCCAACTACACAGTAGCTTCTAGCTACTGAGTCCAACTACACAGTAGCTTCTAGCTACTGAGTCCAACTACACAGTAGCTTCTAGCTACTGAGTCCAACTACACAGTAGCTTTAGCTACTGAGTCCAATTTACACAGTAGCTTCTAGCTACTGAGTCCAACTACACAGTAGCTTCTGTAGCCTACTAGTAGTTTCGCTAACTACACAGTAGCTTCTAGCTACTGAGTCCAACTACTCAGTAGCTTCTGGCTACTGAGTCCAACTACACAGTAGCTTCTAGCTACTGAGTCCAACTACACAGTAGCTTCTAGTTTCTGATCCAACTACTCAGTAGCTTCTAGCTACGAGCCCAAACTACACAGTAGCTTCTAGCTACTGAGTCCAACTACACAGTAGCTTCTAGCTACTGAGTCCAACTACACAGTAGCTTCTAGCTACTGAGTCCAACTACACAGTAGCTTCTAGCTACTGAGTCCAACTACACAGTAGCTTCTAGTACAGAGTCCAACTACACAGACTTCTCTCAGCCCAACTACAGTAGTTTCTAGCTACAAGTCAACACACAGTAGCTTCTAGCTACGAGTCCAACTACACATTTAGTTTTCTAGCTACTGAGTCCAACTACACAGTAGCTTCTAGCTACTGAGTCCAACTACACAGTAGCTTCTAGCTACAGAGTCCAACTACAAAGTAGCTTCTAGCTACAGAGTCCAACTACACAGTAGCTTCTAGCTACGAGTCCAACAAACACAGTAGCTTCTAGCTACTGAGTCCAACTACACAGTAGCTTCTAGCTACTGAGTCCAACTACACAGTAGCTTCTAGCTACAGAGTCCAACTACACAGTAGCTTCTAGCTACAGAGTCCAACTACACAGTAGCTTCTAGCTACTGAGTCCAACTACACAGTAGCTTCTAGCTACAGAGTCCAACTACACAGTAGCTTCTAGCTACTGAGCCCCAACTAAAACAGTGGGTTTCCCTAGCTACTGAGTCCAACTACACAGTAGCTTCTAGCTACAGAGTCCAACTACACAGTAGCTTCTAGCTACTGAGTCCAACTACACAGTAGCTTCTAGCTACAGAGTCCAACTACACAGTAGCTTCTAGCTACGATCCAACTACACAGTAGCTTCTAGCTAAGAGTCCAACTACACAGTACCCTTGTCTAGCAAAAACTGCAGTACCCAACTACACAGTAGCTTCTAGCTACAGAGTCCAACTACACAGTAGCTTCTAGCTACAGTTACTTGTAATAACCTTTTTCTCCGACACAGTAATTAATCAGCAAACAAATTAAATAAAGGAAGCGCATTAGCAAGTACATATTTTTTTATTTTTCGTATAGTATCATATTACAAGTCACTTTGATGTATAAAAAAAATTGTGTTAATGAAGTTGGATTGTGGACATGAAAAGGAATAAAATCTTCAAGGAGATTAACATAAGATAAATGTGAACATCTACTCGAATCATGTCATACTAACGTACTAGATGGAAGTCAATTGTTTCTGGAATGAATACAGTCAGTTGTTACTGGAATGCATAGTGTCAGTTGTTACTGGAATGCATAGTGTCAGTTGTTACTGGAATGCATAGTGTCAGTTGTTACTGGAATGCATAGTGTCAGTTGTTACTGGAATGAATACTTCAGTTGTTACTGGAAGAATAAAAGTCAGTTTAATGAATGAATACAGTTGTTAATGGAATGAATACAGCCAGTTTGTTACTGGAATGAATACAGTCAGTTTAATGGAATGAAACAGCAGTTTGTTACTGGAATGAATACAGTCAGTTGTTACTGGAATGAATACAGTCAGTTAATGGAATGAATACAGCCAGTTGTTACTGGAATGAATACAGTCAGTTGTTACTGGAATGAATACAGTCAGTTGTTACTGGAATGAATACAGCCAGTTGTTACTGGAATGAATACAGTCAGTTGTTACTGGAATAAATACAGCCAGGGTTTGGTTACTCTGGAATGGAATACAGCCCGTTGTTACTGGAAAAATCAGCCCGTTGTTTAGGAATGAATACAGTCTTGTTAGGAATAAATACAGCAGTTGTTAATGGAATGAATACAGTCAGTTGTTACTGGAATGAATACAGCCAGTTGTTACTGGAATAAATACAGTCAGTTGTTAATGGAATGAATACAGTCAGTTGTTACTGGAATAAATACAGTCAGTTGTTAATGGAATGAATACAGTCAGTTGTTAATGGAATGAATACAGTCAGTTGTTACTGGAATGAATACAGCCAGTTTTTTACGGAATAAAAAGTTTCCTTTTTAAAGAATAAAAAATTAAGTTAATGATAAATTTAAAAAATGGTTACTTAAAATTCCAGTCTTTTAAGGAAGAACAAAGCTTTTTTGGAATTTTTCATTTTAAAGGAAGGAAAAAATATTGTTAAATGGAATTGAATAAAAGTACGTAATGGAAAAACGGTTTCCCTTGAAAGAAAAAAAGAAATGTAAATAATGAAAAAAAAAGGGCCTTTACACTTCCTTTTTTCCCTCCGAAGCCTTTCTTTTTTGGGTCTTTTCCAAAGTGAACGAATCTTTTTTGGGAATGTTCATATATGGCCAAGGGAAGGTGGTAAAAGTCTAATTTTGGGAAAATGAGAGGCAGATTCGACCAACCTCCTTTTCTTGATGCTTGTTTGGTCTTTTCTTATTTGACCCGTCGGGTCTCCTTGGTTCCTCGACCTTGTCTTGGGGGTAAAGGTAAAATTCTTAAAACCTGACCCAACCCTTTCGACCACCCCTCCCCCTTTAAGCTCAGAAAACTAAAAATTCTTACGTGTTTAATGTATTATTTGATGCCTATAATAACTATGTTTTCCCTACAATCAACTTAAAATTATAAATTATATTTCCCTAAACCCAAATAAACCACCATCGGTAGGTTTAAAACCCCAAACAAAGTCCAAACTTCAGAGACCCTACACTCCACTAGCATCTAAGATTCATCCTGTCCTGTCGCTGAGTTAACTTCTGACTAGTTTTCCTAACCCCTGAAAAGTTTTTAATCGGTTCAACAACAACCATAAACCCAAAATTAATTTTTAAAAGCTAAATTCCATCGGCCAGCTTTGATTTGTACAAAGATTCATCCTGTTGGGAACCTTACTTCCAGTAATGGGTTTTATCTAATTCTCCCCAAAAGTTAGATGGGTTTGTTCAATCTTTTACATTTTATCAAACCAAAATTTCTATTTTGCTAAGTTTATCTTTGGTGGTTTTTTTTCAGGGAAAATTCCATAATGTTAGGGAGGGCTCTTGATTTAGGGAATTGGATCTGTGCTCCAGTTCCCCGAATTAAGCCTGAATGCCTTCCACATACCCCTCCAGGCGCTGTATAATCCTACGGGTTTAGCGCTTCCCCTTGATTATAATAATAATGGTTGATTTTGTATCTCTTGGTGTTACTGACATGATTTCGGGGGATAAAGTTTAGGTGATTCAATTTTTATTTTTTTTGTAAATGTGATGTAATTTTCGTGACTGAGATGTAATTTTCGTGACTGAGATGTAATTTTCGTGACTGAGATGTAATTTTTGTCCTTGATGTGTTTTTTTGTGTGTTTTGTAAAAGTATAATATTTTTTTAGTGGTTGAGATGCAAAATTTGTTGATTGAGACGTAAATGTTTGGTGAGAGTTCGAGTAAGTGTAATTTTTTCGTAATTTTTAGTGGTTAAGTAAGTTTTCTATGTTCATGATGTGTTTTTTTTGTAGATTATCAAAAAGTTTGTGTGATGGTTTTCAGAGTAATGAATGTTTTCAGAGTATGAAAATGTGTAATTAAATGAATAATGAAATATGTAAATGTTTTCTGGAACAAAGAAATATATGTTTTCTGGGGCAGAGAAATATGTTTTCTGGGGCAGAGAAATATGTTTTCTGGGGCAGAGAAATATGTTTTCTGGGGCAGAGAAATATGTTTTCTGGGGCAGAGAAATATGTTTTCTGGGGCAGAGAAATATGTAAATGTTTTCTGGGACAAAGAAATATGTTAATGTTTTCTGGGACAAAGAAATATTTAAATGTTTTCGAGATCATGAAATGAAATGAAAGAATAATGTTTATTTCGGGGTAATGGAATGAAAGTGTAATGACTTTTTCAAGATAATGAAATAAAAAAATTTTAATTTCAGGATGACGAAAAGTGTAATGAAATGTATAATGTTCTTTATCATGACTGAGAAAATGAAATGTTTATTTAATCGTTGTAATGAAATTAAATAAAAGTGTAATGATTATTTCGGAGTGATGGAAAGTTTAATGATTTTTCAAAGTGGGTCAAAGTCAAAATTTCGTGATTTATTATAAATTTTTGGCGATTATGATTTATTCAAGTTTTAGGGGTTATTAATGTGTATTGTTTTGGTTTTAGGATTATTATTTTGAATTGTTCGTGATGTGATTTTTGGTTTTGTTTTGTTAAAGTATATTTCCTTTGGTGATTGAGAGGTCAATTTGGTGGTTGAAATTGAACTTTTTGGTGCTGCTGATATAATTTTGTGGTGATGATGTAATTTTGGGGAATGTGATGACATTTTTTAGTAATATTGTGAAGATCACTACTTTCAAGGTCATGAAATTTCACTAAACATAAGAACATAAGAAAGGAGGAACACTGCAGGAGGCCTGTTGGCCCATACTAGGCAGGTCCTTTACAATTCATCCCACTAACAAAACATTTACCCAACCCAATTTTCAATGCTACCCAAGAAATAAGCTCTGATGTGCAAGTCCCTCTCAAATCCAACCCCTCCCACTCATGTACTTATCCAACCTAAATTTGAAACTACCCAAAGTCCTATCTGGAGAGTTATCTGGAGAGAGTTCCGGGGGTCAACGCCCCCGCGGCCCTGTCTGTGACCAGGCCTCCTTAGGTCAGTGTCCCAGGATGCGACCCACACCAGTCGACTAACACCCAGGTACCCATTTTACTGATGGGGAACATAGACAACAGGTGGAAAGAAACACGTCCAATGTTTCTACTCTGGCTGGGAATCGAACCCAGACCCTCACCGTGTGAAGCGAGAGCGTTAACCACCAGGCCTCAATAACCCAACTAGGTAGACTGTTCCACTCATCAACTACCCTATTTCCAAACCAATACTTTCCTGCGTCCTTTCTAAATCTAAACTTATCTAATTTAAATCCATTACTGCGGGTTCTCTCTTGGAGAGACATCCTCAAGACCTTATTAATATCCCCTTTATTAATACCTATCTTCCACTTATACACTTCGATCAGGTCTCCCCTCATTCTTCGTCTAACAAGTGAATGTAACTTAAGAGTCTTCAATCTTTCTTCATAAGGAAGATTTCTAATGCTATGTATTAATTTAGTCATCCTACGCTGAATGTTTTCTAACGAATTTATGTCCATTCTGTAATATGGAGACCAGAATTGAGCTGCATAATCTAGGTGAGGCCTTACTAATGATGAATAAAGCTGCAGTATGACCTCTGGCCTGCTGCAGTGTTCCTCCTTTCTTATGTTCTTATGTTCTTAGTATCATTCATTGACAACTGGAACAACTTCTATGGCCGAAATGACATGTTTGCCAGGGATGGGGTTCACTTATCCAGGGTATTCAGACTTAATACCCGTTTTTATGCAACAGTTCAAGCGATCTCGGACATACAATGCCACCCCACCCCCCTTCCCGATACTTCTATCTACTTGGAACAATTTAAAACCCTGAATGTGACATTCCCCAGGCATGTCCCGACTTTTTAAATTAAACCCCGTCTCATTAAGGAAAATACTTCAATGTTACCAGAAATTTCCCCAATTAATCTCAACCGGTTCATCTTTTTCCCAAGCATTTAAGGCTTTTAAAGCATAAAAAAAAATGAAAAAACTCTCTTTTTACCCTTCCTGCTCATTTCTTTTTTTTCTACTAAACCTATTACCTTTATCGCCAGTGCCCACTGGTTTTGTCAATATTTTCCTCGTTATACTTTTTAATAGTTCCCCTTAAAAACTCAAAATTATTATAAAAGGAAAATTCACTGTTTTCCCTGCCAAATCCCATACCACTAACTATTCCTATTTTAAAAAGTCCAAATGGCCCCCTTCCACTGCAGTTCCCCATTGCCCCCCCCCCCAGCCCTAGATAAGTGAACCAAATCCCTGGCATCCCGGGTCATTTTGCCATAGATGGGTTTTCCCCGTTGTCAATAAATTTGTTACCCCCTTTTTTCCTTGCAGTATTTGTCCCCCCGCAATTGACCCCAATTCCCGGGGGAAAAACCTTTCTTTTTCCAAAATCCCCCTTTTGGGGGCCCAAAAAATACCACATTTTACAGGGTTACCACCCTTCCTCCAAAATTATTTTTCTTTGCTGACCTATACCTGTTTATCAGATTTCCCCTCCTTTGTTCCCAAAACATCGTTGCCTCCAGCCCGAGACAGATAATAGGGAAAGCTCCCTTCCTCTCAAGATGTCTTTCCCGGAAAGGGTAACAAATCCTCCCTCCCCCGCCCAGGAAAGCAAACCCCCTGTTCCCACCCCCTGTTTCAAGCAGAAAGGGGCCCCATCCCCTTACTAACTTGGGTTTCCCCAACAACAAAAAATATTATTTCCTTCCTTGGTGTCGTTTCGTGTGATGTTCCCGGGAGTCGGGGCTCACTTTCGGGGGCCGGTAGCACAGAGAATGCATTTCATTTTTCCACAACAGTTTTCCCACAGCGTCTCTTTCTCAAACGTTTTTTACCTTTCCATTTCTCTTTTTGATCGTCAAATTTGTTCCTTGCTGTCCCGCCCTGACTAGTTTCCCTTCTTGACCCGAGGACCCCCAAAAAGGAGGACTATTTCAAAACTTCTTATTTTCCCCGGGGCAGTGCCCAATCTCCAACTTCGCCATCCTCAATTCTTCCTTTTTGTGTTTTTTAAAAGGGTTTCTCGGGTGGAAGGGGATCTTGGGTTTAGGGCCCTAGAGAAACAAAGTCGACACGGGCCTAAATGAGCTAAAACACAGGTCACTCTGAGGGGTAAGTTTAAAGGTTAAATTCCCGAGTAAAACCAAGTAAACGTTTGCCTTTTTTGCGCAAAACCCTTTTTGGGACTGGGTATCTTTTGGGTTTAGGGTTTCTGCTTACCATGCCCCCCCAATCTTTTTCCCCAATTTTGTATGATCAAGCTTGCTTCAAACCCGATTATAGCTTGAGGGTTTTTTTTTTCCTAAGGACTTGTACCTTTCAAATTTTCCACATTGAACTTTTCTGTCCCTTTTTTTAGGGGCTAAAACATTAATTTTTTCTAAATCGTTTCCCGGGGGTTTTAGGGGATACCTCAGAATTTAATCATTCGGCCTTCTTTGTTTTTCATCATCAAATTGGGGTATGTCAATCGTAATCCTTCATCAAGGTCATGAATGTAAAATTTTGAACAAGAGGGGCCCCAAAAATGATTTCCCTTTTGGAATTTCCCCAAAAAATACTAAAAACCCCCTTTTTGATTTGAACCCCCTTATTTGGGAAAATCTTGCTGTCTAATTTGGGAAAAACCATACCCCCTATCCATACTAAACTTTTTCCCCTATACCATGAGCTGGCCCTTTTCTTAAGAGACTTCGTGAGGGACAAATATCGACGGCTTTTTAAAATCCCAAAAAAACAATATCATATTCTTTATCACTGTCTACTGCCTCAAAAATTTATTTAAGAACGTCAGTAAATTTGTCAGGCAAAACGACTCTCGTGAACCCATGCTGAGATTCATTAATCAAATTATGTCTTCAAGGTGATTTTCTAATAATTTTCAGTATATTGATTCTAATAACTTGCCGACTATAGATGTCAGACTTATTGGACGGTAATTTGAAGGAACGGACTTATCCCCCGATTTGAAATGGGAACCAATTTAGCCATCTTCCACAACTCGGGGCACAACACCAGTAGGGATGGACGCATTAAACACACTCGTTAATGGCTGACTAAGTTCCATCTTGCATTCTTCTTCTCCTGTCCTATTCCTTCTCCGAGTCATATTCATTTTTTTTGCCTTTCCCCATCCTCTTTCTAATCCTAGTTATCCTCTTCTACTCTTCCTTGACCTGCTCCTCCTACTCTTCTTCTTCCTCCTCCCCCTCCTGCCTCTCCTCCTTCTCGTCCTCCCTCCTAATTGTATTAAAGACAATAAGCCTTCACCAGAGGACTGTTTATGTGCTGGTGGAGGGGAGACGGTGAGTTTCACCTGAAGATGGTCGCTAGGGGAAAAAGGTAAATTTTATCGCTATCGATACAGTCCATAACAGTAGAATAACGAGAGAGAAAGGGAGGGAGGGAGGTGAACAGTGGTCGTAAAAGGAAGTAGAGGGAGGGTGGAAGCTAGGGCTGTGTCCTTGATAAGGCCGAGGATGGATATTGTCAGCGGTATGTAAGGAGCGAGGGGAGAGATCTTCCACACGTTGAAGCGACGCCCGCTTCCTCGACAGTAAAAAGTTTATGTAAATACGAGACAGAGAGGAACCTGATGGTAGAGGTCTCATGTTCTTCAAATATTTATGGGTAGCTTTTGTGTGACAAAGGCAGTTTTAAATGTTTTTGCAATGATGAATTTACAGACTAAGAGCGGTTATCCTACGTCACTACATTTCAATGCTTAGCCCTTCCTACAATATGCGAATAAAAAACACGGTGCGGGTGGGGATCGAACTCACGGCAAACGAGTCTTAATTCAAGGCCATGCTTAAGCCACTGGGCCACCTGGCTGCAGTAAATCACCAGTATCATGAGTCAATATACGAAGATATTTCCAGGATGAGACGCACAACAGTCTGTAAGGACATGATTGTCAATTATAGTAAAACAGAGGCAACCAGCGTTAAGAGATATGCTCGATGCTTCCTCCTATCGCAAGTCCTATGCGGGATCCTCCGTTCTGAGCTGATGACAGTTCCACGGAGGTACGGTACGAAAAGAGGTTTTCTTATTTATAATTTAAATTGGTTGCATTTTATTATCTATTAATACTTATTATAAAATAATTTGATTTTCATAATGGGTACCAGTGAATTTGTTCTGTTATTTCTTTATCTTTACTCCATCTTTTTATTTATTTCATTCATACAACGAGAAAAACTCATTTAATATGGCTTTAAATTTTTAAGATTGGTGAACAGAAACTAGGAAAGATTCTTTTAAAAAAATTAAAGAGTCCAGGTGACTTTATAACTTAATTTTCAGGACCCCTTCCCAGCAATCTAGATTATTTCTGATGACTTTCAGTGCCTTCTGCTCATTGATTTGAAGCATATAAAAAAAAGAGTCATAATCCCAACCGATGGAGAAGACTTTTACTCACTCATAAATGGGGGTCATTTATCAACTTTATTTGTGTGATAAATGGATTAGAATGAGACATTTGTGCAGCGTTTGGGAATCTTTGTTGGGACACTTTGCCCGCCAAATTGCTTCAGTCCAATAAAAAAGTTGAAGATTGAGGGCACTTACGCAACATACGGGAATCTTTATTGAAGTAACGCTCCGCCACACAGTGGCTTCATCAGTCCAATACAAAGTAGGAAGGGGTAAGAAGAGGGGGAGTTTGAGGTAATCGTCCCTCAGCCTGGAGTCGCTGTGTTCAGTCCATCAATCTTGTCTAGAAGAGTGAAAGGACTGAACACATCGACTCCAGGCTGAGGGAGTGATTATCTCAAACTACTCCTCTTCTTATACCTTTCCCACTCTGTATTGGACTGATGAAACCCCTGACTGGCGAAACCTTTAAACTCAAGGATTCCCAAGTGTTGCAGAAGTGTCGACTTTATTATCAAAAGAATTGTACAGTTTTTATTCCCGTTTCATCACATTAATAATAGTTTACTCTCCCCTTCTAAATAACTTCAGTAATTAAAAGTAATTAATGCATCTTACAGCTAGAACAGTATACATTAAGTTTAATACAAGTGAGACTGTATTTGTCAGTGTATTAGATTTAGGTAAAAACATTTTCAGAACTGATGTGTTTCCCAGAAATTAACATTCCCCCTTGTTAAAAAGCTAAACAATCAAAATTAGACAGTTTTATTAAGCTGATAGTAATACTGACTTCCTCTCAGTAAAGAATTCGTACTGGAAAACAGGAAATTTTCTTTACTGATGCTCTACATCAAAAAATCTAACGCCCAATAAGTTTGAACAATTTTGGTGCACTTTTGAAATTATCAAGAAATTGCTAAAAATCATGGAATCGTTAGATTCAGGGCTGCTCTTAGTGTAATGCTGGAATGGGCTAAAACTTATAGTTAGAATTTGTCTAAACCCCAAAAATTTTTAGTTACTTTGACGTTTTCTTTAACTCGGGAACAAGAGACTATTATTATCAGTAACAGTATTGCTGAAGCCGCGTATATAAACTTAATATAAATTGGAAATACCTAGGATAATTTATCGAAACTATAAATTTTATGCACTTTCACACTGAAGAATAAAACTGGGCTTAGTTTCGTTGTTTAGGAAATTAAAAATGACACGAAATCATTAATAACAAAATGTATACAAACCATACCACGGTTTGGGCTTGAACCCGAGGATTCAAGCCCCTCCTGTAGATAGTTTATGGAACATTTAAAAAAATTTTTTACTTTATTTAGGGTAACAACTATGGGATCAATTTCCCGGTAATAATACATAATTCGTAGAAAAAAAAAATGTTTGGGATTAAAAAAAACAAACTGGAAATTACGGTACTGGTTAACATGCTGACGCTCTAATCGTGCTCCCTTGACGTTTTTTCGTTTCCGATTTTTTTAGTAACGGAATAACTGGCTGCTATATTCGTGTCTTTCACAGATAAACCATCCCCCGGCCCGGGATTGAACCCGCGGTCAAAAAGTTCAAAACTCCCCCCGTCGCAATCTTTGTCATTACTTTTCGTGGTTCACATGATTATTGCATTTTTTTGCTTGGCTTATAGCTTTTGTCATTTTTTCCCGTTAATATTATGTCGTTGGGCAACAAGGTGTCCCTAAAAAATTCAGTTCTCTTTTCTTAAGCCAAACTTGGAAATTATAAGTCATGGGAACGAAATTTTTTTAATTCAGAAAAAATTTTATTTTTTTTTAAGTTTTAACTTCAAAAATTTTTTGTGGTTATTTTTTTTTTTGGGGGGGGGGGGGGGGGGTTTAATACATACCTTATGTGATTCTGAAAGATCTTTTAATTTGTAAATTGAGGGGAAACAAAAAAGCTTTGAAACATGTTATACGCTTTATTTAATCTCCTTGATTCTTGATTTTGTTTACAAATAAAGTTCTCAAAACATGGTATTTAAAAAGTGGGAGGGGGAAGAAAATATTCAGACAGTTCAAAAGGAAACCCTTTTGGGGGGGAATTTACCGCCAGTTTTTTTCCCGAAAAACGAAATATACTTGCTTTGTGATAAGACTCAGATTTCTTGCGACGTTAAGTCTCCTTTGCTTGGCGTGGTAGCCCACCCCTGAGCTGTTCAATGACGATATAGTTAAGGGTTTAAAAACCAAATTTTTTTTCAGTTTAAAAAAAATTTAGGGGGTGGGAAATACGGGGCCCGAGTTTTGTGGGGCTTTCAATGTTCTAAAAAAAGGTCAGCCTTAATACCCTTTTAAGTGAGCTTTGACGTTGCTGCACCATGTAGGTATGAATGTTGTCTTGTGTTATAGGAGATGTTTTTACTTGGGTTCCCTTTAGCACGTCAAATGTTTTTGCAAAACACTCGTTTACAGTTAACAAGTCATTCAAACCACACTTGTTATATTTCGTGTAATTATCCACTTAGGCGAACACGGATACGCAGTAACATACGTGATTTTTTCTACCCCCAAATTTCCCCGACTATATAAGGTAAAATGCTAAAATTCCCAATTTCCCGAATTGTTAGAAAAGAACAAAGGGTCAAAAAACATTTGGGCACAACTGTCCCTTTTTCTTAACCAACCTATCTCTATGATATCCAAAACAATAACTCACTTTGTGATATGCTTCAGATACTAAACTAAATCATCACCTAACGAATGCTTTCATGTCACCCTCATCTCTGATCGCCAGCTCATCATAATATCTGATAGTTTTCCCTACAACTCAACTGAAATGTTATAACTTAATACAGGCTCTCCACGAATCAAACAAATTAAACCATACCACGGGTGAGGTTAGAACCCGCGATCAGAGAGTCTCAAAACTCCAGACCGACGCCTTAGCCACTGGGCCAGCTAGCTTCAATAAGATTCATCCTGTGGCTAACGTGTCGGTCTGAAGTTTTGAGACTCTCTGACCGTACGTTCTAACCCCACCCGTGGTATGGTTTGTTTGCAATCGTGTCATTACGATTTCGCGAGTCAAACAAATTAAATTTCTAAAATTGCTAACGTTGTTCTCTATGGTACAGCTGTTGTTTATAGTACATATTCATCAAGATTTGAATCTCCTTTACTTCCTGCAGGTCACCTGGGTTTTATTATCTAGATTACTGGAGAAAAGTTTAAACCCGATGGTTTTGTCCACAGTCTTAGATACATTAAAAACATCCAATACGTCATCCTCTCTAGCCGTTTTGGTGACTAAGATGCAATATTGGTGGTTTTTTTTTCCCTCAGTAAGGTTTCCTTGAAGTTAGGGAGGGGCTCTTGAATTAGGGAATTGGATCAGTGCTCCATTCCCCGAATTAAGCCTGAATGCCTTCCACATAACCCCTCCAGGCGCTGTATAATCCTACGGGTTAGCGGTCTTTCCCCTTGATTATAATAATAATATTAATGGTGGTTTGATTTTGTATCTCTTTGGTGTTACTGACATGATTTCCGGGGACATACTTTTAGTGTGATTCAATTTTTATTTATTTTTTGTAAATGTGATGTAATTTCGTGACTGAGATGTACATTTTCGTGACTGAGATGTAAATTTCGTGACTTAATGTAATTTATGTCCTAGATGTTTGTTTTTTGTGTGTTTTTAAAAGTATAATATTTTTTTTGTGGTTGAGAGGCAAAATTTGTTGATCAGAGACGTAAAATGTTTGGTGAGAGTTCGAGTTAAGTGTAAATATTTTCGTACTTTTTAGTGGTAAGTAAGCTGTTTCTATGTTCATTATGTGTTTTTTTTGTAGATTAACAAAAGTGTTTGTGTGATGGTTTCAGAGTAATGAATGTTTTCAGAGTATGAAAATGTGTAATTAAATGGAATTAATGAAATAATGTAAATGTTTTTCTGGAACTAAAGAATTAGTGTTTTCTGGGGCAGAGAAATATGGTTTTTCTGGGGCGAGAGAAATATGTTTTCGGGGCAGAGAAATATGTTTTTCTGGGCAGAGAAATAATGTTTTCTGGGCAGAGAAATATGTTTTATCTGGGCTGAGAAATATGTAAATGTTTTCTGGGACAAAGAAATATGTTAATGTTTATTCTGAACAAAGAAATATTATAAATGGTTTTCGAGATCATCGAAATGAAATGAAAGGAATTAATGTTTATTTTACCGGGGTAATGGAATGAAGTGTAATGAGACTTTTCAAGATAATGAAATAAAAAAATTTTAATTTCCGGATGACGAAAAAGTGTAATGAAATGTATAATGTTCTTTTATCATGAACCTGATAAAATGAAATTGTAATTAATCGTTGTAATGAAATTAAAATAAAAGTGTAATGATTATTTCGGAGTGATGGAAAGTTAATGATTTTTTCAAGTGGGTCAAAGTCAAAATTTCGTGATTTATTAGAAATTTTTGGCGATTATGATTTATTCAAGTTTTAGGGGTTATTAATGTGTATTGGTTTTGGTTTTAGATTAATATGTTTGGAATTGTTCGTGATGTGAATTTGGTTTGTTTTTGTTAACGTATATTTTCTCTTGGTGATTGAGAGGTCAATATGGTGTTGAAATGAACCTTTTGGTGCTGCTGATTATAATTTTTGAGTGATATGTAATTTTTTGGGGAATGTGATTGACATATTTTAGTACTATTGTGGAAGATCACTACTTTCAAGGTCATGAAAATTCACTAAACATAAGAACATAAGAAAGGAGAACACTGCAGGAGGCCTGTTGGCCCCATACTAGGCGCAGGTCCCTTTACAATTCAACCCACTACAAAACATCTACCCCAACCCAATTTTCAAATGCTACCCAAGAAATAAGCTCTGATGTGCAAGTCCCTCTCAAATCCCAACCCCCTCCCACTCATGTACTTATCCACCCTAAAATTTGAAACTACCCAAAGTCCTAACTGGAGAGTTACTGGAGAGAGTTCCGGGGTCAACGCCCCCGCGGCCCTGTCAGTGACCAGCCTCCCTTAGGTCAGTGTCCCAGATGCGGACCCACACCATCCGACTAACACCCCGTACCATTATACTGATGGGGAACTTAGACAACAGGTGGAAAGAAACACGTCCAATGTTTCTACTTCTGGCTGGGAATTCGAACACCAGACCCTCACCGAGTGAAGCGAGAGCGTTAACCACCACCTCAATAACCCCAACTAGGTAGACTGTCCACTCATCAACTACCCTATTTCCAAACCAATACTTTCCTGCCGTCCTTTCTAAATCTAAACTTAACTAATTCAAATCCATTACTGCGGTTCTCTCTTGGAGAGACATTTTCCCCCCCTCAAGACCTTTATAATATCCCCTTTATTAATACCTACTTCCACTTATACACTTCGATCATGTCTCCCCTCATTCTATCGTCTACATTGAATGTAACTTAAGAGTTCCTTCAATTCTTTTCTTCATAAGGAAGATTTCTAATGCTATTAATAATTTTATTCATCCTACGCCTGAATGTATTCTAACGAATTTATGTCCATTCTGTAAATATGGAACCAGAATATGAGCTGCATAATCTAGGTGTGGCCTTACTAATAATGATGAATAAAGCTGCAGTATGGCCCTCTGGCCTGCTGCATGTTCTCCTTTCTTAAGTACTTATGTTCTTAGTATCATCATTGACAACTGGAACAACTTCTATGCCGAAATGACATGTATGCCAGGGATGGGGTTCCTATTATCCAGGGTATTCAGACTTAATACCCGATTTTATGCAACAGTTCAAGCGATCTCGGACAACAATGCCACCCCACCCCACTTCCCGATACTTCTATCTACTTGGAACAATTTAAAACACCCTGAAGTGAACATTCCGCAGGCATGTCCCCGACCTTTTTAAATTAAAAAACCACGTCTCAGTTAAGGCAAATACACAATGTTACCCAGCTCTAGCAATTAATCTCAACTCGTTCAACTATTCCTAGCACAACGGCTATTAGCATAATAAAAAATGGAAACTCTCCTCTTTAACCCTTTCCTGCTCATTTCTGTTTTTCTACTAAACCTATTATCCTATCGCCTAGTGTCACTGGCTTTTCAATATCTACTCGTTATACTTATTACTAGTCCCTTAGAACTTCATAATATACTACAAAAACTGGAACTTCACTGCTTTCCTGCCAAATCCCATACCACTAACTATTCCTATTACAGTCTAATGCTCCTTCCACTGCATTGCAGTGCCCCACCCAACCTAGATAAGTGAACCCCATCCCTGGCATACATGTCATTTCGGCCATAGATGAGGTCCCAGTTGTCAATGAATGTTACCGCATTTTCCTTGCAGTATTTTGTCCAGCCAGCAATTGACACAATTGCCTGGACAACCATCATTTCCAACTCCTCTCCTTGCAAAATACCACATATGACAGGTTACCACCCTTCCTCCTAATTATTCTATTGCTGACCTATACCTGCTATCAGATCTTCACTCCTATTCTGCCAACAATCGTTTGCCTCCAAGCACTAGACAGATAATAGGAATGGCTCCCATATACCTCTCATGATGTCATCAGACGCTAACAATATCCACCATCCCATCCCAGCCCCAGGACGCAAACCCTCTGTCCCTACCCCTGACCTACAAAGCATAACGCCTATTCCATATACCTAAGTCTTGGCAATCCTCCCCAACAACAACAATATTATTACCTTCCTTGGTGTCGTTCGTCGTGATGTTCCCGGTAGTCGACACACATTCGTCGGGTACACAAGAATGCATTACATTTTCCACAACAGTTTTCCACAGCAGTCTCTTTCATCATCTGTTTCTATACTTTCCATTCGTCTTCTTGATCGTCAACTTCGTTCCTTGCTGCTCTGCCACTGACAAGTTTCCCTTCTTTGACCGAGGACTCAAAACAGAGGACATTACAATCTCTTATTTCCCTCCGGTCCAGTCGCCGAATCTCCCATCTTCCGTTCGCCATCCTCAATTCTTCTTAAGCTGTTGGTAAAGTAGCTCGATGAAGGGCATCTTGGTTCAGTCAGTAGAGAGCACGCTCGTCACGTCCTCAACTGAGGCTAAGCACAGGTCAACTCTGAGGCTAATACAGGTCACTTCTTGAGATAAATCCAATAATCTGTTAGCCTTGTTGCGCACACCCTTAGGCACTGGCTACTTGGCTTTAGATTTCTGCTTACCATGACTCCCAAGTCTTTTCCACATTCTGTATGATCAAGCTCTGCTTCAACCTAGGATTATAGCTCGAGGGGTTATTTTCATTCCGAAGGACTTAGTACCTTACACTTATCCACATGAACTTCATCTGTCATTTTTCAGACGAAGACATAATTGTCTAAATCGTCCCTGGTAGTCATTGGTATCCTCCTCAGAATAATCATTGGCCTATCTTTTGTTTATCATCAACAAACTTGCTCATGTCACCCGTAATCCCTTCATCAAGGTCATGAATGTAAATTATGAACAAGAGAGGCCTAAAACTGATCATTGTGGAATGCCACAAGTTACTAATCCCTCCCCATTCAGATTTGACCCCATTAATGGAAACCTCTGCTGTCTATTGTAAGCCATACCTCTATCCATACTAAACATTACCTCCTATACCATGACTGCCACTTTTTCTTAAAGAGACTCTCGTGAGGTACACTATCGACGGCTTTACTAGAAATCCAAATAAACAATATCATATTTCTCTTATCACTGTCTACAGGCCTCAAAAATTCTCTTGAAGAACGTCAGTAAATTTGTCAGGCACGGAACGACCTCTCGTGAACCCATGCTGAGATTCAATAATCAAAATTAATGCTCTCAAGGTGACTTCTAATAATGTCCAGCTATAATTGATTCTAATATCTTGCCGACTATAGATTGTCAGACTTATTTGGATGGACGTAATTTGAAGGCACGGACTATCCCCCGATTGAACATAGAACCACCTTTAGAGGCCATCTCCCCAACTCTGGCACAACACCGGAGTAGGGATGACCGCATTAAACACACTCGTTTTAATGGCGACTAAGTTTCCCTCTTGCCTTCTCTTCTCTGTCCTATCCTTCTCCAGATCAATAAACATTTTTATGCCTCCTCATCCATCTTTCTAAATCCTATTATCCTCTTCCTACTCTACCTTGTCCGGCTCCTCCTACTCATCTTCTTCCATCCTCCTCCTCCTGCCTCTCCTCCTTCTCGTCCACAACGCACCTAATTGTGATTAAAGACAATAATCTTCACCTAGAGGAACTGTTTCACTGTGCTGTGGAGAGAGACGGAGAGTTTCACCTGAGATGGTCGGCTAGGGGGAAAAAGGTAAATTTTATCGCTATCGATACAGTCCATAACAGTAGAATAACGGAGAGAAAGGGAGAGGGAGTGAACAGTGGGTCGAAAAAGGAAGTTAGAGGGAGGGTGGAAGCTAGGCTGTGTCCTTATAAGGCGAGGATTGGATATATGTCACGGTATGTAAGGAGCGAGGGAGAGTCCATTCCACACGTTTACGCGACGCCCGCCTTCCTCGACAGTAATAGTTTATGTAAATGACTGAGACAGAGAGGAACCTAATTGTAGAGGTTCATGTTCTTCAATATTTATGGGTACTTTTGTGTTACAAAGGCAGTTTTTAAATGTTCTTAGCAATGATGAATTTTACAGACTAAGAGCGGTTTTTCCTACGACACAACATTTCAATGCCTTAGCCCTACCTACAATATCGAATAAAAAACACGGTGCGGGGTGGGGATCGAACACACGCAAACGAGTCATAGAATTCAAGGCCAGTGCTTAAGCCACTGCACCTGGCTGCAGTAAATCCCAGTATCTATGAGTCAATAAACGAAGATAATTCCAGGATGAGAACGCACAACAGTCTGTAAGACATGATTGCAATTATAGTAAAACAGAGGCAACCAGCGTTAAGAGATATGCTCGATGCTTCCTCCTATCGCAAGTCCTCTTCGGATCCTTCCGTTCTGAGCTGATGACAGTTCCACGAGGTACCGTACGAAAAGAGGTTTTCTTTATTTATAATTTAAATTGTTCCATTTTAATTATCTATAATACTTATTAATAAAATAATTTGATTTCATAATTCGGTACAGTGAAGTTGTTTCTGTTATTTTTCTTTTTCCTTTACTCCATCTTTTTATTTTATTTCATTCATAACAACGAAAATACTCATTTAATATGCTTTAAAGTTTTTAAGATTGTTGAACAGAGACAGGAAAGATTCTTTTAACAATAAAAGAGTCCAGGTGACTATAACTTAATTTGCAGGACCCATTCCCAGCAACCTAGATTATTTCTGATGACTTTCAGTGCTTCTGCTCATTTGATTTGAAGCATATAAAAAATGAGTCCATAAGCCAACGAATGGAGAAGACTTATACTCACTCATAAATGGGGCTCATTTATCAACTATATATGTGTGATAAATGGATTAGAATGAGACATTTGTGCATCGTTTGGGAATCTTTGTTGAGGAACACATTGCAAGCCAGTTGCTCAGTCCAATAAAAAAAGTGGAAGATTGAGACACGTACGCAACATACGGAATCTTTATTGAATGTAACGCTCCGCCACACAGTGGCTTCATCAGTCCAATCAAAGTAGTAAGGTGTAAGAAGAGGAGGAGTTGAGGTAATCAGTCCCTCAGCCTGAGTCGCTGTGTTCAGTCCATCAATCTTTCTAGAAGAGTGATGACTGACACTCGACTTCCAGGCTGAGGTAAGTGATTATCTCAAACTACTCCTTCTTCTTATACCTTCCCTACTCTGTATTGGAACTGATGACGAAGCCTCTGACTGGCGAAACCTTATCTCAAGGATTCCCAAGTGTTGCAGAAGTGTCGACCTTTATTATCAAAGAGATGGTACAGTTTTTATTCCCCGTTTACATCACATTAATATAGTTGACTCTGCCTCTTCTAAATAACTTCATTAATTAAAAAAGTAATTAATACATCTTACAGCTAGAACAGTATACATAAGTTTAATACAATGAGACTGTATGTGTCAGTGTATTAGATTTAGTAATAACATTTTCAGAACTGATGTGTTTCCCAGAAATAAACATTCCCATTGTTAATAAGCTAAACAACACAAATAGACAGTTTTATTAAGCTATAGAAATACAGACATTCCTCTCAGTACAGAATCGTACTCGAACAGGAAATTTTCTTTACTGATGCTCACAACAAAATTCTAAAGCTAATAAGTTTGAACAATTTAGGTGCACTTTTGAAATTATCAGAAATTGCTAAATTCATGGATATCGTTAGATTCAGGGCTCTCTTAGTGTCATGCTGGAAAGTCTAAACTTTAGTAGAATAGTCTACCCAAAATTTTCAGTACTTTGCGTTTTCTTTAACTCGGGAACAAAGACTATTAATTATCAGTAACAGTATTGCTGAAGCCGCGATATATAAACTTAATATAAATGGAAATCCCTAGATAATTTATCGAAACTAAAAAATTTATATGCACTTTTCACACTGAAGAATAAAACAGTCCTTGAGTTTCGTTGTTTAGGATTAAATAGACACGAATCATATAAACAAATGTATACAAACCATACCACGTATTGGGCTTGAACCCGAAGATCAAGCCCCCCCTGTAGCATAGTTTTCATGAATGATTTACATAAAATTTACATTACATACGGTCAACAACTATTGGATTCAAGTTTACCGAGTAATAATACATAATTTCATAGAAAAAAAAAATCGTCTTGGATTCAAAAAACAAACTGGAAACTTACGGTACATGGTTAACATGCTGACAGCCTCTAATACGTGCTCCTCTCAGACGTTGTTCTGTTTCACAGATTTGTTAGATAACGGAATAACTGGCTGCTATATTCGTGTCATCTTCACACTGATAAACCATACCCCGGCCGGGATTGAACCCGCGGTCAAAAAGTCTCAAAACTCCAGCCCGTCGCAATCGTGTCATTACGATTTCGTGGTTCACACTGATATATTGACATTAATTTAGCTTGGCTTATGAGCTTTCTGTCATGTTTTCCGTTATATATTATGTGCTGTCTGGCAACAACTGGTGTCCTGAAAATTCCAGTTCTCTATTCTTAAGCCAAACTTAGGCAATTACTAGAGCTCATCGGAACGAACATGTTTTTAATTCTAGAGAAATGTTATTTTATTTTAAGTTTTAACTTCAAAAAAATTTTAGTGGTTATTTTTTTTTTGGGGGGGGGGAGGGGGGTTTAATACATTACACTTATGTGATTCTGAAAGATCTTTAATTTTGTAGATCTGAGGGACAGCACAGAAAGCTTTGAAACACTGTTCATACTTGCTTTATTTATCCTCTCCTTGATTCTTGATTTTGTTTACAAATAAAGTTCTCAAAAACATGGTATCTAAAGAGTGGTAGGAGAAGAAAATATTCAGACAGTTCAAAAAAACAGAGGAAACCTTATGGGGAATTTTACCAGCCAGTCTATTTTATTCCGACATAAACTGAAATATACTTAGCTTCAGTGATAAGACTCAGATTTCTTGCAGCCACAGTTAAGTCTCCTTCGCTTGAGTCGTGGTAGCCCCACCTCTGAGCTGTTCAATGACGAGTATAGTTAAGGTTAAGAACCTATATATTTTCCAGTATAACAATTTACAGGAGTGTGGTAAGCCACTGGCCTGATTTTGTGGATGGCTTTCACATGTTCTAAAATAGTCAGGCCTTTAGATCACCTTGTAACGTGAGCATGTGACGTTGACTGACCATGTTAGGCTAATGAATGTTGTCTTGTGTTAACGGAGAATGTTGTACTTGTGTCACTTGCAGCCAACGTCGAAATGTTCGATGTTCGTTGTGTGTTTGCAATCCCTCGTATTACAGCTACCACAAGTCTTTCAAAACATCACTTGTTCATAGTTTTCGTTGTAATTATCCACTTAGGAACGAACCGGAAACGCACAGTAACACATACGAGATTATTCTACCCTACCCCAAATTTCCTCCTGAACTCCATATAAGGTAACTAGTCTAACCTTTCCTAATTTTCCCAGAGATTGTTAGAATGAACAAAGGTCAAAAATGCACTGGTCACAACTGTCCCTTTGTCTTCTAACCCTAAGTGTCCAGGGCCCAAGACTGTTCAACAGCCTCCCACCATGCATAAGGAGAATTACAAATAGGCCCCTGGCTGTGGTTCGTACGCTGGACTACGTGCGGCAAGAATTAACACCCTCGTTGAACATGCCCTGACCCACTGGGAGGCCTGGTCGAGGACAGGGCCGCGAGGGCGTTAATCCCCAGAACACCCTCCAGGCACACTCCAGATAAGGAGGCAACGTGACACACATCTCTCATCCATTCCTGAGCCCGCCGCCCACCCCCCTCTTGTTCTTCGTCGTCCCCACAAAGGATGTACTGAATGCAGCTTTATTTCTCTCCCTTGCTACACATGGCAACAGTATTCAATACAAGATGGTAGATTTATTGTTATCTACCTATAGACTACAATTCATAATAGTCCAAACTAGTAGATAAAGTGGGTCAACCGTTTTCCTTAAAATTTTTTCCTGCAAAGGAGAAAGAGTAATTACTTCGTTTCAACTCTCACTGTGTATTATCTGTGTATTGCAACAGAACTACAAGGAGAAGAAAGTACTCTTGTGATGCTAACAGTACAAACTGGTGTTCGATAAATATGCTTTGAGAAATAAGAGTGATGAGGGATGAGGGGAGGCTGAGAGATCCCCCTTACTGGAAATTTTTTCTCTAGAAACCTGATTTTTCCTAAATTCATTCTCTTCCCTGAGGATGAGGAACCCCACCCAGTCAGCTACAAAATTGGAATATATATATAATATATATATATATAAATTATAATAATATAATATATAATATATATATATATATATATATAAAAATATATATAATATATTTTTTTTTTTTTTTTTTTTTTTTTTTTAAGTGAACATTATTAATAAACAAAATACATTTACAAAAAAAAAACAAGAAACATAATACAATTTCACAATTTATCAAGAGATGAATTACCCTCCAAGCTCCTCCGAAGGCTGGACGTGACCAAGTATGCAGCAAGCATTTCCCCTCTGGAATGGCGACGCTGAGTGCCTGGAACAAGAAATTGGCTGCCCTGGGTCCCGGTGGTGTCGACGAGTCTGGAACCCAATTCTTTAAGGAAACGTGTGGCATTTTTCCCCATGATCCAAGGTCATCTGAAGTCCCACTGGGACAAATAGATACTGAAGGCTAATTGTCCCTGTACTTGCTGATCTGGTACTCCTCCCTGTGGTCAGCAGCTCCCCCTGTCGCCCCACACTGTGATGGATATAGGTTTCAGCCAGTGGTGGACCCACAGGTATAGTCCATTCTAAGAGCTTGCCATTCTTCCAAAGATAGATGTGATCACCGTCGGGGGGCGGGTTTTTGCTGGTTGTGGTATTGTTTGCAGCAAAAGTGATCGGGCTCCCGTCTCGGGCAGGGCATTCCACTGTAGCAAGGGTTTCTCTTAATGATGTCGGTGGAACCTCATTGTGTCTTGCATGGCCAGCCCTTGGTTTTGGAACCAGTTAAGACCCATGTAGACCGTAATGGTCTGCTTGCACTTCGCCCGCAATTACACATATATTCTGTGTGAATGGGGGCAGCAAGGCGCAGAGCCACTGTGCAATACGGAGGTCTTAGGTCGATCGCGTTCCCATTGCCGATATGGGAACTTGTTTGTAGGAAGTCCCGAGTGAGGTTTGCACTCACAGCCTGGAGACGGGCAATCTCCCTATCTGATTTGCAGTCCCTGAGCAAGTTTGGCAAGATCACACTTTTCAGCAATTGGGCTATCCCCTAGTTTCTTGACTGTTGTTGAGCCAGTGCTGCACTAGGGTTTGTGTCCTGGAGCAGCAAGAGTCTCCCATTCGGTGATGGCACTGACCAAAGCTAGGGTCTTCTATTCCTGCTGATCCACTGAGGGTGTCAGGACGAATTTGTCTATCAAAACTCCGTTTGATGCAATCGAAGAGGATAGGAAAGCTGTATCGCAATCTGAGGATCTGCCGTACACCTACCTCCAAGCTGACCCGGAAGTGAGCTTGCAACCACTGTCGCATCGTCAAGGGAAAGATTCAATACACTCTCTATCTACTCATGGCCTTCAGGAGGAGTCAAATTCCTTGAGTTTTGGACTGCTGAAGGCTGGGGAGCATCTCAGAAAAATTAGGTAATTTTGGGGTTGACAGGCAACCTGGTGGTAGGTAGAGAAGCAATCGTGTGTGTCAATGTCTTTCAATCCTGCCTTTCATCGTCCGGAGGTCTGAGACTTTTTTTCCTAGGATCAGATCGACGCATTGGAACCCCAAAGGAGCACCGAGAGAGTGCCTATTGGCTGATCAATGGCTCGTGCTCCTGGTAAAACGGTACTAATATTCAGGATCAACTGTTTGATTGGGTAAACTATTTCACATTTGGTGGGGTTTTAAAGAGAGCGCCAGGCTTTCTCCCATGTCTTAATTTTACTGATGTCCTCCAGGAGAGATTCCTGTGTGCCACCGAGTACCAGTCGTCCCAGGAAACCAGATATTGAGCTCGCTTGAGAGTGCCTCCGTGACTTCCTTGATGACCAAACAAAATAGAAAGGGGTCGAAGGTCCCCGCTGTTGCACGCCCTCACACGATCAATTTCATGGTCCCCCAAACATAGATTGGAACCACACTAAACACGAATTCTATGAAGGATAATGGAAGGGAAGTTTCAATAAACAGCTCGGAGAGCAGCAATCCCTTCGACTGAGTTGAAAGCAATGGCACAGTCCAATTGACCAAGGCATTTTTTCATAGGACATGTTTTTGATATATACTTCCGTGCTGCGTGGGCAGCTGCATCACACCCCTTTTGAACGCCGAAAACCGAGCTAGTTTGGTTACAGCATTGCAGCAGCCATCTTGACCACCCTTCTTACGCAGCCTTGCGACTAGGCGCCGAAGGGTATACCCACTTCAATGGGCCTGATTCAAGCTTCCTATTTTCCGGAGGGCACACAATGAGGCACCAAAGAAAAAAGGTCTGATGGCCCCTCTGGGACAAACCGCCAGCCAGCACAGGTTTGGAAATTAGGTGAGTTCCGACAGCAGCCACTCTGAAACCTCACCAAGTGCTGGATTTGTGTATATGTTTTAAGTGTTGAGGCCTTAAAAACCGTGAAACCACCTGCTGAACCCTGTGAAATGACATAGCAGCTTTATACACATCAGCATCCTGTTAAGGTTAGATGATTTCTTCGCCTGCTGCAATGTCAGGGAGGTCAATTGTTTGGTACTGGGAGCCCTGGGTGGATGGTTTTGTCCTTCATACTTGCGCCGTGCTGACGTCCTTGGAGAGATGTTATCCTCACTGTTAAAAGTCTCAAGGCTCCAATAGTATTACCCTCTCTATTTTTTTGCTAATTTGGGCTCTGATTATTTGAGTTCGGTGTCCTGTTGTTGCATATGCCCGGCGGGTGTTTGTCGCCCAGTGGGAGACGGACGAAGGTTGTCATCCTTGGAATGCATTTATTGCCCTAATAACCAATTGTTGCTAGTGACTATTGTCCCTCCTGGTGGGACAGTCCAAACAGGCATTGCCAAAAAGCTGCAAGTTTATACAGGACTGTTGTTTTGAAAGTAGCATCGTTGACTTTTCTCAGAAGGTCAGTAGAATTATGCTAACAGCTTGAGGGCGAGCTGCTTTGGGGATGTGTGTTCAGAGTCCTGGTGGATGTTTAATTTGATTGCAGATTTGAGGTCCCTCTGTAAGGTAAGTCACGGTACTGTCAGCCCTGTCTGCTGGGGGAGGCTGTTGGTTGTTCTCTATTTGAGCTCTCCTGGAGCCTAGCATCTATTGTGTGCACGATGTTGCCAGATGTTGGATTGAGTGCACATTCCCTGTGGGCACACCCCGGCAAATCCTCGTGAACGACAAGCTTGGCTCTGTCGAGAAGATTCCTGGGAACCCGCGACTACTTGTGACATTGCTTGATATCGTGGTGTGGAGGGCGCCAGCTGTGGGGTGACGGTGAAGGCAGCTGGATCATGGTTGAAGAGGGTGGGGGAGTTAGCAGCAGCGGAACTTGTAATTGGTGGGGCACTAAACGGCAACCACCCTTTGTCATGAAGTCATTTGGCCTAGGCTGGGATGAGGGGAGGGGATCAGGATGGGGGGAGGGGAGGGAGTGGACCTTGGTTCGCTCAAGACGCACATCACTGACTAAACTTTGCTAATTGTTTATACACTTATTGTTCCATTTAGAAAAAAAACCCTCGCCAGTTGCACACTAATCAGCCATGCTCACACTATAACCGAGGTGTTCTGTTCACCATCCAATGACCATGTTCGTGGGCGCCACGTTCCTTCCCCAACACACGACCCCGGCCGAACAAAGTAAACAAAACCTCCTCACACTCCACTGCCAGGAGTCCCCTCTCCACCGCTACTTCCCAAATCCCAACAGCACACTGCACTTTCAACTGATAACAGAAGCAATGGTCCGATGTAGAGGTTTGTCACAACTCCTGTGAATCTCGGTCGATACTCACGATGATGTCTGGCCGAAGACTTTGGCCGCCTAAACCATGTTGGTTCTGGTTTACCAACAGATGTATGGAGTCACCACACACTGGCTCCCCCCCTCCCTCCACGCCGGCAAGCGACGTAATATATATATATATATATATAATATATTATAATAAATATATCAATATATATATATAATATATAATATATATATATATATATATATTATAATATGTAATATATTATGGACTTTTTATATGGACTCGACCCACGTTTCTTTGGCCCTCCCGTAGGTAACCGAAAAACCACATGACGTTTCATATGTCTTCGGATCCAGGTAACACACCTAGCGCTCTGGTGCATGATTCATGTAGGATTTGGGATCCTGCGGGTAGTGTGTCATGTGATTTTTGAATCACCATGGAGGAGGGTCAAAACAACATGACTTCGAGACCTGCTAGTCGCAGTGTGTAATTGATCAAATCATATTTGTTCGTGTTAAATAAATATATAATGAATATTAAATAAAGTAAAAGGAACAGGTTCAACTAATTGACATTTTATTGTGGCAACGTTTCGCTCTCCAGTAGCTTTATCAGCCTTACAAACAATACATGACACAAGAGGGTATAATAAGGCCTTTCCTGAGTGAGTGCAATACTAGTGAGGTACCATTCGATGTTTCACAAGTGGGAGTTAGTATAGTAGTAGTAGTAGT
>NC_069455.1:26443212-26450712 GCF_026875155.1 Cherax quadricarinatus | reverse complement strand
GAGATTCTGAAGAGAAGTTGCAGAGATTGGTGGATGAATTTGGTAGGGTATGTAAAAGAAGAAAATTAAAAGTGAATACAGGAAAGAGTAAGGTTATGAGGATAAAAAGATTAGGTGATGAAAGATTGGATATGAGATTGGAGGGAGAGAGTATGGAGGAGGTGAATGTATTCAGATATTTGGGAGTGGACGTGTCAGCGGATGGATCAATGAAAGAGGAGGTGAATCATAGAATTGATGAGGGAAAAAGGGTGAGCGGTGCACTTAGGAGTCTGTGGAGACAAAGAACGTTGTCCTTGGAGACAAAGAGGGGAATGTATGAGAGTATAGTCTTACCAACGCTCTTATATGGGCGTGAAGCATGGGTGATGAATGTTGCAGCGAGGAGAAGGCTGGATGCAGTTGAGATGTCATGTCTGAGGGCAATGTGTGGTGTGAATATAATGCAGAGAATTCGTAGTTTGAAAGTTAGGAGGAGGTGCGGGATTGCCAAAACTGTTGTCCAGAGGGCTAAGGAAGGGTTGTTGAGGTGGTTCGGACATGTAGAGAGAATGGAGCGAAACAGAATGACTTAAAGAATGTATCAGTCTGCAGCGGAAGGAAGGCGGGGAAGGGGTCGGCCTAGGAAAGGTTGGAGGGAGGGGGTAAAGGAGGTTTTGTGTGTGAGGGGCTTGGACTTCCAGCGAGCGTGTTTGATAGGAGTGAATGGAGACAAATGGTTTTTAATACTTGACGTGCTGTTGGAGTGTGAGCAAAGTAAGATTTATAAAGGGATTCAGGGAAACCGGCAGGCCGGACTTGAATCCTGGAGATCCTGTAGTGTAAAGCACCCTTCTGGCAAGACAGTGATGGAGTGAATGATGGTGAAAGTTTTTCTTTTTCGGGCCACCCTGCCTTGGTGGGAATCGGCCAGTGTGTTAATAAAAAATTAATAAAAAAAAATAATAATAATAATAATAATAATAATAAAAATAATATATAAAATATATATATAATATATATATATATAAAATATATATATATATATATATATAGGGTCGTGCCGAATATGTAAAACTGGTCAATTAGCAAGAACTCATTTAAAATTAAGTTCTTTCTAAAATTTTCTCTTATACGCTAAAGATGGGGTCCAACTCTGGTGTAAATTTGTGGGACCCATAGCCTCGGAGAAGTGGATAAAAAGGCTTCAAGGAAGAATATTTGGATTTCCTTCCTGAAGCCGTTGAATATTCCACTTCCCCTACCACCCCATCTTTTAGTATATATTTTTTTTACCAATAGGAATATTTTATTACATAATATGGTACAGAAGATTTAAGAGATACATTGTTGATATAAAGGTGGCATATAAGGTACATGTGTTACGTGTGTATCACCGATTATAAGGTGAAAATCTCATCCAGCTCCTCAGAGCTGGGGGGTGTGGCCAAAATACAGCAGGCATTACCCCTTTGAACAGCCGCACTGAGCCGCTGGAACAGGGAAAATAGCTGCCCTGGGATCCCTAGTTACCCTGATGAGTCTTTTTCCCAGCTCCTTAAGAATTTAGATGCACTCTTTCCCCAGAGCCAAGGGCTCTGAGCCTATGGGACAAACATATAATGATGGGCAAGTTCTCCATATTTTCTAGACTTTTGGGACCCCTGAAGCTGGCAGCTGCCCCTCCTTCCTCCCCGGTGTATTGGAGATAGGCATCAGCCAAGGTAGATGCACATGTAAAGTCCCACACCACCTGCTTCCCATCTGTCCAGGCTTGCCCGGGGATACCATCTGGACGCTTCTGGCTGCCATCAGATCTGCATAGTTGGGGTGGCTCCCTTACTGCTGGGCACCCAGCTGTTGTGAGGCTCCCTTCATAATGTTATTAACCACCCCCTGTCTTGCAATCTTTCCCTCGGATTTACGGCACACAAGACCATGGTACCCGAATGGGTTTCTGCTGCTTCACTGCCACAAATACACCTGTGTTGGCGAAAATAGGGGCGGCAAGTCGAAGGGCAACACCGATGCTGATGGTCACTTAAAGATATAATTTTTTTCATTAATGTTAATGTAGAAATGTTTAATTTGCTCCAAAAGAATCTTAGAAAACTTACCTAACCTATTATAACAAGAACAATTATTTTAGCCCAAACCCCTGGTTAACGCTCTCGCTTCACACGGCGAGGGCCTGGGTTCGATTCCCAGCCAGAGTAGAAACATTGGGCGTGTTTCTTTCCACCTGTTTGTCTATGTTCCCCCATCATAAAATGGGTACCTAATTTGCCCGAGATGCTCAGCATAAACAAGTGGCTTTCAAAGTAGTAGTATGTCATTGTTGTCAGCTAGGACTGTATACCATGTACATGTACTTGGTAGTAAATAAAGATTATTATTATTATTATTATTATTAATACAGTGAAATATATTTCTTCGTTAGGTTTCTGAATGATTTTGGCGAAATTGTTGCATACACAAATTTTTTTTGTCCTATATGACAACATGAACGTTGCTATTTAAGCCCAAGATCGCAAGTTTTGCCTGTTCGGCAAAGACATTATATTATATATATATTTAAAATATATATATATATATATTATATATATATATAAAATATATAAATATATATAAAAACAAACACTGATCTCTGGCTGAAGGAGATTCGAACCTACGAACCTTGGAACAAGGTACGCAGTTCTTTACCAATCCCACCCACACTGGACATACCTTGGAGTCCAGCTTGCGCTAGACTTTGATCCAAGCAGCCAGCTTTCAGGGAGAAGGCTTACAGCTTTTCATCTCATCCCCTGCATGCATCAGCCTTACTAGAGATATTAACAATGCAAGGAATTCGCAAGGCAATGCAAATAAACAAACCACTGATCTCTGGCGGGAAGGGAACTTGAACCTACGAACCTTGGAAAAAGGGTACGCAATGTTTTTGTGTATATTCGCCTGCTCCTGCGAATTCCTTCATTATATTTTATAATATATATATATATATATATTATATATATATATAAATATATATATATATATATATATATATTAATATATATATATATATATATATATAATATATATATTCATGTATTTATCATCAGATAAGTGAATAAAGTGAAACTGTATCGGTGAAAAACATTGAAATCGTTTTCATATATGTTTTTTCTTTGGGAATATGAAAAGTCAAAAAGTAATTTCGGATTCAATTATCATTAATAGAAGCAGAAAGACAAAAAAAACCAAATATAGAAGTAATTCCTTTGTGAAGTAATTACAGGCCATTGGGAAAAAAGTGAATGATTGCTAATTTTTCACATCAACTTTTATCCCATTACCATGTTAACTTATCTTTGAACTTAGAGCAGGGTTCTCTGACAGCCTCGTAACTGTATAAATAGTTGCTACAGTGAAACTGTCAGTGCACTGCACACGCGGCTGTCAGTGTAAAGCCTACTATGGTTGCCAGTATAAAGTAAACTGTGACAGCCAGTATGTAGCACAGTTTGACTTGCTGTGTGTAGCACAGTTTGACTTGCTGTATGTAGCACAGTTTGACTTGTTGTATGTAGCAAAGTTTGACTTGTTGTATGTAGCACAGTTTGACTTGTTGTATGTAGCACAGTTTGACTTGCTGTGTGTAGCACAGTTTGACTTGTTGTATGTAGCACAGTTTGACTTGCTGTGTGTAGCACAGTTTGACTTGTTGTACGTAGCACAGTTTAACTTGTTGTATGTAGCACAGTTTGACTTGTTGTATGTAGCACAGTTTGACTTGCTGTATGTAGCACAGTTTGACTTGCTGTATGTAGCACAATTTGACTTGCTGTATGTAGCACAGTTTGACTTGCAATATGTAGCACAGTTTGACTTGCAATATGTAGCACAGTTTGACTTGCTGTATGTAGCACAGTTTGACTTGCTGTATGTAGCACAGTTTGATTTGCTGTATGTAGCACAGTTTGACTTGCTGTATGTAGCACAGTTTTACTTGCTGAATGTAGCACAGTTTAACTTGTTGTAGTAGCACAGTTGATTTGCAGTATGTAGCACAGTTTGACTTGTTGTATGTAGCACAGTTTGACTTGCAGTATGTAGCACAGTTTGACTTGTTGTATGTAGCATAGTTTGACTTGCTGTAATGTACACATTTTAACTTGTTGTATGTAGCACAGTTTGACTTGCAGTATGTACCCACAGTTTGACTTGCAGTATGTAGCACAGTTTTGACTTGCAGTATGTAGCACATTTTTGACTTGCAGTATGTAGCACAGTTTAACTTGTTGTATGTAGCACAGTTTGACTTGCAGTATGTAGCACATTTTTGACTTGCAGTATGTAGCACTTTTTGATTTTGTTTCTATGTAGCACAGTTTGATTTGCAGTATGTAGCACAGTTGACTTGTTGTATGTAGCACAGTTTTGACTTGCAGTATGAGCACAGTTTGACTTTTTCTATGTAGACAGTTTGACTTGCAGTATGTAGCACAGTTGACTTGTTGTATGTAGCACAGTTTGACTTGCAGTATGTAGCACAGTTTGACTTGCAGTATGTAGCACAGTTTGTCTTGTTGTATGTAGCACAGTTTGACTTGCAGTATGTAGCACAGTTTGACTTGTTGTATGTAGCACAGTTTGACTTGCAGTATGTAGCACAGTTTGACTTGCAGTATGTAGCACATTTTGACTTGCAGTATGTGTAGATGTATGGTTCAGAGAGCCGAAAAGTTGATAAATTAGACACATGTGCAACACTTGGGTATCTTTATTGATGAAGCCACTGTGTGGCGACACGTTTCCTCAATAAAGATACCCAAGTTTTTGCACATGTGCCCTAATTTATCAACTTGTTGTATGTAGCACAGTTTGACAGTATGTTGCTTTGAGTGTTCTAAGTGTTACTTTCATTATGGGGAAATAATTTGTTACTCACAGTATGTCCATGTGTTTTACACACACACACACCCCACACACACACACACACACACACACACACCACACACACACACACACACAAACACACACAAACACATATACACACACACACAGTTCTTCACAAGAGGTTACTGCAAAAGCTAGAGGACCAGGCACACATAACAGGAAAGGCACTGCAATTTATCAGAGAATACCTGACAGGGGAGGCAACAACGAGTCATGTACGTGCGAGGTGTCAGAGTGGGCGCCTGTGACAAGCGGGGTTCCACAGGGGTCAGTCCTAGGACCTGTGCTGTTATTGGTGTATGTGAACGACATAACGGAAGGGATAGACTCAGAAGTGTCCTTGTTTGCAGATGATGTGAAGTTAATGAGAAGAATTAAATCAGATGAGGATTAGGCAGGACTACAAAGTGACCTTGACAGGCTACAAGCCTCGTCCAGCAACTGGCTCCTTGAGCTTAAAACTCTGCCAAGTGAAAAGTCATGAAGATTGGGGAAGGACAAAGAAGACCACAGACACAATATAGTTAAGATGGCCAAAGACTGCAAACCTCACTCATGGAAAAAGATCTGGGGGTGAGTATAACACCGAGCATATCTCCTGAGGCGCACATCAATCAGATAACTGCTGCAGCATACGGGGGCCTGGCAAACCTACGGATAGCATTCCAATACCTCAGTAAGGAATCGTTCAAGACTCTGTATACCATTTACGTCAGGCCCATACTGAAGTATGCAGCACCAGTTTAGAATCCACACCTAGTCAAGCACGTCAAGAAATTAGAGAAAGTGCAAAGGTTTGCAACAAGACTAGTCCATAGCTACGGGGAATTGTCCTACGAAGAAAGGTTGAGGAAATCGGCCTGACGACACTGGAGGACAGGAGGGTCAGGGGAGACATGATAACGACATATAAAAAAACTGCGGGGAATAGACAAGGTAGACAAAGACGGGATGTTCCAGAGATGGGACACAGACATAAGAGGTCAAAATTTGGGAAGTTGAAGACTCAGATAAATCAAAGATATGTTAGGAAGATTTCTTCAGTCATAGAGTAGTCAGCCGTGGAATAACCTAGAAAGTGACGTAGTGAGGCGGAACCATACATAGTTTTAAGGCGAGGTATGATAAAGCCATGGGGCCAGGGAGAGAGAGGACCTAGTACAATCAGCAAAGAGGCGGGCCAGGAGCTATGACTCGACCCCTGCAACCACAAATAGGTGAGTACACACACACACACACACACACACACACACACAGTTGTCAAATGGAATAATCTGGCAATGAGTAGTAGAGGCAGGGAAATATAAAATACTTTCAAGACGAGGTTTTGATATTATAATGAAAAAGAAGCGCTAAACCTACTAGGGTCATACAGCGCCGCTGGGCAGGGAAGGATGCAGGGGGTCATGGGTAGCAAGAGGGAAGGGATGATTATTAGGTCATGATGGGCAGCGGGACAGTGGATAGTGCGGGTAGCGGGTAGCAAGAGGTTGAGGTAGAAAGGACTGAGGGCAGTGCTAGAGGCTCATCAGAGTTTGTGTAGTAAATCAGTTGCTGTCAAAAAGTCAATGAGAGAATCTAGGTTAAGGGGGTTCAGCCGGTTCTGACAAGTTGCCTTCAGAGAGGTAATGTGAGGTTTCCAAGATAACCGACGGTCAAACAGAAGGCCGAGAAACCTGACAGTATCACTTCTGGGATACGCGAGCCATACAGGTACAATGGATGATCAAGACGACAGAACGGGTAGTGAAGTAATTTTTGGGGAGTTATAGTACTAGAAAATTTAAACTCATTTTGGGAGTGGCCCAATTTGAGACACGGGTTTACTGCATGCTGGAGAGAAAACTGCAATGAGGTGCCAATCACCACCTGCACAAGCTATACGAAATCATCAACATAGAGTGATGACCAAATATTGGATGGAAGAAAGAAGCCAGATCATTTAAGCAAGGAGAAAAAGTCTGAGGAAAGCAAATTATTAACCTGAACACGGAAATGTCGTTCAGTTAAGAGTTCTTAAGGAAAATGGTAGAATTTGCCTCGAGGCCTAAGGAGTGGGCCTGGGCCAAGATATTATACCTCCAAGTAGTGGCAATGTCTTCTCAAGGCCAAAAAAATAGCGATAGCCGATTATTATTGGCAAAGGCCTTATGGGCATAAGTATCTAAGTTGTAGTAACGGGTTTGCTAGAAGAACGGCCCTTTCGAAAGCCATATTGACTAGTGGAGAGACGTTTTTGTTTCTCTAAATACCACATCAAACGTCTATTTGCAAACTGCACTGGTAAAGCAATGGGACGATATGGTATAAACCGGTTTGCGGTATAAGAAAACCGTCAGGGCCCCTGCCGTGACCCGGGAAGCTGAGAGTGTTGCCCCCAGTTTCCCGAACTGTAAAAAGCCTTTTAAGCTTCTTCTCTGAAGAAGAAAATTTAAGTGCTCAAAGTCTGGCAGCTTTTTAGGAAATAAACGAGGGGGAAGATAGACCCGAGAAATACGAACAATGATTACCCAATTTCGGGGCAACCCCAAAGGGGGTTTCGATTCAACCCCGGCAACCCCAGGAAAAGGGGGGGTGGGT
>NC_069455.1:26420978-26442712 GCF_026875155.1 Cherax quadricarinatus | reverse complement strand
TCCTATTATCCTCTTCCTACTCTTCCTTGACCTGCTCCTCCTACTCTTCTTCTCCCCTCCTCCTCCTGCCTCTCCTCCTTCTCGTCCTCCTCCTAATTGTGATTAAAGACAATAAGCTTCACCAGAGGACTGTTCACTGTGCTGGTGGAGAGAGACGGTGAGTTTCACCTGAGATGGTCGCTAGGGGAAAAAGGTAAATTTTATCGCTATCGATACAGTCCATAACAGTAGAATAACGAGAGAGAAAGGGAGGGAGGGAGGTGAACAGTGGTCGTAAAAGGAAGTAGAGGGAGGGTGGAAGCTAGGGCTGTGTCCTTGATAAGGCCGAGGATGGATATTGTCAGCGGTATGTAAGGAGCGAGGGGAGAGATCTTCCACACGTTGAAGCGACGCCCGCTTCCTCGACAGTAATAGTTTATGTAAATACGAGACAGAGAGGAACCTGATGGTAGTCTCATGTTCTTCATATATTTATGGGTAGCTTTTGTGTGACAAAGGCAGTTTTAAATGTTTTTGCAATGATGAATTTACAGACTAAGAGCGGTTATCCTACGTCACTACATTTCAATGCTTAGCCCTTCCTACAATATGCGAATAAAAAACACGATGCGGGTGGGGATCGAACTCACGGCAAACGAGTCATATAATTCGAGGCCAGTGCTTAAGCCACTGGGCCACCTGGCTGCAGTAAATCACCAGTATCATGAGTCAATATACGAAGATATTTCCAGGATGAGACGCACATGATTGTCAATTATAGTAAAACAGAGGCAACCAGCGTTAAGAGATATGCTCGATGATTCCTCCTATCGCAAGTCCTATGCGGGGTCCTTCCGTTCTGAGCTGATGACAGTTCTACGGAGGTACGGTACGAAAAGAGGTTTTCTAATTTATAATTTAAATTGGTTGCATTTTATTATCTATTAATACTTATTATAAAATAATTTGATTTTCATAATTCGGTACCAGTGAAGTGGTTCTGTTATTTCTTTTATCTGTTACTCCATCTTTTTATTTTATTTCATTCATACAACGAGAAATACTCTTTTAATATGACTTTAATTTTTTAAGATTGTTGAACAGAAACTAGGAAAGATTCTTTTAACAATTAAAGAGTCCAGGTGACTTATAACTTAATTTGCAGGACCCATTCCCAGCAATCTAGATTATTTCTGATGACTTTCAGTGCCTTCTGCTCATTGATTTGAAGCATATAAAAAATGAGTCATAATCCAACGATGGAGAAGACTTTTACTCACTCAAAAATGGGGCCCATTTATCAACTTTTTTTGTGTGTTAAATGGATTAGAATGAAAACATTTGTGCAGCTTTGGGGGGAATTTTTTGTTGAGGACATTTTTGCCAGCCCGTTGCTTCAGCCCAAAAAAAAGTTGAAGATTGAGACACTTACGCAAAAATCGGGAATCTTTTTTTGAAGAACGCCCCGCCACACAGGGGCTTCATCGGGCCAATAAAAAGGTAGGAAGGTGTAAGAAGAGGAGGGTTTGAGGAAATCAGTCCCCGCCTGGAGCCCGCTGTGTTCAGTCCATCAATCTTGTCTAGAAGAGTGAGGGAAACTGAACACATCGACTCCAGGCTTGAGGGAGTGATTTATCTAAAACCTACCCCTCTTTTTACACCTTCCTATTTTTATTGGACTGATGAACCCACGACTGGCAAAACCCCTTATCTAAAAAGGTTTCCCCAAAAGGGGTTGCAGAATGTCGACTTTATTATCAAAAGAGATTGTACATTTTTTTATTTCCCGTTCATCAAAAAAATAATAGTTGACTCTGCCCTTCTAAATAAACTTCAGTAATTAAAAAGAAATTTTAATCCCATTTTACAGCAAGAACAGAAATTACATTAAGTTTAATAAAATTTGAGATGTATTTGCCGTGTATTAAAATTTGGGTAATAACTTTTTGCAAAAACTGAGGGTTTTTTCCCAAAAAAATTAAAACATTCCCATTTTTAAATAAGCAAAACAATCAAAAATAACGTTTTATTTAAGCTAAATAGTAAATGACTTCCTCTCAGAAAAGGGTTTCGTACTCGGAACAGGAAATTTTCTTTACTGATGCTCACTTTCAAAATTTAAACCCGCCTAAAAATTTTGGAACAATTAGGTGCACTTTTAAAATTATCAAGAAATTGCAAAAAATCATGGAATGGGTTAGATTCAGGCTCCCTTTCTTAGTGAAATTTGCTGACGGTCTAAAACTTTTAGAAAGTAAAAAGTTCCCCAAAATTTTTTCAGTTACTTTGCGTTTTCTTTAAACTCGGGAAAAAGAAGACTATTATTATCAGTAACATTTTGCTGAAGCCCCCGATATAAAAAAATTTAAAATTTAAAATTTGGAAATCCCTAAAATAATTTATGAAACTAAAAATTTTTATCACTTTCACACTGAAGAAAAAAAACTGTCTTATTTTCTTTTGTTTAGGTTTTTAAATAGACCGAAATCATAATAACAAAAATTTAAAAAAACCATCCCATTTTTGGGGCTTGACCCGAGGATCAAGCCCCCCCCTTAGCAATTTCATGGAAAAATTTACATAAATTTTTTCATTTTTTTACGGTCAACAACTATGGGATAAAGGTTACCGGTAAAAATACTTTAATTCAGTAAAAAAAAAATGGGTCTTGGATTCAAAAAACAAACGGGAAAAAACTTCTTTTAACTTTGGAAAAACTTTTTGACACCCTCTAATACTTTCTTCCCCCAGACTTTTGGTTCGGGTTTCACAAATTTGTTAGAAAAAGGGGAAAAAACTGGGTATATTGTGTCATCTTCACACTAAAAAAACCCATCCCCCGGGCCCGGGATTAAAACCCGCGGTCAAAAAACTCAAAACCCCAACCCCGGGTCGAAAATCGTGTCTTTTCCCGATTTCTTTGGTTCACACTGATATTTGACTTTAAATTTTTAGTTTTGGGCCCTTATGAGTTTTTCTGTAAATTTTTTTCCGTTATTTATTAGGGTGCTGTCTGGAAAAACAATGGGTCCTGAAAATTCCAGCTCCCCTTTTCCCTTAAAACCCAAAACTTGGGGCAATTACTAGACCCTCATGGGAGAAAACATTTTTTAAATTTCTAGAAAAAAGTTATTTTTTTTTTAATTTTTAACTTCAAAAAATTTTTTTTAGGGGGTTTTTTTTTTTCGGGGGGGGGGGGGGGGGGGGGTTTAATACATCCCACTTATGTGTTTTCTGAATGTTTTTTAAATTTTTGGGTAGATCTGGGGACGCACAAAAAAGCTTTAAAACCCACTGTTCTTTATTACTTTATTTTCTCCCCTTTGTTTCTTGTTTTTTTTTTAAACAAATAAATTTTCTCAAAAAGGACCCAAAAGATGGTAGGAGAAAAAAATATTCAGACATTTCCGAGGAAAACCTTAGGGGGGAAATTTTTAACCAGCCAAGTCTTTTTTCCCGACAAAAACCCTAAAAAAATACTTGCTTCAGGATAAAAATCAAAATTTTTGCACCAATTTAAATTAAAAAGTCTCCTTCGCTTGAGTCTGGTAGCCCCACCCTGAGCTGTTGAATGCCAGTTTTTTTTTAAGGTTAAGAACCTATTATTTTTTCCAGTATAACAATTTTTTTGGAGGGGGGTAAACAAAGGGCCCTGAGTTTTGTGGGGGATTTCCCACATGTTCAAAAAATAGGTCAGCAAAAATTTCCCCTTTTGTAACGTGAGTTGGTGACGTTACTGCACCAGGTGGGGCTTTGAATGTTGTTTGTGTTTTTCGGAAAAAGGTTGTACTTGTTTCGTTGCAGCACGTCGGAAATTTTCGTTGCAATCACCGTATTCCCCAAACACAATTTCATTAATCCCATCACTTGTTCATAGTTTCGTGTAATTTCCACTTCAACGAACACGGATACGCAGCCCCCACTAGGGGATTATTCTCCCCCTTTTTCCCTTTGACTCAAAAAAGGTAACTAGTCAAATTTTTCCTTTAATTTCCTGAGATTTTTAGAATGAAAAAAGGGGTCAAAAAAGGCACTGGCCCAAAACGTCCCTTTGTTTTTTAACCCCCAAAAGTGTCCGGGGCCCAAAAAATTTTTCAACACCCTTTCCCATATGCAAAGGAGAATTACAAATGGGCCCCTGGCTGTGGTTGTACCGGGAATACTGGGGCCCAAAAAATTAACACCCTCTTTAACATGCCCTGACCCCTGGGGGGCCCTGGCAGGACAGGGCCCGAGGGCGTTAATCCCCAAAAACACCCTCCGGGCCACACTCCAGAAAAGGGAGGCACCGTGACCAAAACCTCTCATCCTTTTCCTAAACCCCCGCCGCCCCCCCCCTCTTGTTTTTTGTCGCCCCACAAAGGATTACTGAATGCAGTTTTAATTTCTTCCCTTGCTACACTGGCAACATTTTTTAAATAAAAGAGGGTAGATTTATTTTTATCTACCTATAAAACTACAATTCTTAAAAAGCCCAAATTTTGAAGTTTAAATGGGTGCCTTTTTCCCCCTTAAATTTTTCCTGAAAGGAGAAAAAATTTAATTCTTTCCGTTAAAACTCTCACTGTGTAGTTGAAAACAAGAACTAGAAAGGGGAAAAGGGAAAAGGTACGCCCCTTGGTGATGCTACGTACAAACGTGTGTTCATAAATATGCTTGTGAGAAAGTAAAAAGTAAAGGGGGTTTGGGGGGGGCTGAGATTACCCCCTTTACGGGAAATTTTTTCTCTAAAAACCAAAGGGATTTTCCGGAGATGGGAAGCTGCCGTTGTTTTGTTTAATTGTATTCAAAACAGCAAACAGTGCTGATTCAAGGCATTTGCGTGGGGGGAAATTTGTTTTTTTGGGTCACAAATTTGGGGCGCCCTCTAAAATTTCATGAGATGATTGGGGGAATTTTTCGGTGTTGTACACGGGCGTTTTTTAAGTTGCGTTCCTACATGCGAAAAAGGGGTTCATTGAGGGGGGGTGTCGAGGTTTTTGCTTTTTTCACCCTACGTAGACTTGAAAACACCCTTTCCCAGGGAAATAATGTAAACTCCTGCTTTGGGATGGTTCGGGGGCTTGGGTTTTTCCCTGGTTAGTCCTTTATTGAATTTGAAGAAGGGGATGGCAAACTCTGGTGTTAGCTTGTAAAAATATTTTTGGGAAAATTTTTTGGGTGAAACCCCTTTGGCTGTTGGGAAAAATTTAAAATTTTGTTGGGAGCGGTTTTTGATGTAACCCCAGAGTCCCCCCCCGCTTCAAACCACTTAAATTAAAGGATCAAACCCAAGGAAAAAACCCCAAAACCCACCAAAAAACCAGCCCATGAAAGGAGTTTACATTATACCCTTGGAGGCGGGGAAACAAGATCTACGTAGGTAAAACCCGAAAGGGAAACCCTCGACACCCCCTCAATGAAAAAATTTTACGCATGTGGCCCGGGACAACTTAAACAACCCCTGTTTTAAAACCACCGAAATTCCACCAATCACCCAAAGGGAAATTTAAGAGACGCCCAATTAGTGATCAAAGAAACAAAATTTCCCGACACGAAAGGGCCTTGAATCAGCATGATCGCTGTTTCGAATAAAAATTTAAAACAAAACAACGGCAGTTTCCCACCATTCCGAAGTCTTACAAAAATCCCCCCTTAAAAAACAGTAAACCCTCCCAATCCATTTCTCCCCTGTTTTTTTCACAAGCACATTACAGAGAGTGAACACTTTAAACAAGGCTGCCTCTTTCCGGGTTTTATTTGTCCAAAACCCATTTTTATGTTACCCAAGTAATACTTTTTATAAACCTTTTTTTATCATGTAGAATTATTTGCCCCTTCCTTTTTGTATTATTTTTGTTTTCTACACTACCACTACTACCACTAGTGAACATCGAAAGGTACTTCACTAGTTTTTGCACCCCACTCAAATCCAAAAAAGGAAGTTTTTACCAAAAAGTTGGAAAAGCAAATTGCAAAAAAAAAAAAAAAGTTGCCTGGGGGGGGGGGGGGGGAAAGGGGGGGGGGGGTTTTTTTTGGGGGGGGGTTTTTTGGGGGGGGGGGGTTGGGGGAGGGTTTGGATGTTGTTTAAGGGAGGGGGGGGAAAATAATTATTAAAGAGATTTAAAGGGAGGGGAAAGGGAGGAAAATTAAAAATAAAAAAAAAAAAGTAAAAAATTTTTGGGGCAAAGGGAAACCGGGGCTGGAAAAGGGGGGCTTGTTGGGGAAGGTTGTTTTGGGTCCATTTTAGGGAAAAAAAAAAAGAAAAAAAAAGGGGGGGTTTCAAAGGTTAAAGGGAAAATTTGAAATTGGGGGGAATTTAAAATCTGTAAGGGGAAGGGGGAAAGGGGGGTTTTGGGGTGGGGCCTTCGGGGAAAAAATTTGGGGGGAAGGGGGGAGGGTTGTTAAAAAGGGGAAGGTTTTTGTGGGGGGGGCTTGGGCTTCCAGCAGGCGGCATGAGGGTTTTTTCGTAGGAGTGAAAGGGGCAAAAAGGGTTTTTTGGGCCTGGCGATCGTTGGGTGTGAGCAGGGGAAAGTTTTGAAGGGATTCAAGGGGAAACCCCGGTTTTTTTTATATAGCCGGGGCTTAAGCTGGAAATTGGGGGGTACAAAGCCCGCACTTTTTTAAAAGGGGGGGTTTGGGAAAAGGCATTTGGAAGGGGTATGTTTTGTATCTTTATACGTATTTGCTTTTAAACTGTTGCATTCTGAGCACCCGCAAAAAAAAGTGATAATGTGTGAGTGAGGGGAAAAGGTTTTTAAAGATGATGAAAATATTTTCTTTTTGGGGGTTTTCTTTCCTTTTGGGTCACCCTGGCCCGGTGGGAACGGGGCCCAAATTTTTGAAATATACATTAATTTTATATATTAAATATAAATATAAAATTTTTATATTTTTATATAAAATATATATATATTTAAATATAAATAATATAATATGTCGTGCCGAATTTTGTTAAAAATTTGGGCAATTAGCAAAACTAATTTTTAAAAATTTTGTCCTTTCTAAAAATTTTTCTTTACGTTTAAAAAAATATTTTTGGGACCAAAAAAAAATCTTAGGAAAAATTTTTTCCCTTATCATAACAAGAACAATTTATTTTAGCCTAACCTATCTAAATATATTTTTTTGATTTTTTTAAAAAAATTTAATACTAAATAAAACAGGAAATATATTTTTTTTTGTTGGGTTAGAAAATTTTGGCGAAAAAATTTTTACCCCAAATTTTCACTTGTCCATTGGGAAGATGAGCGTGCTATTTAAGCCAAGATCGCAAGTTCGCCTTTCGGACGAATATTTTTATATATTTTAAATAATTATTTTATATATAATATATATTTATTTTGGGGGGTTTAAAATTCAAAACTACTATAAATTCATTTTAATTTGGGGTGATATTTATATATATTATATTAAATATAGGGGATGTATGTAAAAATTTTATAATTTAATTTTTATATATATATAAATATATATATAAAATATATATAAAATGTTGATATGTTTTATATATATTTTAATACATATATATATATATATATATATATAATATATTATATATTTTTATGTATATATATATTAAAAATATATATATATATATATATATATATATATATTTTATATATTATATATTATATAAAATATATTATGTAAAAAAATATATATACATTTTACATATATATTGTATATATTTTATAAATATTTTACATATTATAAAATATATATATTTATATATATATATATATAATAAAAATATATATATTATATATTTATATATATATATATTATATAGAAAAATATATATAAAATGTATATATTTTATATAAAATTTTTATATATATTATTCATATACATAAAAATTATATAAATATAAAATATATATTATATATATAAATAACATATTATATATAAATTTTTATATATATATATAAAAATAAATAAATTTAAAATATATTTCATATTTAAAATTTATATATTTATATATATAAATTAAAATTTTATATACATATATTTATAAAAATTTTTTATAATTAAAAATTTTTTCAAAAATAATATATAATATTTTAATATAAATATATATTTTATTAATTTATTTTATATAAATATATACATTTTTATTTAATATATATTTATAAAACATTTATTTCATATATATTTTAAAAAAAGATAATAAATATATAAAAAAAATAATATATATATTTTATAAAATATATATATATTTATATAATGTTAGAGTGTTCAGCAGAAGTTTGTGGTTTCAGGAAAGTTGGTTTGGGGAGGGAAGAGGGCGATTGGTGAAAAATGATGTAAAAAGAAATAGTAAGGGAGAAAAAGTTTGCATAGAAAGTTTTTAAAAGTAAAGTGATGCAAAGGGGGGAAGGGGTTTTTATGGAGAGAAAGAAAGAGGTTTAAAAGAGTGGTGAAGCAATTTTAAAAAAAAGGGGGGCAAAAGAGAGAGTGGGGGAGATGTTATCAATAAAATTTTGTTGAAAAAAGAAAAAATTTAGGAGTGAGTTTAAAAAGTTTTAGGGAAACCTAGAGAAAAAATGGATTTATCAGTTTAAAAAAAAGAAGGAAGTTAAATTAAAAGGGGAGTTTGAGGGATTGGGAAGATGGAGGGAATATTTTTTAGAAATGTTTAAATGTTGATAAAGAATGGGGAAGGGGTGAATTTCGTGTATAGGGCAAGGAGGAATAACATCTTTGTGGGGAGTGAGGAAGACCCATTAGGTGTGGGGGAAGTTCTGAGGAGTAGGTAAAATAAAAGGGGTAAAGAGCTGGGATTGAGGGGTTTTGAATAGAAATTTTTAAAAAGCAGGGGAGTATGTTTTGAGTGGTTGGTGCTATTTTTTAAATAAATATATGGAGAGGGTAAGGTACCTGGGGATTGGTAGAGAGCATGCATAGAGGTGCAAAAATTTAGGGGATATCTTTTGGTATACCTGTAAAGGTTGGTGAGTTGTTTATTGAAAAAATTAAGAGAAAGACGGAGAATAGGTAGCAGAGAACAAGAGGCTTTAGGAAAGGAAGGGGGGTGTGGGGTCAGGTTTCACAGTGAAACTATAAGTAAAACAGATTTAGACAAGGTAAAAGTTTTTGTGGATTTAGGGTTTTGGGAAAAAGGCTTAAAAGGGGGTTGGGGGGGGGGAAATGTGGCAATGTTGCGGGTTTTATGTATGGGATTAGGTTTTTGAAAAGTAACGTTTTTACAGGATAGTGGGGTCAAGTTAGAGATGTAGAAAAGGGGGGTTATTTCCAAAAAAATACCTTAGACAATTTATATCATTGGTTTTAATATTTTTTTATAATTTTTAAAAATTTTAAAAAATCAGGGTCCGGCAAAGGCGGGGATTTAAAAAAGATAAAAACACACATAAAGTGAGATTGTACAGTGCTTTTGTTGATGCCTGTGTCTTGGGGATTCTAAAGAGAAGTTGCAGAGATTGGGGGTGAATTTGGTGGGTTTGTAAAAGAAAAAAAAAAAAAGTAAATACGGAAAGGTAAGGTTAGGGATAAAAAGATTGGGGATGAAGAGGATATGGATTGGAGGGGGGAGGTATGGGGGGGTGAATGTATTCAGATATTTGGGTGGGGCGGTCGCGGAGGGACAATGAAAGAGGAGGTGAAAAATAGAATGATAGGAAAAAAAGGGGGGGCGGTTCACTTAGGAGTCTGTGGAGACAAAGAAACCCTTGTTTGGAGACAAAAAGGGGAATTATGAGAGTATAGTCTTACCACCTTTTTATAGGGGTGAAGATGGGTGTGAATGTTGCAGCGGGAGAAGGCTGGTGCATGGAGATGTAGTTGAGGGCAAGTGTGGTGGAAATAACAGAGAATTCGAGTTTTTAAAGTTAGGAGGAGGTCGGGATTTCCCAAAATGTTGTCCAGAGGGGGAAGGAAGGGTTGTTGAGGTGGTTCGGACATGTAAGAGAATGGAGCGAAACAGAATGACTTAAAGAATGTATCAGTCTGCAGCGGAAGGAAGGCGGGGAAGGGGTCGGCCTAGAAAGGTTGGAGGGAGGGGGAAAAGGGGAGGTTTTGTGTGTGAGGGGCTTGGATTTCCCAGCGAGCGTGTTTGATAGGAGTGAATGGAGACAAATTTTTTTTAATACTTGACGTGCTGTTGGAGTGTGAGCAAAGTAAGATTTATAAAGGGATTCGGGGAAACCGGCAGGCCGGACTTGAATCCTGGAGATGCGAAGTACAGTGCCTGCACTCTGAAGGAGGGGCGTTAATGTTGCAGTTTTAAAAACTGTAGTGTAAACACCCTTCTGGCAAGACAGTGATGGAGTGAATGATGTGAAGTTTTTCTTTTTCCCGGCCCCCCTGCCTTGGTGGGAATCGGCCAGTGTGTTAATAAAAAATTAATAAAAAATAATAATAATAATAATAATATAAAATTTATATATATATATTATATATATATATATATAATATATATATATATATATATATATTTATATATAATAATATATATATATATATATATATGTCGTGCCGAATATGTAAAACTGGTCAATTAGCAAGAACTCATTTAAAATTAAGTTCTTTCTAAAATTTTCTCTTATACGCTTAAAGATGGGGTCCAACTCTGGTGTAAATTTGTGGGACCCATAGCCTCGGAGAAGTGGATAAAAAGGCTTCAAGGAAGAATATTTGGATTTCTTCCTGAAGCCGTTTGAATATTCCACTTCCCCTACCACCCCATCTTTTAGTATATATTTTTTTACCAATAGGAATATTTTATTACATAATATGGTACAGAAGATTTAAGAGATACATTGTTGATATAAAGGTGGCATATAAGGTACATGTTGTTACGTGTGTATCACCGATTATAAGGTGAAAATCTCATCCAGCTCCTCAGAGCTGGGGCGTGTGCCCAAAATACAGCAGGCATTACCCCTTTGAACAGCCGCACTGAGCCGCTGGAACAGGAAACTAGCTGCCCTGGGATCCCTAGTTACCCTGATGAGTCTTTTTCCCAGCTCCTTAAGGAATTTAGATGCACTCTTTCCCCATGAGCCAAGGGTCTCTGAGCCTATGGGAACAAACATATGATGATGGGCAAGTTCTCCATATTTTCTAGACTTTTGGGACTCCCTGAAGCTGGCAGCTGCCCCTCCTTCCTCCCTGGTGTATTGGAGATAGGCATCAGCCAAGGTAGATGCACATGTATAGTCCCACACCACCTGCTTCCCATCTGTCCAGGCTTGACGGGTGATACCATCTGGACGCTTCTGGCTGCCATCAGATCTGCATAGTTGGGGTGGCTCCCTTACTGCTGGGCATCCAGCTGTTGTGAGGCTCCTCTTGATAATGTTATTAAGCACCTCATGTCTTGCAATCTTTCCCTCGGATTTACGGCACACAAGACCATGGTACCCGAATCGGTCTGCTGCTTCACTGCCACAAATACACCTGTGTTCGGCGAGAATAGGGGCGGCAAGTCGAAGGGCAACACCGATGCTGATGGTCACTTAAAGATATAATTTTTTTCATTAATGTTAATGTAGAAATGTTTAATTTTGCTCCAAAAGAATCTTAGAAAACTTACCTAACCTTATTATAACAAGAACAATTTATTTTAGCCTAACCCTGGTTAACGCTCTCGCTTCACACGGCGAGGGCCTGGGTTCGATTCCCAGCAAGAGTAGAAACATTGGGCGTGTTTCTTTCCACCTGTTGTCTATGTTCCCCATCAGTAAAATGGGTACCTAATTTGCCCGAGATGCTCAGCATAACAAGTGGTTTCTATGTAGTAGTATGTCATTGTTGTCAGCTAGGACTGTATACCATGTACATGTACTTGTAGTAAATAAAGATTATTATTATTATTATTAATACAGTGAAATATATTTCTTCGTTAGGTTCTGAATGATTTTGGCGAAATTGTTGCATACACAAATTTTTGTTTGTCCTATATGACAACATGAACGTTGCTATTTAAGCCAAGATTGCAAGTTATGCCTGTTCGGCACGACACATATATATATATATATATATATTATATATATATATATATTATATATATATATATATATATATATATATTATATATATATATATACATACATATAAACAAACACTGATCTCTGGCTGAAGGAGATTCGAACCTACGAACCTTGGAACAAGGTACGCAGTTCTTTACCAATCTACCCACACTGGACAATACCTTGGAGTCCAGCTTGCGCTAGACTTTGATCCAAGGCAGCCAGCTTTCAGGGAGAAGGCTTACAGCTTTTCATCTCATCCCCTGCATGCATCAACCTTACTAGAGATATTAACAATGCAAGGAATTCGCAAGAGCATGCGAAATATACACAAACACTGATCTCTGGCTGAAGGAGACTTGAACCTACGAACCTTGGAACAAGGTACGCAATGCTTTTGTGTATATTTCGCCTGCTCCTGTTGGCTGTTCCCAACTCCAGCCTTGGCACACGCCTCGACCCACAGACCATCCGCATCGGTGTTGCCCTTCGACTTGCCGCCCCTATTCTCGCCGAACACAGGTGTATTTGTGGCAGTGAAGCAGCAGACCGATTCGGGTACCATGGTCTTGTGTGCCGTAAATCCGAGGGAAAGATTGCAAGACATGAGGAGGTTAATAACATTATCAGGAGGAGCCTCACAACAGCTGGATGCCCAGCAGTAAGGGAGCCACCCCAACTATGCAGATCTGATGGCAGCCAGAAGCGTCCAGATGGTATCACCCTTCAAGCCTGGACAGATGGGAAGCAGGTGGTGTGGGACTATACATGTGCATCTACCTTGGCTGATACCTATCTCCAATACACCAGGGAGGAAGGGGGGGCAGCTGCCAGCTTTAGGGAGTCCCAAAAGTCTAGAAAATATGGAGAACTTCCCGATCATTATATGTTTGTTCCCATAGGCTCAGAGCCCCTTGGCTCATGGGGAAAGAGTGCATCTAATTTCCTTAAGGAGCTGGGAAAAAGATCATCAGGGTAACTAGGGATCCCAGGGCAGCTAGTTTTCTGTTCCAGCGGCTCAGTGCGGCTGTTCAAAGGGGTAATGCCTGCTGCATTTTGGGCACACGCCCCAGCTCTGAGGAGCTGGATGAGATTTTCGCCTTATAATCGGTGATACACACGTAACAACATGTACCGTATATGCCACCTTTATATATATATATATATATATATATATATATATATATATATATTATTATATATATATATATATATATATATATATATTATATATATTCATGTATTTATCATCAGATAAGTGAATAAAGTGAAACTGTATCGGTGAAAAACATTGAAATCGTTTTCATAAATGTTTTTTCATTGGAATATGAAAAGTCAAAAAGTAATTTCAAATTCAATTATCATTAATAGAAGCAGCAGACAAAAATACAAAATATAGAAGTAATTCCATTGTGAAGTAATTACAGGCCATTAGGAAAAAAGTGAATGATTGCTAATTTTTCACATCAACGTTATCCCATTACCATGTTAACTTATCTTTGATACTTAGAGCATGGTTCTCTGACAGCCTCGTAACTGTATAAATAGTTGCTACAGTGAAACTGTCAGTGCACTGCACACTGCGGCTGTCAGTGTAAAGCCTACTATGGTTGCCAGTATAAAGTAAACTGTGACAGCCAGTATGTAGCACAGTTTGACTTGCTGTATGTAGCACAGTTTGACTTGCTGTATGTAGCACAGTTTGACTTGTTGTATGTAGCACAGTTTGACTTGCTGTATGTAGCACAGTTTGACTTGCTGTATGTAGCACAGTTTGACTTGCAGTATGTAGCACAGTTTGACTTGTTGTATGTAGCACAGTTTGACTTGTTGTATGTAGCACAGTTTGACTTGCTGTATGTAGCACAGTTTAACTTGTTGTATGTAGCACAGTTTGACTTGCAGTATGTAGCACAGTTTGACTTGCAGAATGTAGCACAGTTTGACTTGCAGTATGTAGCACAGTTTGACTTGCAGTATGTAGCACAGTTTAACTTGTTGTATGTAGCGCAGTTTGACTTGCAGTATGTAGCACAGTTTAACTTGTTGTATGTAGCGCAGTTTGACTTGCAGTATGTAACACAGTTTAACTTGTTGTATGTAGCGCAGTTTGACTTGCAGTATGTAGCACAGTTTGACTTGTTCTATGTAGCACAGTTTGACTTGCAGTATGTAGCACAGTTTGACTTGTTGTATGTAGCACAGTTTGACTTGCAGTATGTAGCACAGTTTGATTGTTGTATGTAGCACAGTTTGACTTGCAGTATGTAGCACAGTTTGACTTGTTGTATGTAGCACAGTTTGACTTGCAGTATGTAGCACAGTTTGACTTGTTGTATGTAGCACAGTTTGACTTGCAGTATGTAGCACAGTTTGACTTGTTGTATGTAGCACAGTTTGACTTGCAGTATGTAGCACAGTTTGACTTGTTGTATGTAGCACAGTTTGACTTGCAGTATGTAGCACAGTTTGACTTGCAGTATGTAGCACAGTTTGACTTGCAGTATGTAGCACAGTTTGACTTGTTGTATGTAGCACAGTTTGACTTGCAGTATGTAGCACAGTTTGACTTGCAGTATGTAGCACAGTTTGACTTGTTGTATGTAGCACAGTTTGACTTGTTGTATGTAGCACAGTTTGACTTGTTGTATGTAGCACAGTTTGACTTGCAGTATGTAGCACAGTTTGACTTGCAGTATGTAGCACAGTTTGACTTGCAGTATGTAGCACATTTGACTTGTTGTATGTAGCACAGTTTGACTTGCAGTATGTAGCACAGTTTGACTTGTTGTATGTAGCACAGTTTGACTTGCAGTATGTAGCACAGTTTGACTTGTTGTATGTAGCACAGTTTGACTTGTTGTATGTAGCACAGTTTGACTTGTTGTATGTAGCACAGTTTGACTTGCAGTATGTAGCACAGTTTGACTTGCAGTATGTAGCACAGTTTGACTTGCAGTATGTAGCACAGTTTGACTTGCAGTATGTAGCACAGTTTGACTTGTTGTATGTAGCACAGTTTGACTTGTTGAATGTAGCGCAGTTTGACTTGCAGTATGTAGCACAGTTTGACTTGCAGTATGTAGCACAGTTTGACTTGTTGTATGTAGCGCAGTTTGACTTGCAGTATGTAGCACAGTTTGACTTGCAGTATGTAGCACAGTTTGACTTGCAGTATGTAGCACAGTTTAACTTGTTGTATGTAGCACAGTTTGACTTGCAGTGTGTAGCACAGTTTGACTTGTTGTATGTAGCGCAGTTTGACTTGCAGTATGTAGCACAGTTTGACTTGCAGTATGTAGCACAGTTTGACTTGTTGTATGTAGCTCAGTTTGACTTGCAGTATGTAGCACAGTTTGACTTGCAGTATGTAGCACAGTTTAACTTGTTGTATGTAGCACAGTTTGACTTGCAGTGTGTAGCACAGTTTGACTTGTTGTATGTAGCGCAGTTTGACTTGCAGTATGTAGCACAGTTTGTCTTGTTGTATGTAGCACAGTTTGACTTGCAGTATGTAGCACAGTTTGACTTGTTCTATGTAGCACAGTTTGACTTGCAGTATGTAGCACAGTTTGTCTTGTTGTATGTAGCACAGATTGACTTGCAGTATGTAGCACAGTTTGTCTTGCAGTATGTAGCACAGTTTGTCTTGCAGTATGTAGCACAGTTTGACTTGTTGTATGTAGCACAGTTTGACTTGCAGTATGTAGCACAGTTTGTCTTGTTGTATGTAGCACAGTTTGACTTGTTGTATGTAACACAGTTTGACTTGTTGTATGTAGCACAGTTTGACTTGCAGTATGTAGCACAGTTTGTCTTGTTGTATGTAGCACAGTTTGACTTGTTGTATGTAACACAGTTTGACTTGTTGTATGTAGCACAGTTTGACTTGCAGTATGTAGCACAGTTTGATTTGTTGTATGTAGCACAGTTTGACTTGTTGTATGTAGCACAGTTTGACTTGCAGTATGTAGCACAGTTTGACTTGTTGTATGTAGCACAGTTTGACTTGCAGTATGTAGCACAGTTTGACTTGTTGTATGTAGCACAGTTTGACTTGCAGTATGTAGCACAGTTTGACTTGCTGTATGTAGCACAGTTTGACTTGCAGTATGTAGCACAGTTTGACTTGCAGTATGTAGCACAGTTTGACTTGCAGTATGTAGCACATTTGACTTGTTGTATGTAGCACAGTTTGACTTGCAGTATGTAGCACAGTTTGACTTGCAGTATGTAGCACAGTTTGACTTGCAGTATGTAGCACAGTTTGACTTGCAGTATGTAGCACAGTTTGACTTGTTGTATGTAGCACAGTTTGACTTGTTGTATGTAGCACAGTTTGACTTGCAGTATGTAGCACAGTTTGACTTGCAGTATGTAGCACAGTTTGACTTGCAGTATGTAGCACAGTTTGACTTGCAGTATGTAGCACAGTTTGACTTGTTGTATGTAGCACAGTTTGACTTGTTGTATGTAGCACAGTTTGACTTGCAGTATGTAGCACAGTTTGAATTGCTGTATGTAGCACAGTTTTGACTTGTTGTATGTAGCACAGTTTGACTTGCAGTATGTACCACAGTTTGAATTGCTGTATGTAGCACAGTTTGACTTGCAGTATGTAGCACAGTTTGACTTGCAGTATGTACCACAGTTTGAATTGCTGTATGTAGCACAGTTTGTCTTGTTGTATGTAGCACAGTTTGACTTGCAGAATGTAGCACAGTTTGACTTGCAGTATGTAGCACAGTTTGACTTGCAGTATGTAGCACAGTTTGACTTGTTGTATGTAGCACAGTTTGACTTGCAGTATGTAGCACAGTTTGACTTGCAGTATGTAGCACAGTTTGACTTGCAGTATGTAGCACAGTTTGACTTGCAGTATGTAGCACAGTTTGACTTGCAGTATGTAGCACAGTTTGACTTGCAGTATGTAGCACATTTGACTTGTTGTATGTAGCACAGTTTGACTTGCAGTATATAGCACAGTTTGACTTGCTGTATGTAGCACAGTTTGACTTGCAGTATGTAGCACAGTTTGACTTGCAGTATGTAGCACAGTTTGACTTGCAGTATGTTGCACATTTGACTTGCAGTATGTAGCACAGTTTGACTTGCAGTATGTAGCACAGTTTGACTTGTTGTATGTAGCACAGTTTGACTTGCAGTATGTAGCGCAGTTTGTCTTGTTGTATGTAGCACAGTTTGACTTGCAGTATGTAGCACAGTTTGACTTGCAGTATGTAGCACAGTTTGACTTGCAGTATGTAGCACATTTGACTTGTTGTATGTAGCACAGTTTGACTTGCTGTATGTAGCACAGTTTGACTTGCAGTATGTAGCACAGTTTGACTTGCAGTATGTAGCACAGTTTGACTTGCAGTATGTAGCACATTTGACTTGTTGTATGTAGCACAGTTTGACTTGTTGTATGTAGCACAGTTTGACTTGCAGTATGTAGCACAGTTTGACTTGCTGTATGTAGCACAGTTTGACTTGCAGTATGTAGCACAGTTTGACTTGCAGTATGTAGCACAGTTTGACTTGCAGTATGTAGCACATTTGACTTGTTGTATGTAGCACAGTTTGACTTGCAGTATGTAGCACAGTTTGACTTGCAGTATGTAGCACATTTGACTTGTTGTATGTAGCACAGTTTGACTTGCAGTATGTAGCGCAGTTTGACTTGCTGTATGTAGCACAGTTTGACTTGCAGTATGTAGCACAGTTTGACTTGCAGTATGTAGCACAGTTTGACTTGCAGTATGTAGCACATTTGACTTGTTGTATGTAGCACAGTTTGACTTGCAGTATGTAGCACAGTTTGACTGCAGTATGTAGCACAGTTTGACTTGTTGTATGTAGCACAGTTTGACTTGTTGTATGTAGCACAGTTTGACTTGCAGTATGTTAGCACAGTTTGAATTGCTGTATGTAGCACAGTTTGACTTGCAGTATGTAGCACAGTTTGACTTGCAGTATGTAGCACAGTTTGACTTGCAGTATGTAGCACAGTTTGACTTGCAGTATGTAGCACAGTTTGACTTGTTGTATGTAGCACAGTTTGACTTGTTGTATGTAGCACAGTTTGACTTGCAGTATGTAGCACAGTTTGAATTGCTGTATGTAGCACAGTTTGACTTGCAGTATGTAGCACAGTTTGACTTGCAGTATGTAGCACAGTTTGACTTGCAGTATGTAGCACAGTTTGACTTGCAGTATGTAGCACAGTTTGACTTGCAGTATGTAGCACAGTTTTGACTTGCAGTATGTAGCACAGTTTGACTTGTTGTATGTAGCACAGTTTGACTTGTTGTATGTAGCACAGTTTGACTTGCAGTATGTAGCACAGTTTGAATTGCTGTATGTAGCACAGTTTGACTTGTTGTATGTAGCACAGTTTGACTTGCAGTATGTACCACAGTTTGAATTGCTGTATGTAGCACAGTTTGACTTGCAGTATGTAGCACAGTTTGACTTGCAGTATGTACCACAGTTTGAATTGCTGTATGTAGCACAGTTTGTCTTGTTGTATGTAGCACAGTTTGACTTGCAGAATGTAGCACAGTTTGACTTGCAGTATGTAGCACAGTTTGACTTGCAGTATGTAGCACAGTTTGACTTGTTGTATGTAGCACAGTTTGACTTGCAGTATGTAGCACAGTTTGACTTGCAGTATGTAGCACAGTTTGACTTGCAGTATGTAGCACAGTTTGACTTGCAGTATGTAGCACCAGTTTGACTTGCAGTATGTAGCACAGTTTGACTTGCAGTATGTAGCACATTTGACTTGTTGTATGTAGCACAGTTTGACTTGCAGTATATAGCACAGTTTGACTTGCTGTATGTAGCACAGTTTGACTTGCAGTATGTAGCACAGTTTGACTTGCAGTATGTAGCCACAGTTTGACTTGCAGTATGTTGCACATTTGACTTGCAGTATGTAGCACAGTTTGACTTGCAGTATGTAGCACAGTTTGACTTGTTGTATGTAGCACAGTTTGACTTGCAGTATGTAGCGCAGTTTGTCTTGTTGTATGTAGCACAGTTTGACTTGCAGTATGTAGCACAGTTTGACTTGCAGTATGTAGCACAGTTTGACTTGCAGTATGTAGCACATTTGACTTGTTGTATGTAGCACAGTTTGACTTGCAGTATGTAGCACAGTTTGACTTGCTGTATGTAGCACAGTTTGACTTGCAGTATGTAGCACAGTTTGACTTGCAGTATGTAGCACAGTTTGACTTGCAGTATGTAGCACATTTGACTTGTTGTATGTAGCACAGTTTGACTTGTTGTATGTAGCACAGTTTGACTTGCAGTATGTAGCACAGTTTGACTTGCTGTATGTAGCACAGTTTGACTTGCAGTATGTAGCACAGTTTGACTTGCAGTATGTAGCACAGTTTGACTTGCAGTATGTAGCACATTTGACTTGTTGTATGTAGCACAGTTTGACTTGCAGTATGTAGCACAGTTTGACTTGCAGTATGTAGCACATTTGACTTGTTGTATGTAGCACAGTTTGACTTGCAGTATGTAGCGCAGTTTGACTTGCTGTATGTAGCACAGTTTGACTTGCAGTATGTAGCACAGTTTGACTTGCAGTATGTAGCACAGTTTGACTTGCAGTATGTAGCACATTTGACTTGTTGTATGTAGCACAGTTTGACTTGCAGTATGTAGCACAGTTTGACTTGCAGTATGTAGCACAGTTTGACTTGTTGTATGTAGCACAGTTTGACTTGTTGTATGTAGCACAGTTTGACTTGCAGTATGTAGCACAGTTTGAATTGCTGTATGTAGCACAGTTTGACTTGCAGTATGTAGCACAGTTTGACTTGCAGTATGTAGCACAGTTTGACTTGCAGTATGTAGCACAGTTTGACTTGCAGTATGTAGCACAGTTTGACTTGCAGTATGTAGCACAGTTTGACTTGTTGTATGTAGCACAGTTTGACTTGCAGTATGTAGCACAGTTTGAATTGCTGTATGTAGCACAGTTTGACTTGTTGTATGTAGCACAGTTTGACTTGTTGTATGTAGCACAGTTTGACTTGTAGTATGTAGCACAGTTTGAATTGCTGTATGTAGCACAGTTTGACTTGCAGTATGTAGCACAGTTTGACTTGCAGTATGTACCACAGTTTGAATTGCTGTATGTAGCACAGTTTGTCTTGTTGTATGTAGCACAGTTTGACTTGCAGAATGTAGCACAGTTTGACTTGCAGTATGTAGCACAGTTTGACTTGTTGTATGTAGCACAGTTTGACTTGCAGTATGTAGCACAGTTTGACTTGCAGTATGTAGCACAGTTTGACTTGCAGTATGTAGCACAGTTTGACTTGCAGTATGTAGCACAGTTTGACTTGCAGTATGTAGCACAGTTTGACTTGCAGTATGTAGCCCATTTTGACTTGCAGTATGTGTAGATGTATGGTTCAGAGAGCCGAAAAGTTGATAAATTAGACACATGTGCAACACTTGGGTATCTTTATTGATGAAGCCACTGTGTGGCGACACGTTTCCTCAATAAAGATACCCAAGTGTTGCACATGTGTCTAATTTATCAACATGTTGTATGTAGCACAGTTTGACAGTATGTTGCTTTGAGTGTCTAAGTGTTACTTTCATTATGTGGATAATTGTTACTCACAGTATGTCCTATGTGTTTTACACACACACACACACACAGGACGGAAACAGTGCGGAACAGGATCCTCCAAGAGAAACCACGATTGAAATACTCGGAAGAGTACAAGAGGGTGTTCCTAGACAGAGACAGAACAAAATCAGAACGACAGCAGCTGAGGGAGAGGACAAAAAAGCGAAAGGAGCTAGGAAAAGAGACAAGGAGGGAACCAGCAGAGGTCTGTCAGAGCAGGACAGAACAGCAAGGGCAAGCACACACACAACTACTCTCAGAACCATACAACCTATCACACCATCCCAACACACCCTACAATCCATACCCACAGCCTCCACCCAACACCAAGCTATAGAACCCCACAGTATGCCACCAGGTCTCCCACCCTCACAGGCCCCCCAAAAACCCCAGTGTTGGAAAGGAAACTGAAGGTATGGTACACAAACGTGATGGAATAACAAATAAGTGGGAGGAGTGGCAAGAAAGAGTCAAAGAAGCATCACCGGACATCATAGCTCTCACAGAAACCAAGCTTACAGGTATGATAACAGATGCCATCTTTCCAACGGGATACCAAATCCTGAGGAAAGACAGAGGGAACAGGGGGGGTGGAGGAGTGGCGTTGCTGATCAAAAATCGCTGGAATTTTGATGAGCTGGAGAGAGAAGATAGCGGAGAAGAAAGTGATTACTTAGTGGGAACACTTCACTCTGGAGGTCCCAAGGTGGTAATAGCAGTGATGTAAACCCACCACAGAACAGCAGGAGGCCAAGGCAAGAGTACGACGAGAGCAATAGAGCGATGGTTGACACACTAGCTAGAGTGGCCAGAAGAGCTCATGCATGCAGGGCAAAGCTCCTGATCATGGGTTGACTTTAACCACAAGGAGATAGATTGGGAGAACTTGGACCCACATGGGGCCAAGATACTTGGAGGGCTAAGATGATGGAGGTGGTACTGGAGAACTTCATGTACCAACACGTAAGGGACACTACAAAAGAGAGAGGAGAGGATGAACCAGCAAGGCTGGACTTAGTATTCACCTTCAGTAGTGCAGATATCGAGGACATCACATATGAAAGACCCCTTGGGGCCCGTGCCTGTGGTTGTAAGCTTCGAATACACTAGACAAAATAAGG